>SJYT01011630.1:0-82614 GCA_006410635.1 Cephalophus harveyi
AGCAAGGGTGTGAAGGACCCTTTCGAGGTCCAACAGGGAAGGTGTGATTTCCCTCGAGAAGCTGCAGCAGAAAAGGGCCTCATCTCGCCTGTTGGGGAGAATCTCATTGTTTTCCTTTAGTTGCGGCAGGTCCCTCTTGATTTATGACATGGATCTCAAGGACTCACTCGTATGGCCTCAGGAAAGGCCAGTCTCCATGCGAGTTGCGAGGGGCCTCTCGGGATTCCTCTCCAGTTGGTGCAGGATCCTAAGTCCGCGTCTGGAGCTGAAGCCGGAACCTGAGGTTTCCTCTCCAGTGCTGACATGGATTTGGGGTTTCTCTAGAGTCTCCAAAGGGGAGTCAGGCCTCATCTCGTGTGGAGACATGCACTTCCGTTTTCCCCCCTAGCAGTAACAGCAGTGTCAACCTTTCTGTCGAGTTGACTCAGGGACCTGTGGCTTTCCCTCGAGGGGCCACAGGGCTGTCACATTTGCCACCATGATGTGAGTCGATTCTCGAGGTGACAGTTGAGGCAGTCCAGGGAAATTAGGTATTTCTGGAGTGGACTGAGATATTTGTGGTATTTTGGAATGCTGGCACGACCCCTGGTGTTCTTCTAGACATTCCTGTTGAGAGCGCCTCCTCCTGAGTTGTGATGGGAATGCTGGGAATCCTTTCCTGATGAAGCAGGGAAAAAGACCCTCATCTCGAGCTCAAGATGGGGAAACGAGGCTCCTCCTGAGGTGTGTCGGGACCGTTAGTGTTCCTCCTGCGTGGGGGCTGGTATGTCGGGGAACTTCTTAAGCTGCAGCAAGGGTGGGAATGACGCGTGCGTGGTTCAAGTGGGAAGACGTGATTTCCCTCATGATTCCACAGCAGAAAAGGGCCTCATCTCGCCTGCAGGGGAGAACCTCCTGGTTTCTCTCAAGTTGCGGCAGGTCCCTCTCAAATTACGACGGGTTCTCAGCGACCCGCTGGCGTGGCCTCAGGAAAGACAAGTCTCCATACGATTTGCGCGAGGCCCCGCGGGATTCCTGTCCAGTCAGAGTCGGGTCCTAGGTACTCGTCTGGAACTGCAGCCAGAACCTGAGGTTTCCTCTCCAGTGCTGACATGGATCTTGGGGTTCCTTGGGAGTCTCCAAGGGGAGTCAGGACTCTTCTCAAGTGGAGACATACACGTCCGTTTTCCTCCTAAGCTGTAGCAGCAGTGTCAGGCTTCCCGACGAGTTGACACAGGGATCTGTGGCTTTCCCTCGAGGTGCCACAGGGCTGTTGCAGATGCCACCGTGGTGTGATTCGATGCTCAGGGTGACCTTCGAGGCAGTGCAGGGAAATCAGGTTCATCTGGAGTGGACTGAGACATTTGGGGGTCTTTTGGAATGATGACATGACCCTGGAATTCCTCTTGACATTCCTGTTGAGAGCACGCCCTCTTGCTGTGCGACGGGAATGCCAGAATCCTTTACTGTTGAAGCAGGGAAAGGATCCCTCATCGGGAGTGGAGAAGGGGGAAAGGGGGCCCCTCTTGAGTTGTGGTGGGGCCCTCAGTGTTCATCTTGAGTGGAGATGGTTATGTCGGGGAACTTCTTGAGTTGTAGCAAGGCTGTGAAGGACCCTTTGAGGTTCAGGAGGGAAGGCCGGTTTTCTCTTGGGATGCCACAGCAGAGAACGGCCTCATCTCGCCTGGAGGGGAGAACCTCCTGGTTTTTCTCGAGTTGCAGCAGGTCCCTCTTGAGTTACGATGGGGACCTCAGGGACCCTCTCGCGTGGCCTCAGGAAAGGCCAGTCTCCAGAGAGTTGAGAGGGGTTGCTTGGGATTCTTCTCCAGTCAGTGCCAGGTCCTAATTCCCCGTTTGGATCCAAAGCTGGAAACTGAGGTTTCCTCTCCAGTGCTGGCATGGAGCTTGGGGTTTCTCTGGAGTCTCTCAAGGGGAGTCAGGCCTCGTCTCCTGTGGTTGCATGCACGTCCACTGTCCTCCTGTGCTGTAGCTGCAGTGTCAGACTTCCCCTCAACTTGACCCCGGGATCTCTGTCTTTCCCTCGAGATGCCACAGGCCTGTGGCACGAGCCACCGTGCTGTGAGGCAATACAAAAGTGACACTCGAGGTAGTGCAGGGAAATCAGGTTCATCTGGAGTGGACTGAGACATCTGGGGGACTTTAAGTATCTTGGCAGGACCCCTGGAGATCTCGGCTTTCCTGTTGAGAGCGCCACCTCTTGAGATGTGAAGAGAACGGCGGGAATCCTTTCCCGATGAAGCAGGGAAAAAGACCCTCATCTCGAGCTCAAGATGGGGAAAAGAGGCTCCTCCTGAGGTGTGTCGGGACCCTTAGTGTTCCTCCCACGTGGGGACTGGTATGTCGGGGAACTTCTTAAGCTGCAGCAAGGGTGGGAATGATGCGTGTGTGGTTCAAGTGGGAAGACGTGATTTCCCTCGTGATGCCACAGCAGAAAAGGGCTTCATCTCGCCTGCAGGGGAGAACCTCCTGGTTTCTCTCGAGTTGTGGCAGGTCCTTCTCAAATTACGACCGGTTCTCAGCGACCCGCTGGCGTGGCCTCAGGAAAGACAAGTCTCCATACGATTTGCGTGGGGCCCCTCGGGATTCCTGTCCAGTCAGAGTCGGGTCCTAGGTACTCGTCTGGAACTGCAGCCAGAACCTGAGGTTTCCTCTCCAGTGCTGACATGGATCTTGGGGTTTCTCTGGAGTCTCCACAGGAGAGTCAGAACTCTTCTCAGGTGGAGACATACACGTCCTTTTCCTCCCAAGCTGTAGCAGCAGTGTCAGGCTTCCCGACGAGTTGACACAGGGATCTGTAGCTTTCCCTCGAGGTGCCACAGGGCTATCGTAGATGCCACCGTGGTGTGATTCGATGCTCAGGGTGACCTTCGAGGCAGTGCAGGGAAATCAGGTTCATCTGGTGTGGACTGAGACTTTTGGGGGTCTTTTGGAATGGTGGCATGATCCCAGGAGTTCTTCTCGACTTTCTTGTTGAGAGCACGCCCTCTTGCTGTGTGACGGTAACGCCAGAATCCTTTCCAGTTGAAGCAGGGAAAGGATCTCTCATCGGGAGCATAGGAGATGGAAAGGCGACTCCTGTTGAGTTGTTATGGGACCCTCAGTGTTCCTCTCGAGTGGAGATGGTTATGTCTGGGAACTTCTTGGGTTGTTGCAAGGCTGTGAAGGACCCTTTGAGGTTCAGGAGGGAAGGCCGGATTTCTCTTGGGATGCCACAGCAGAAAATGGCCTCATCTCGCCTGGAGGGGAGAACCTCCTTGTTTTTCTCAAGTTGCAGCAGGTCCCTCTCGAGTAACAATGGGGACCTCAGGGACACTCTTGCATGGCCTCAGGAAAGGCCAGTCTCCGTGCGAGTTGAGAGGGGATCCTCGGGATTCCTCTCCAGTCGGTGCTGGGTCCTCAGTCCCCGTCTGGAGCCAAAGCTGGAACCTGAGGTTTCCTCTCCAGTGCTGGCATGGAACTTGGGGTTTCTCTGGAGTCTCTCAAGGGGAGTCAGGCCTCGTCCCCAGTGGTTGAAAGCACGTCTGCTTTCCTCCCGAGCTGTAGCTGCAGTGTCTGGCTTCCCCTCGACTTGACCCTGGGATCTCTGTCTTTCCCTCGAGATGCCACAGGCCTGTGGCACTAGCCACCGTGGTGTGAGGAGATACGCAGGTGACACTCGAGGTAGTGCAGGGAAATCAGGTTCATCTGGAGTAGACTGTGACATCTGGGGGACTTTTAGTATATTGGCACAACCCCTGGTGATCTCGGTTTTCCTGTTGAGAGTGCCACCTCTTGAGATGTGACGGGAATGGCAGGAATCCTTTCCCGATGAAGCAGGGAAAAAGGCCCTCATCTCGAGCTCACGATGGGGAAATGAGGCTCCTCCTGAGGTGTGCCCGGACCCTTAGTGTTCCTCCCGCATGGGGAGTGGTATGTCGAGGAACTTCTTGAGTTGCAGCAAGGGTGGGAACGATGCTTGCAAGGTTCAAGTGGGAAGGCGTGATTTCCCTCGTGATGCCAGAGCAGAAAAGGCCCTCATCTGGCCTGCATGGGAGAACCTCCTAGTTTTTCTCGAGTTGTGGAAGGTCCCTCTCGAGTTACGATGGGGACCTCAGGGACCCGCTGGCGTGGCCTCAGGAAAGACCAGTCTCCATACGACTTGCGAGGGGCCCCTCTGGATTCTTGTCCAGTCAGATTCGGGTCCTAGGTACTCGTCTGGAACTGCAGCCAGAACCTGAGGTTTCCTCTCCAGTGCTGACATGGATCTTTGGTTCCTCAGGAGTCTCTAAGGGGAGTCAGGACTCTTCTCAAGTGGAGACATACACGTCTGTTTTCCTCCTAAGCTGTAGCAGCAGTGTCAGGCTTCCCGACGAGTTGACACAGGGATCTGTGGCTTTCCCTCGAGGTCCCACAGGGCTGTTGCAGATGCCACCGTGGTGTGATTCGATGCTCAGGGTGACCTTCGAAGCAGTGCAGGGAAATCAGGTTCATCTGGAGTGGACTGAGACTTTTGGGGGTCTTTTGGAATGGTGGCACCACCCCTGAAGCTTCTCTCATCTTTCATGTTGAGAGCATGTCCTCTTGCTGTGCAATGGGAACACCAGAATCCTTTCCCGATGAAACAGGGAAAGGAACCCTCATCTGGAGCGGAGGAGGGGGAAAGGGTGCCCCTCTTCAGTTGTGGTGGGACCCTCAGTGTTCCTCTCGAGTAGAGACGGGTATGTTGGGGAACTACTTGAGTTGCCGCAAGGGTGTGAAGGACCCTTTGAGTTACAGGTGTGAAGGCGTGGTTTTTCTTGGGATGCTGCAGCAGAAAACGGCCTCATCTCGCTTGGAGGGGAGAACCTCCTGGTTTTTCTCGAGTTGTGTCAGGTCCCATTTGAGTCACGATGGGGACTTCAGGGACCAGCTCGCATGGCCTCAGAAAAAGCCAGTCTCCATGCTAGTTTAGAGGGGGCCCTCGGGATTCCTCTCCAGTCGGTGCCAGGTCCTAAGTCCCCATCTGGAGCCAAAGCTGGAACCTGAGGTTTCCTCTCCAGTACTGTCATGTGTATTTGAGTTCCTCTGGAGTCTCCCCAGGGGAGTCAGGCCTCGTCTCCTGTGGTTACACACACGTCCGCTTTACTCCCGAGCTGTAGCAGCAGTGTCAAGCTTCCCATCGAGTTGACCCAGGGATCTCTGTCTTTCCCTCGAGATGCCACAGGGCTGTGGCATGAGCCACCATTGTGTAATTCGATGCTTGGGGTGATCTTCGAGGCAGGGCATGGAAATCAGTTTCATCTTGAGTGGACTGAGATATTTGGGCATCTTTTGGAATGGTTGCACAACCACTTAGTTCCTCTTAACTTTCCTGTTGAGAGCATGTCCTCTTGATGTGCAATGGGAACCCCAGAATCCTTTCCCGAAGAAACAGGGAAAGAAACACTCATCTGGAGTAGAGGATGGGGAAAGGGGGTCCCTATTGAGTAGTGCTGGGACCCTCAGGATTCCTCTTCAGTGAAGACAGGTATGTTGGGGAACTTCTTGAGTTGCAGCAGGGTTGTGAAGGACCCTTTGAGGTTCAGGAGGGAAGGCGTGATTTCTCTCGGAATTCCACAGTAGAAAATGGCCTCATCTTTCCTGGAGGGGAGAACCTCCTGGTTTTTCTCGAGTGGTGGCAGGTCCCTCACGACTTACAATGGGGACCTCAGGGAACCACTCACGTGGTCTCAGGAAAGGCCAGTCTCCTTGTAAGTTGAAAGGGGCCCCTCGGGATTGCTCTCCAGTCGTTGCTGGGTTGTAAGTCCCCATCTGGAGCTGAAGTTGGAACCTGAGTTTTCCTCTCCAGTGGTGGCATGGATATTGGAGTTCCTTTGGAGTCTCCCCAGGGAAGTCAGGCCTCATCTCCTGTGGTTACATGCACGTCCGCTATCCTCCCTGACACTGTAGCAGCAGTGTCAGGCTTCCCATTGAGTTGACCCAGGGATCTCTGTCTTTCCCTCGAGATGCCACAGGGCTGTGGCACGAGCCACCGTGGTGTGAGGCGATACACAGGTGACACTCGAGGTAGTGCAGGGAAATCAGGTTCATCTGGAGAGGACTGAGATATCTGGGGGACTTTTAGTATGTTGGCACGACCCCTGGAGATCTCAGCTTTCCTGTTGAGAGTGCCACCTCTTGAGATGTGATGGGAACGGCGGGAATCCTTTCCCGACGAAGCAGGGAAAGGGACATTCATCTCGAGCTTACGAGGGGGAAACGGGGCTCCTCCTGAGTTGTGACAGGATCCTCTGTGTTCCTCCCGGATGGGGACGTATATGTCGGAGAACTTCTTGAGTTGCAGCAAGGGTGGGAAGGACCCTTGCGAGGTTCAAGAGGGAAGGCGTGATTTCCCTCGAGACGCCGCAGCAGAAAAGGGCCTCATCTCGCCTGCAGGGAAAGAACCTCATGGTTTTTCTCGAGTTGTGGCAGGTCCCTCTCGAGTTTCGATGGAAACCTCAGGGACCCGCTGGCGTGATCTCAGGAAAGACCAGTCTCCATGCGAGTCCGAGGGGCCCCTCGGGATTCCTCTCCAGTCAGTGTCGGGTTCTAAGTCCTCTTCTGCAACTGCGACCAGAACCTGAGGTTTCCTCTCCAGTGCTGACATGGATCTTGGGGTTCCTCTGGAATCTCCACAGGAGAATCAGGACTCTTCTTGAGTGGAGACAGACACGTCCGTTTTCCTCCCGAGCTGTATCACAGTGCCAGGCTTCCCAACGGGTTGACACAGGGATACTTTGGCTTTCCCTCATGGTCCCACAGGGCTGTCGCACGTGTCACCGTGGTGTGATTCAATGCTCGGGGTGACCTTGGAGGCAGGGCAGGGAAATCAGGTTCATCTGGATGGATTGAGGCATTTGGGGGTCTTTTGGAATGGTGGCACCACCCCTGAGGTTCCTCTCGACGTTCCTGTTGAGAGCACGTCCTCTTGCTGTGTGACGGGAAGGCCAGAATCCTTCCGGGCAAAGCAGGGAAGAAACTCTCATCTGGAGCAGTGGAGGGGGAAAGGGAACCCCTCTTGAGTTGTCGTGGGACCCTCAGTGTTCCTCTCGAGTGGAGACGGATATGACGGGGAACTNCTCTCGACGTTCCTGTTGAGAGCACGTCCTCTTGCTGTGTGACGGGAAGGCCAGAATCCTTCCGGGCAAAGCAGGGAAGAAACTCTCATCTGGAGCAGTGGAGGGGGAAAGGGAACCCCTCTTGAGTTGTCGTGGGACCCTCAGTGTTCCTCTCGAGTGGAGACAGATATGACGGGGAACTTCTTGAGTTGCAGCAAGGGTGTGAAGGACCCTTTGAGGTTCAGAAAAGAAGGCGTGATTTCTCTCGGGATGCCGCAGCAGAAAACGGCCTCACCTCGCCTGCAGGGGAGAACCTCCTGGTTTTTCTCGAGTTGAGGCTGGTTCCTCTCGAGTTACGATGGGGACCTCAGGGACCCGCTGGCATGGTCTCAGGAAAGACCAGTCTCCATGTGAGTTGCGAGGTGGCCCTCGGGATTCCTCTCCAGTCAATGTTGGGTCTTAGTTCATCTTCTGGAACTATGGCCAAAATCTGAAATTTCTGCTCCAGTGCTGACATGAACCTTTGGGTTTCTCTGGAGTCTCCACAGGAGAGTCAGGTCTCTATTTGAGTGGAGATATACACGTCTGTTTTGCTCCCGAGCTGTAGCAGCAGTCTCAGGCTTCCCTATGGGTTGACACAGGGATCTGTGGCTTTCCCTTGAGGTGCCATCAGGGCTGTCACATGTGCCACCGTGCTGTGATTCGATGCTCGGGGTGACCTTCGAGGCAGGGCAGGGAAATCAGGTTCATATGGAGTGGACTGTGACATTTGGGGGTCTTTTGTAATGATGGTACAATCCCTGAAGTTTCTCTCGACTTTCATGTTGAGAGCACGCCCTCTTGCTGTGTGATGGGAATGCCAGAAACCTTTCCCGATGAAACAGGGAAAGGAACCCTCATCTGGAGCGGAGGAGGGGGAAAGGGGGCCCTTCTGGAGTTGTGGTGGGACCCTCAGCGTTCCCCTCGAGTGGAGTCGGGTATGTCGGGGAACTTCTTGAGTTGCCACAAGGGTGTGAAGTACCCTTTGAGTTACATGAGGGAAGGCGTGATTTCTCTCGGATTGCCTCAGCAGAAAATGGCCTCATCTCACCTGTAGGGGAAAACCTCCCAGTTTTACTCGAGTTGCGGCAGGTCCCTCTCGAGTTACGACAGGGACCTCAGGGACTCGCTCAAGTGGCCTCAGGAATAGCCAGTCTCCGTGCGAGTTGAGAGGGGCCCTTCGGGATTCCTCTCCAGTTGTTGCCGGGTCCTAAGTCCCTGTCTGGAGCCGAATCTGGAAACTGAGATTTCCTCTCTAGTTCTGGCATGGATCTTGGGTTTTTTCTGGAGTCTCCCCAGGGGCGTAAGGCCTCGTCTTCTGTGGTTATATGCACGTCTGCTTTCCTCCCAAGCTGTAGCAGTAGTGTTAGGCTTACATTCGAGTTGACCCAGGGATCTCTGTCTTTCCCTCGTGATGCCACAGGGCTGTGGCATGAACCACTGTGGTGTGAGGTGATACGCGGGTAACACTCGAGGTAGTGCAGGGAAATCAGGGTCATTTGTAGTGGACTGAGACATCTGGGGGACTTTTAGTATGTTGGCTCCACCCCTGGAGATTTCGACTTCCTGTTAAGTGCGCCACCACTTGAGATGCGATGGGAACGGCGGGAATCCTTTCCCGACAAAGCAGGGAAAGGGACCCTCATCTCGAGCTCACGAAGGGGAAATGGGGCACATCCTGCGTTGTACCGGGACCCTCGGTGTTCCTCCCGCTTTGGACGGGTATGTCGGGCAACTTCTTGAATTGCAGCAAGGGTGGGAAGGACCCTTGCGAGGTTCAAGAGGGAACATGTGATTTCCCTTGAGACGCCGCAGCAGTGAAGGGTCTCATCTCGCCTGCAGGGGAGAACCTCCTGGTTTTTCTCGAGTTGCGGCAGGTCCCTCTCGAGTTATGACGGGAACCTCAGGGACCCGCTAGCATGGCCTCAGGAAAGACCAGTCTCAATACGAGTTGCGAAGGGCCCTTTGGGATCCCTGTCCAGTCAGTGTCGGGTCCTAGGTCCTCATCTGGACCTGCGGCCAGAATCTGAGGTTTCCTCTCCAGTGCTGACATGGATCTTGGGGTCCCTCAGGGGTCTCCACAGGAAAGTCAGGAGTCTTCTCGAGTGGAGACATACACGTCCGTTTTCCTCCCGAGTTCTATCAGCAGTGTCAGGCTTCCCGAATGGTTGACACAGGGATCTGTGGTTTTCCCTTGAGGTTCCACAGGGCTGTTTTACATGCCACCGTGGTGTGATTCAATGATCAGAGTGACCTTCGAGGCAGGGCAGGGAAATCAGGTTCATCTGGAGTGGACTGAGACATTTGGGGATCTTTTGGAATGGTGGCACCACCCCTGAAGCTTCTCTCGTCTTTCCTGTTGAGAGCACGTCCTCTTGCTGTGCAACAGGAACACCAGAATCCTTTCCCAATGAAACAGGGAAAGGAACCCTCATCTGGAGTGGAGGAGGGGGAAAGGGTACCCTCTTCAGTTGTGGTGGGACTCTCAGTGTTCCTCTCGAGTAGAGATGGGTATGTTGGGGAACTACTTGAGTTGCCACAAGGGTGTGAAGGACCCTTTGAGTTACAGGTGTGAAGGCGTGGTTTCTCCTGGGATGTCGCAACAGAAAACGGCCTCATCTCGCCTGGAGGGGAGAACCTCCTGGTTTTTCTCGAGTTGCGGCAGGTTCCTGTCAAGTCAAGACGGGGAACTCAGGGACCCGGTCGTATGGCCTCAGGAAAGGCCATTTTCCTTTCGAGTTGAGAGGGGACTCTCGGTATTCCTCTCCAGTCAGACCAGGGTCCTAAGTCCCCATTTGGAGCCTAAGCTGGAACCTGAGGTTTCCTCTCCAGTGCTGACATGGATCTTGGGTTTCCTCTGGAGTCTCCCCAGGGGAGTCAGGCCTCGTCTCCTGTGGTTACATGCACGTCCGCTTTTCTCCCAAGCAGTAGCAGCAATGTCAGACTTCCCGTCGACCTGACACATGGATCTGTCTTTCCCTCGAGATGCCACAGGGCTGTGGCATGAGCCACTGTGGTGTGAGACGATACGCGGGTGACATGCGAGGTAATGCAGGGAAATCTGGTTCATCTGGAGTGGACTGAGACATCTGGGGGGCTTTCAGTATGTTGGCACGACCCCTGGAGAACTCAGCTTTCCTGTTCAGAGTGCCACATCTTGAGATGTGACCCTAACGGCGGGAATCCATTCCAGACGAAGCAGGGAAATAAACCCTCGTCTCGAGCCCATGAGGGGGAAACGGGGCTCCTCTTGAGTTGTGCCGGTACCCTTGGTTTTCCTCCCGTGTGGAGTCGGGCATGTTGGGGAACTTCTTGAGTTGCAGCAAGGGTGGAAAGGACCCGTGCAAGGTTCAAGAGTGAAGGCGTGATTTTGCTCGAGTCGCCATAACAGAAAAGGGCCTCATCTCTCCTGGAGGGGAGAACCTCGTGGTTTTTCTCGAGTTGCACCAGTTCCCTCTCGAGTTAAGATGGGGACCTCAAGGACCCACTCGTGTGGCCTCAGGAAAGACCAGTCTCCATGCGAGTTGCGAGGGGTCCCTCGGGCTTCCTCTCCAGTCAGTATCAGGTCCTAAGACCTCGTCTGGAACTGCGGCCAGACCTGTGGTTTCCTCTCCAGTGCTGACAGGGATCTTGGGGTTCCTCTGGAATCTCCACAGGAGAGTCAGGACTCTTCTCAAGTGGAGACATACCCATCCGTTTTCCTCTCGAGCTGTAGCAGCAGTTTCAGGTTTCCCGACGAGTTGACACAGGGATTTGTGACTTTCCCTCAAGGTACCACAGGGCTGTCACATGTGCCACTGTGGTGTGATTCGATTTTTGGTGTGACCTTCGAGGTAGTGCAAGGAAATCGGGTTCCTCTGGAGAGGACTGAGATATTTGTGGTCTTTTGGAATGGTGGCACCACCCCTGAAGTTTCTCTCGACTTTCCTGTTGAGAGCATGTCCTCTTGCTGTGCGACAGGAATGCCAGAATCCTTTCCTGACAGAGCAGGGAAATGAAACCTCATCTCGAGTGGAGGAGGGGGAAAGAAGCCTCCTCTTGAGTTGTGATGGGACCCTCAGTGTTCCTCTCATTAGAGACGGGTATGTCGGGGAACTTCTTGAGGTGCAGCAAGGGTGTAAAGGAGCCTTTGAGTTTCAGGAGGGAAGGCGTGAATTCTTTCGGAATGCCACAGCAGAAAACGGCCTCAACTCGCCTGGAAGGGAGAACCTCCTGGTTTTTCTCGAGTTGTGGCAGGTTCCTCTCGTGTTATGATGGGGACCTCAGAGACCCATTCATGTGGCCTCAGGAAAGGCCAGTCTCCATGCAAGTTGAGAGGGGACCCTCGGGATTCCTCTCCAGTCAGTGGAGGGACCTAAGTCCCCGCCTGGAGCTGAAGCTGGAGCCTGCGGTTTCCTCTCCAGTGCTGGCATGCACCCTGGGGTTCCTCTGGAGTTTCGCCAGGAGAGTCAGGCCTCATCTCCTGTGGTTACATGCATGTCTGCTTTCCTCCCGACCTGTTGCAGCAGTGTCAGTCATCCTGTCAAGCTGACACACGGATCTCTGTCTTTCCCTCGAGATGCCACAGGGCTGTGGCACGAGCCACCATGGTGTGAGGCGTTACTCGGGTGACACTCCAGGTAATGCAGGGAAATCAGGTTCATCTGGAGTGGACTAAGACATCTGGGGGCCTTTTAGTATGTTAGCACGACCCCTGGAGATCTCGGGTTTCCTGTTGAGAGGCCACCTCTTGAGATGTGACGGGAACGGAGGGAATCCTTTCCCGATGAAGAAAGGAAAGGAGCCCATCTCGAGCTCACGAGGGTGAAACGGGGCTCCTCTTGAGATGTGTCTGGACCCACGGGGTTCCTCCGCCGTGGAGAAGGGTATATCGCGGAACTTCTTGAGTTGCAGCAAGGGTGGGAAGGACCCTTGCGAGGTTCAAGATGGAAGGCGTGATTTCCCTCAAGATGCACAGCAGAAAAGGGCTTCATCTCGCCTGCAGGGGAGAACCTCCTGGTTTTCTCCAGTTGTGGCAGGTCCCTCTCGAGTTACAACGGGGACATCAAGGACCCGCTCGTGTGGCATCAGGATAGACCAGTCTCCATGCGAGTTGAGAGGGGCCCCTCGGGATTCCTGTCCAGTCAGTGTTGGGTCCTAAGTCCTCATCTGGAACTGCTACCAGAACATGAGGTTTTCTCTCCAGTGCTGACATGGATCCTGGGATCTTCTGGAGTCTCCACAGGAGAGTCAGGATTCTTCTCTATTGGAGACATACATGTCCGTTTTCCTCCCGAGCTGTAGGTTTCCCGACGAGTTGACACAGGGATCTGTGGCTTTCCCTTGAGGTGCCACAGGGCTGTCGCACGTTCCACCGAGGTGTGATTCGATGCTCGGGGTGACCTTTGAGGGAATGCAGGGAAATCAGGTTCCTCTGTAGTGGACTGAGATATCTGGGGGTCTTTTGGAATGGTGGCATGACCCCTGGAGTTCCTCTCAACTTTGCTATTGAGAGCACGTCATCCTGCTGTGTGACGGGAATGCCACAATCCTTTCCCGACGTAGCAGGGAAAGGAACCCTCATCTCGAGTGGAGGAGGGGGAAAGGGGGCTCCTCTTGGGATGCGGTGGGACCCTCAGTGTTCCTCTCGTGTTGACACAGTTATGTTGGGGAACTTCTTGAGTTGCAGCAAGGGTATGAAAGAGCCTTTGAGTTTCAGGAGGGGAGGCGTGATTTCTCTCGAGATGCCGCATCAGAAAACGGCCTCATCTCGCCTGGAGGGGAGAACCTCCTGGTTTTTCTCGAGTTGCAGCAGGTTCCTCTCGAGTCAAGACGGGGACCTCAGGGACCCGCTCGTGTGGCCTCAGCAAAGGCCATTCTCCTTTTGAATTGAGAGGGGACTCTCGGTATTCCTCTCCAGTCGGAGGCAGGTCCTAAATCCCAGTGTGGAGCCGAAGCTGGAACCTGAGGTTTCCTCTCCACTGCTGACATGGATCTTGGGGTTCCTCTGGAGTCTCCACAGGGGAGTCAGGCCTCGTCTCCTGTGGTTACACGCAAGCCCACTTTTCTCCCGAGCTGTAGCAGCAGTGTCAGACTTCCTGTCAAACTGACACAGGGATCTCTGTCTTTCCCTCGAGATGCCACAGGGCTGTGGCACGAGCCACCGTGCTGTGAGGCGATACGCAGGCGAAACTCGAGGTAGTGCAGGGAAATCAGGTTCATCGGGAGCAGACTGAGATATCTGGGGGACTTTTAGTATGTTTGCACAACCCCTGGAGATCTCGGCTTTCCTGTTGACAGTGCCACCTCTTGAAATGCGATGGAAACGGCGGGAATCCTTTCCCGAAGAAGCAGGGAAAGGAACCCTCATTTCAAGCTCACGAGGGGGAACAGGGCTCCTCTTGAGTTGTGCTGACAACCTCGTTGTTCCTCCCTCATGGAGACGGGAATGTCAGGGAACTTCCTGAGTTGCAGCAAGGGTGGGAAGGACCCTTGTGAGGTTCAAGAAGCAAGGCGTGATTTCTCTCGAGACTCTGCAGCAGTAAAGGGCCTCACCTCGCCTACAGGGGGGAACCTCCTGTTTTTTCTCGAGTTTTGGCAGTTCCCTTTCGTGTTATGATGGGGATGCCAGGGACCCCCTCGTGTGGCCTCAGGAAAGACCAGTCTCCATGCGAGGTGCGAGGGGTCCCTCGGGATGTCTCTTCAGTCAGTGTCGGGTCCAAAGTCCTCATCTGGAACTGTGGCCAGAACCTGAGGTTTCCTCTCCAGTGCTGACATGGATCTTGCAGTTCCTTTGGAGTCTCCACAGTAGAGTCAGAACTCTTCTCGAGTGGAGACATACACGTCCGATTTCCTCCCGAGCTGTAGCAGCAGTGCCAGGTTTCCCGACGAGTTGACACAGGGATCTTTGGCTTTCCCTCGAGGTGCAACAGGGCAGTGGCATGTGCCACCATGGTGTGATTCGATGCTCGGGGTGAATTTTGAGGCAGTGCAGGGAAATCAGGTTCGTCTGGAGTGGACTGAGATATTTGGGTGTCCTTTTGAATGGTGGCACGACCCCTGGAGTTCCTTTTGGCTTTCCTGTTGAGAGCACATCCTCTTGCTGTGTGACAGGAACGCCAGAATCCTTTCCTGAAGAAGCAGGGAAAGGAACCCTCATCTCGAGTGGAGAACGGGAAAGGGGCTCCTCTGGAGTTGTGGTGGGGCCCTCAGGGTTCCTCTCGAGTGGAGATGGGTATTTCGGGGAATTTCTTGTGTTGCAGCAAGGGTGTGAAGGACCCTTTGAGGTTCAGGAGGGAAGGCGTGATTTTCCTTGGGGTGCCGCAGTAGAAAACGGCCTCATCTTGCCTGGAGGGGAGAACCTCCTGGTTTTTCTCAAGTTGTGGCAGGTTCCTCTCGAGTTACGACAGGGACCTCAGGACCCGCTCGTGTGACCTCAGAAAGGCCAGTCTCAATGCGAGTTTTGATGGGCCTCTCGGGTTTCCTCTACAGTCCGTGCACGGTCGTAAGTCTTCGCCTGGAGCTGAGATCGGTTCCTGAGGTTTCATCTCCAGTGCTGACATGGATCTTGGGGTTCCTCTGGATTCTCGACTGGGGAGTCAGCCCTCGTTTCGAGTGGAGATGTGGACGTCCACTTTCCTCCCGGTCTTTAGCAGCAGTGGCAGTCTTCGTATCGAGTTGACACAGGGATCTGTGACTTTCCTTTGAGCGGCCACAGGGCTGTCACACGTTCCACCATGGTGTGAGTCTATACTCGCGGTGACAGTCGAGGCAGTGCAGGGAAATCAGGTTCATCTAGAGTGTACTGAGATTTTTGGGGTTTTTTTGGTATGGTGGCACGACCCCTTGAGTTCCTCTCGACTTTCCTGTTGAGAGCGTCTCCTCTTGAGATGCGACGGGAACGCCAGTAATCCTTTCCCAAAGAAGCAGGGAAAAGAAGCCTCATCTCAAGCTTAGGAGGGGGAAACGGGGCTCCTCTTGAGTTTTTACCAGACCTCGGTGTTCCTCTCGAGTGGGGAGAGGTGTGTTGGGGAACTTCTTGAGTTGCAGCAAGGGTGTGCAGGAACCTTTCGAGGTTCAAGAGGGAAGGTGTGATTTCCCTCGAGACATGGCAGCGGAAAAGGGCCTCATCTCGCTTGGAGGGGAGAACCTCCTGTTTTTTCTCGAGTTGCGGCAGTTTCCTCTCGAGTTACGATGGGGAACTCAGGGACCCGCTTCTGTGGCCTCAGGATAGGCCAGTCTCCATGTGAGCTGCAAGGAGTCTCTCGGGATTCCTCTCCAGATGGTGCTGGGTCCTAAGTCCTCGTATGGAATTGAGGCCAGAACCTGGAGTTTCTTCTCCAGTGCTGATATGGATCTTGGGGATCCTCTGGGGTCTCCAAGGGGACTCAGGCCTCATCTCGAGTGGAGACATGCACGTTCGCTGTCCTGCCAAGCTGTAGCAAAAGTGTCAGGCTTCCCGTCGAGTTGACACAAGAATCTGTGGCTTTCCTTCAAGGTGCCACAGGGTTGTCACACGTGCCACCATGATGTGAGTCAATACTTGGGGTGACAGTTGAGGCAGTGTCTGGAAATGAGGTTCATCTGGAGTGGACTGAGACATTTGGGGGTCTTTTGGAATGTTGACACGACCCCTGGAGATCCTCTCGACTTTCCTGTTGAGAGTGCCTCCTCTTGAGGTGCTACAGGAATGCCGGGAATCCTTTCCCTGAACCCTCACCTTGAGCTGTGGAGTGAACAACGGGGGTCCCCTTGAGTTGTGGTGGGACGCTCGGTGTTCCTCTCGAGTGGAGACGGGTATGTCGAGGAGCTTCTTGAGTTGCAGCAAGGGTGTGAAGGACCCTTTCGAGGTTCAAGAGAGAAGGTGTGATTTCCCTTGAGACCCCGCAGCAGAAAAGGGCCTCATCTCTCCTGGAGGGTAGAATTTCCTGGTTTTCCTCGAGTTACGGCAGGTCCCTCTCCAGTTACAACGGGGACCTCAGGGATCCACTTATGTGGCCTCAGGAAAGGCCAGTCTCCATGTGAGTTAAGAGGGGCCTCTCAGGATTCCTCTGCAGTAGGTGCCAGGTCCTAAGACCTTGACTGGACCTGAGGCCGGAACCTGAGGTTTCCTCTCCAGTGCTGACACGGAACTTGGGGTTCCTCTGGAGTCTCCACAGGGGAGTCAGGCCTCATCTCGAGTGGAGACATGCAAGTCCGCTTTCCTCCCAAGCTGTAGCTGCAGGGTCAGGCTTCCCGTCGTGTTGACTCAGGCATATTTGGCTCTCCTGCGAGGTGCCACAGGGCTGTCAAACCTGCCACCATGGTGTGAGTCAATACTCGGGGTGACAGTGAGGCAGTGCAGGGAAATCAGTTTCATCTGGTGTGGACTGAGATATTTTGGGGTGTTTTGGAATGGTGGCTGTCTGGGTCCAGCTGCGGTGGATCCAGGAAATTCAATGCGGAGATGGCATTGGTGAGGAAACTTGTTTATTTATTAATATAAGATTAGATTAGGAAGAAATAGTGTAGTAGGGAAATTAAGTCTAGAAAAGAGTCTGAATAACATGGCTTACAGGGAAGGTCAATAAAGTTCCACACAAGTAGCTTGCCCTATTTACGTTGGGCCACTGGCACCCGCTTGAATATCTAAGGGTGCCCCACCTTAGGCTCCCTTTTGTGCGGGTCTTAGAAGCCAGGACCAGTAAGTAGACTTGGTGAACCGCCCACTCCAGATGGAAATTCAGCCTCTATTTAGAGTAAAGAGGAGAGGGAGGGAAAGGGCCAAAAAGAGAGAGAGACACGGAGGGAACCAGATTACCAAGAAACTAGGCCGAGAGACTAGTCCGAGAAACTGGTCCATCCTTTATTGTTCAGAAGGCCTTTTATACTTTTGATAAAACACGGAGATCAATGGGTAACACAAAGTTATGCAGTGTTAACAGCCCAGACTCATCAAAAACAGGCTTTTCTCTCTGCATACCTAATTGTATACACAAGTCTTAGATAATTTACGTCTCTTCTGGCCAAAAATGGCCAATTAACATTTTACAGCTTTTTTCCAATAAGGGTTTGTCAACCAGAAGACTTATTTGTGTTGATCTTCCCAAAGTCTGGTGCCACTCTCAGAAAGCACTAAATAAAGTTATATTCATACATGGCAAAGATACAGAAATTTATAACAAGTGAAAGGAGTACAGTGATTTATAACAAAAGAAAAGTAATTAACTCAAAAGTCTAGTGTTGGTAACATCAAAACTACTATGTATCTTTGCCCATATCCCATTTACATTGGTTAACATCCTCCCAGGTGCCTAAAAGATAAAGAATATGGAGGCCTGACTGCAATCATTGAGCCAACAGCGAAAACCCGTCACTAATATGATTTTTAACTCTTTAGAAAAGGCTCTGTGTCTTTAAGTTGTTTTTAAGCTTTGTGCCTCTCACGGATGGGGGCTGTAAGCAATTCACATGCTGTAAGAGGTCCGGGGGAACCTGTTAGGCAAGCTAGAGAGTTATCAAAGGGGGTTTAACTGAAACATCCCTTTCAAATGCAGAAGACTAAAGCCCTCATTTGACTTTTTTCCAGAGACTATTAGAAGAGTGGAAAAGCAGAGTACAAAGGCCGGCAGATTCTTATTTTTGGGGGGCTGGATGCTCAGGAAATTCCAGGGGGAACCCCTGAAACCTGATCACGTCCTTGAATTTTGTCAGGCTTCCTTCCGCATGACCTTGTCATGGGTGGGATTCCTCACGTTGGCCCCGACATCTCCCCCTTTTTTATTATTTTTTTAAAAAATCAGGTGCACTTCTGTTGTGAGATTCCAAATGCTCTGCTGAAGAATCCTGACAATACAAGGAAGAATGATTATGAGGAGCAAGATTATGGTACCCATAGCAACATAACTAGGAACAGTAGACAGAATAGTTTTTCCAGAAATGAAATTGGAGAAGGTATGGAAAAGGCATTTGCTTCTCCCGTGGTGGTAAAATCTAACCTGGAGAGTTCCAAGGTCTGAATCTGATTGTGAAGTCTCCCTAAGTCTCAGCTAATATCTGAGCTGTTCCAAACACCTAGAATATGATTTTTGATTCTTTCCCATTCAAAATCTGTCTCATTTACTTTCAGGAACATAACACATATCCACCGGTAGTCAGCATGACATGAAAGAGTCATTTTTACTTTCAGACTCTGTAATTCAGTCCCAATATGCATTATTGCTTCTTCTAGGGCATCAACCCTCATTTCTAGTTTGCTATCTATAACTTCCTGTGTTGCCAGTGTTCAAGAAACATTTTTGGACACAGGATCAACATATTGGGCTGTATGCACTTGTTGAGTCAATGATAATGCTGCCACAGTAACAGAAGTAATTGCAGTTATCAAAGGTGATATTGCCAAAATAAGTGAGCCCACAAACCATTGCATCCGCATTAAATCTTGTAGCTGTTGCAGCACAGCTAGGCCATGGTTATCATACCAATACGTGGCTACAGTTACAGGTACCATGAGATAGGGCAGACGTTTTAAAACCATGAAAGAGCAAACATTATATTGAGGAGTTAAATAAGATGAAAGCATACATTGTTCACAAGACACTACATTAGGTCCATTTGTATATTAAGTTTTCTGGAATTATTGGGGAAAAGAAAAACATAAGGAGAGGATAAACAAGCCAGAATAGAGTATATAGAATCATTTTCTGGTTGGAGATTGCGCTGCAGCAGCTGTCAGTCCCACCGGGATCTCAATGTTTATTTTTTCTCTCCTGCCGGCTCCAGCAGCGGCCCTTGCCCTGCCCTCTGCTGAAACGGCTTCAGGTCTAGTGGCGGCCAAGCGAGACAAAAACTGAGCAAATAGTGTACAGTTCCCATATATCTCCTTTCCCCATAAACCCTCTATCCCATAGTTTGGCAGATGGACACTGGCGCTGCTGCGGGGCTGCGAGTGTTGCACACTGGGTTCCATCAGTCAGTCAGGCTGGCCCCGCCCGCAGCTCCTGGCACTCGGCTGTTCTGTGCAGCTGCGGTGGCAGAGGAGTTCCCTTTTTGTTTTGTGGTGAATCAGTCTGTCCGGGATCCAAATTGATGAATTTGCATCCTGTGGAAAAAATACAAACACTTCCTTGACCGGCAGTTAATTTTGGGTCAGGATCTTTTTATTATCTGGAGAGGAGGTCTTTTCGCTTTACCAACGGTTTTACATTTTATTGTTCCAGATGAATCAGCATTTCATTTATTATAAAGAGAACATGTTGCAAAATCTGATGGGGAAAACTATACTTAAATTCTTTTTTTTAATTTTTGAATTAGCAAAGCATGTGAGGGTAAATGATGCAAGATTTGACCACAGTAATTTCCTATAGCAATCTGCCAATCATCATCAAACATTTGAAAAGCATCTAGTTGTTCTCTGTTATATGGAATTACAATTTTTGATGGCTCTTTACTAAACAATTCAATAAATCAATATACTTGAATTAATCTTTACAATTAATGTATCAATCAATATATATATTGCAGCAATACAACATGCACACAGCTAATACCAACCAACACAAACCAATGCACTGCAATAATATATGTCACACACACACACAATATAATTATACAGTATATATAACATATGTTATCACAGCTTGCCAATGTTTACCAATTAATATCAGCCACATACATATTATATTACTGCAGTATACACACTATGTATATATAATTATACAGTATATGTTCAATATGCATATATAGTATACATATTAATTTATATATGAATTAAATATAGATCCATAAATAGAATTGGTATACCCCCCTTTTTTTATTGTATAATTCCATCATTTTCTGCACATCAGTGCTTTACCAACTCTACAACCATAAAGAGCACAATTTCAAGTTCTGTAACTTTTGGTTTGGAGAGATCACAGTCTACAGACTCATTTACTTATATTAGACAAGATTAACCCATTCAACTTACTGCAGTTTTTAAATGCACATAAAATATAGAAATTGATGCAATTAAATAAAATCTTCAGGATCTTATTATTATTATTATTTGCAAGTTTAATTCCTGGTCTCTGTGATCACCAATGTTTATGGCTCAATTTAACTACACCAATTTATCAACCTTTCAGATCCTTAAAGATAACATAAGTAAAAATTGCAATTTCTTATCAAAAAGTTTAGGGTTTTCCAAATTTTAAATATTTGCTCTCCCTCTTTTTCTCACCTTAAGACTAAAAATAACCACATCTCACCTGCAACATTCCTTAGCAATCATTTGATGTATAAAATTTTAACTATGCCCCCAGTTATTTTAAGACACAAAAATGGCTGCTTACCAATCTATCTTGTCACAAGTTAGAAATACTACATTTAAGAATTAACATGAAGGTTTCAAGTTTCTTCCAGTTTAGACATTTATACCTTGTCACTTCTGGATATTACTGTAACATTGTTTGTAATCATTTAAAACCTTAGTAATTTAAAACATTAGTAGGTATACCTTTATTACATTTTATTTATACCCATACTTAATCAGGCAAACTGTAATTAGGCAAATATATTTATATTATGTACTTATATCAATATATGAAGTATTGTTAATTGTACCACCTATTGATAACTAAGAAACTGAGAAATCCCTATTCCAAGGAACTCCTATTTGAAACAGCATGTCTCTCCCCCATAGGGTAAAGGGGAACAAAGGAACTACATAGAGCTAGGAAAGATTCACAGGTATCCTCAAACTGCCAAGCTAACATTTTTGAACTTTTAACTACTGTGGGGGCTTGAGGGCAAATGAAACAAAATTTGACCCTTAAAATCTATCATGGCAACTTGCTAATCATCACTATTTTGTAAAAGATTTGTAGTTGATCTTTATTGGATGGAATTACTGTATTTGTTCCTTTTTTTCCAAAAAGTTCCATACTTTTTTTTCTTCTTTTTAAAATTGATTGTGCCAAAAAGCTGGGATAAGATAAAACTATTTTTTGTGGGGGTCACTGGTAGATGGAACCATTGGGCCTTCTTGTCACAAGCATCTTGTTTTGTGGCAAGAATAATTTAATCTCATCTTTTGGCAATATTAATCTTAATTGACTGATCATTAAAGCCACATTCACTTTAACAAAAGCCAACTCTGTCTTACTAGTCAATATTTTCCTAGAACTGGGATTAGAATTATGCTTTAAGCAATCAAACAAAAGGCTTTAAATCTGCAGTAGTCAGTTTTAAATGTGGGCATATCCAATTAATATCCCCTAATAATTTCTGGAAATCATTTAAAGTTAGTAAATAATTTCTCTGCAGCTTTAAAGGGACATTATCAGTTTTTAAAACTTTTGGCAAACCTAAATATAAGAAGCAAGTAAAGAGCTGCTACACAATATTTTTATAAGCTTTTCCAATGATCTTTCTATAACCCAAATCTGGCCTATAGCCTTTTAGGTGACAAGCAACCATCTAATTTTTGCTTGAATACTTTCAGCAACAGGGAGCTCACTACTCGCCAAGGTTTTATACTCTTTCTCACCTTTTTCTCTACAGCATTCCCATCCTGCATACCACTTTCTCTAATCCCTCCAACTCACTTTCAATAGTATGTGTGTTGGCCAGGAGCTGGGCCAGTCTTTCCCAGCAATGCAAGAAACGTCTGCTCTGGTGTCTAACAGTCCTGACATTTTATTCCTTGAATTAAAAAATATTTTAAAGGCCTAGAAGCTGTAATTTTCTGCACCCTAAAAGCTAGATCTAAATCCTCTGGGGCTCTTAGCTTGAGAAGTCAAAGTTTTTCTGTCTGATAATAAGGTAAAAGCAAAAGCTGTGCTATTTTTGGACCTTTATTAATTTGCACAGTTTTAGCAGGTGGTGAGATCAGAGCTTTAATTTCCTTAGTATAATCAGAATCTACTACACCAGATACCACCAAAATTCCTTGAAAAGAAAGCAAGCTATGCCCTAACATAAGTCCTACAATGCCCTCAGCCAGGGGGCTATCCGCTACCATTGGAATCTGAGCAACCAGCACATCAGGGGTTAATATTGTTGCCATGGTGGAGCTGAGGTCTAGTCCTGAGCTGCTGCTGTTGCTGCTGCTCCTGCTACCTGGGGTTGATTGGCGCGGCCTTTTGTCTCTGTTTAGCAGGACATTGCCAGCAAAAATGTTATATTTGGCTTCAAGAGAAATATTTTGTATTTGTAAAATCCTTCTTATTATGATTATTTATTTTTTCTTTTTCTCTTCCTCTTCTTTCTTTTTTTTTTCCCTTGGGTGAGGCACCCTTGAGGAGGTTTTCTGCAAGAAGCAGGCTCTGTTTTAAAAGCTCTTTTGCTCAAAATTATTCTCCCTATCCTTTTTAACCTTAGGCAATGTTCTGGGAGGCTTTGGATGCTTAGTGGGGAGTTCTTAAGCCATGGGGAGGCGCAAGCAGAGGTTGCAGTGGTCCCTTAAATAAGGTAACTTTTTTTTAAAGGTTTGGTTTGTGTGGATGGGGAGGGGGCCTTCCAGGGTGCTAGGCCACTGCATCCTGTAAGCACTCTCCTTCCTTGGGAGGAAGAGTACAGTCTCCCTCATTTTCTTTGCCAATGGCAGAAAATATGATCTGCATAGAAGGTGGAGAACCACTACCATCCACCGCTATAGCCTTTCCCATAGGCTAATTAACAGCCTCATGATGGGGGTCCAGAATATTTTTAAGCATATTCTACAGAACAAAAGCATTTACAGGAACTTTTTCTGGCTCAAGCAAAGTATAATAGCTTTTAGCTGTTTTGTAACTTCACCCAAGTATTTAAATCCCTTTTATGGAAATCAAGGACATTGCTCTTGTAACACTAGCCTTTATATCTTTATCTTTTGTTTAACAGTTGCTAACTTACTTCTATAAAGAGTTGTCATTATTTTGACTCATTGTTACCCATGTCAGAAAATTAAGATTTATAGAAAAGTCTGCCTTAACAAAAGGTTTTGCCTTTTGCAAGGGGGGTTTTTGACCCAAAGAGAGCAGGTTTCTTTCAACTTCCAGAAAGCAGGTTTGTTTCAACCCTTCATCTGGGTTTCTTTCAACCTCTTAACTGGGTTTCTTTCAACCCCTAAACTGGATTTTTTTAACCCCTTAACTGGGCTTCTTTCAACCCAAAACTTCCCACCCCTCTTTCCCTACCTATCTTATGCAGGGGGGTCTGCGACACCCTGAGTGGGATCCTAGCCATCCCGAAAACTGTGCACTGGGGGAGACATACCTTCGAATAGCCTGTTCTGGGCGCCACTTGCCAGGGTCCAGCCCCGGTGGATCCAGGGAATTCGAAGCATGGACGGCATTGGCAAGGAAAGATTTGTTTATTTATTAATATTAGATTAGATTATGAAGAAATAGTGTAGTAGGAAAATTAAGTGGAGAACAGAGGCTGAATAACTTGGTTTACAGGGAAGGCCAATATAACTCCAGACAAGGAGCTTGCACCATCTACGTTAGGTCACCGGCATCCGTTTGAATATCCGAGAGTGCCCCGCCTTGGGCTCTCTCTCTTACAGATCTTAGAAGCTAGGGCAAGTAAGTAGACATGATGAGCTGCCCCACTCCAGATGGGAATTCAGCCTGAAATTAAAGTAAAGAGACACGGGGGAAACCAGTCCAGTGACTTATCCCCGTCCTTATTCTCTAGAATCTCCTTTTATACCTTTTTTTGTACATAGAGATCAATGGGTAATACAAAATTATGCAGCGTCAGCAGCCCTGACTCTTATCAAAACCAGGCTTTTCTCTCTGCATAGCTAACTGTATACACAAGTCCTAGGTAATTGACATCATCTTCCGGCCAAAGAGGGCAAATTAACATTTTACAACCTTTTTCTGATAAGGGTTTGTCAACCAGTAAACTTATTTGTGTTGATCTTCCCAAAGTCTGGTGCCACTCTCAGAAAGCACTAAATAAAGTTACATTCTTACATAGCAAGGACACAAGGGGAGTGCAGTGATATATAACAAAGAAAAGTAATTAACTCAAAAGTCTAGTGTTGCTAACATCAAAATTACTATATATCTTTTCCCATAACCCATTTACATTGATTAACATCCTTCCAGGTGCCTAAAAGATAAAGAATATGGAGGTCTGGCAGCAATCATTGAGTTAACAGTGAAAACCCTTCACCAGTATGATTTTTAACACTTTAGAAAAGGCTCTGTTTTCTTAAGGTGCTTTTAAGCTTTGTGCCTCTCGCGGTTGGGGGCTGTAAGCAATTCACAAGCTGTAAGAAGTCTGGGGAACCTATTAGACAAGCTAGAGGGTCATCAGAGGGGGTTTAACTGAAACATCCCTTTTAAATGCAGAAGACTAAAGTCCTGAACTGACTTGCTCCAGAGAATATCAGAAGAGTGGAGAAGCAGAGTACAAAGGCCAGAAGATTCTTATTTTTGGGGGGAATGTATGCTAAGAAAATTCCAGGGGAAACCCCTGAAACCTGATCACGTACTAGCGTTTGCCAGGCTTCCTTCCGCATGACCTTGCAACGGGCAGAATTACTCACGCTGGCTCTCGATAAAAAGGTTCTCCCCTGCAGGTGAGATAAGGCCCTTTTCTGCTGCTTCGTCTCTAGGGAAACCATGCCTTTCCTCTTGAACCTCGCAAGGGTCCTTACCCCCTTGCTGCAACTCAAGAAGTTCCCGGATTTACCCGTCTCCATGCGGGACGAACACCGAGGATCCCGGCACAACTCAAGAGGAGCCCCCTTTCCCCCTTGTGAGCTCGAGATGAGGGTTCCTTTCCCTGCTTCTTCGGGAAAGGATTCCCACCATTTCCGTCACATCTCAAGAGGTGGCGCTCCCAACAGGAAAGCTGAGATCACCAGCGGTCATGCCAACATACTAAAAGACCCCCAGATGTCTCAGTCCACTCCAGATGAACCTGATTTCCCTGCACTGTCTCAAGCATCACGTGCATATCACCTCACACCAAGGTGGCTCGTGCCACAGCCCTGTGGCATCTCGAGAGAAAGACAGAGATTCCTGTGTCAACTCGACGGGAAGACTGACACTGCTGCTACAGGTCAGGAGGAAAGCGGACGTGCGTGGAACCACAGGAGACGAGGCCTTACTCACCTGCGGAGACTCCAGAGGTACCCCAAATCCATGCCAGCACTGGAGAGGAAACCTCAGGTTCCAGCTTCGGCTCCAGATGGGAATTTAGGACCTGGAACTGACTGGAGAGGAATCCCAGGGGACCCATCTCAACTCCCATGGAGACTGGCATTTTGTGAGGCCACACGAGCAGGTCACTGAGGTCCCCATTGTAACTTGAGAGGAACCTCCTGCAACTAGAGAAAAACCAGGAAGTTCTCCCCTCCAGGCGAGAGGAGGCCGTTTTCTGCTGCGGCATCCCGAGAGAAATCACGCTTTCCCTCCTGAACATCAAACGTCCTTTCCACCCTTGCTGCAACTCAAGAAGTTCCCCGACATACCCGTCTCCACTCGAGAGGAACACTGAGGTTCCCACCACAACTCAAGAGGAGCCCCTTTTCCCCCTCCTCCGCTTGAGATGAGGGTTCTTTTCCCTGCTTCGTTGGGAAAGGATTCTGCCGTTCCTGTCGCACAGAAACAGGACGTGCTCTCAAACAGGAATGTCGAGAGGAACTCCAGGGGTCATGCCACCATTCCAAAATACCCCCAAATGTCTCAGTCCACTCCAGATGAACCTGATTTCCCTGTGCTGCCTCGAAGGTCACCCCGAGCATCGAAGCACACCACAGTGGCACGTGCGACAGCCCTATGGAACCTCGAGGGAAAGCCACAGATCCCTGTCTCAACTCGTTGGGAAGCCTGATACTGCTGCAACAGCTCGGGAGGAAAACGCATGTGAATGTCTCCACTCGAGAAGACTTCTTACTTTCCTATGGAGGCTCCAGAGGAACCCCAAGTTCCATGTCAGCACTGGAGAGGAAACCTCAGGTTTTGGCCACTGTTCCAGATGAGGACTTAGGACGGGACACTGACTGGAGAGGAATCCCGAGGGGCCCCTCGCACTCGCATGGAGACTGGTCTTTCCTGAGGCCACACGAACGGGTCCCTGAGATCCCGGTCGTAACTCAAGATGGACCTGCGGCAACTCGAGAAAAACCAGGAGGTTCTCCCCTGCAGGCGAGATGAGGCCCTTTTCTGCTGCGGCGTCTCGAAGGAAATCATGCCTTCCCTTTTGCACCTTGCAAGGTTCCTTCCCACCCTTGCTGCAACTCAAGAAATTCCCGCATATACCCGTTTCCACTCGGGAGGAACACCGAGGGTCCTGGCACAACTCAAGAGGAGCCCCGTTTCCCCTTCGTGAGCTCGAGATGACGGTTCCTTTCCCTGCTTCTTTGTGAAAAGGTTCCCACCGTTCCCGTCATATCTCAAGAGGTGGTGCTCTCAACAGGAAAGCTGAGATCTCCAGAGGTCGTGCCAACATACTAAAAGTACCCCAAATGTCTCAGTCCACTCCAGATGACCCTGATTTCCCTGCACTACCTCCAGTGTCACCTGTGTATGGCCTCACACCATGGTGGCTCGTTCCACAGCCCTGTGGCATCCTGAGGGAAAGACAGAGATCCCTGTGTCAACTCGACAGGAAGCCTGACACTGCTGCTGCAGCTCGGGAGGAAAGCGGTCGTGCATGTAACCACAGGAGACGAGGACTGACTCCCCTGGGGAGACTCCAGAGGAATCCTAAGATCCATGCCAGCACTGGAGAGGAAACCTCAGGCTCCAGCTTCGGCTCCAGATGGGGACTTAGGACCTGGTACCGACTGGAAAGGAATCCGGAGGGGACCCTCTCAACTCACATGGAGACTGGCCTTTCTTCATGTCATGCGAGCGGGTCCCTGAGGTCCCTGTTGTATCTCGAGAGGAACCTGCTGCAACTTGTGAAAAACCAGGAGGTTCTCCCCTGCAGGAGAGATGAGGCCCTTTTCTGCTGCGGCATCTCGAGGGAAATCACGCCTTCCCTCTTGAACCTCAAAGGGGCCTTCACACCCTTGCTGCAACTCAAGAAGTTCCATGACATAACTCTCTCCATTCGAGAGAAACACTGAGGGTCCCACCACAACTCAAGAGGAGCCCGCTTTCCCCCTCCTCCTCTCAAGATGAGAGTTCCTAACACTGCTTCATCAGAAAAGGATTCTGGCATTTCCTTCACACAGCAAGAGCACGTGCTCTCAACAGGATAGACGAGAGGAACTCTAGGGGTCATGCCACCATTCCAAAAGACCACCAAATTTCTCAGTCCACTCCAGATGAACCTGATTTCCCTGCACTGCCTTGAAGGTCATACCGAGCATCAAATCACACCACGGTGGCACGTGCGACAGCCCTGTGGCACTTTGAGGGAAAGCCACAGATCCCTGTGTCACCTCGTCGGGAAGCCAGACACTGCTGCTAGAGCTCAGCAGTAAAACGGACGTGTATGTCTCTACTCGAGAGGATTCCTGACTCTCCTGTGGAGACTCCAAAGGAACCCCAAGATCCATGTCAGCACTGGAGAGGAAACCACAGGTTCTGGCCGCAGTTCCAGACATGGCTCTTGGGGTTCCTCTGGAGTCTCCACAGGGGAGTCAGGACTCTTCTCGAGTGGAGAAATACAGGTTCGTTTTCCTCCTGAGCTGTAGCAGCAGTGTCAGGCTTCCTGACGAGTTGACAAGGGATCTGTGGCTTTCCCTTGAGTTGCCACAGGGCTGTCGCACGTGCCACCGTGGTGTGATTTTATGCTCGGTATGACCTTCAAGGCAGTGCAGGGAAATCAGGTTCATCTGGAGTGGACTGAGAAATTTGGTGGTCTTTTGGAATGGTGGCATGACCCCTGGAGTTCCTCTCCACTTTCCTGTTGAGAGCACATCCTCTTGCTATGCGACGGGAATGCCAGAAAGCTTTCCTGATGAATCAGGGAAAGGAAACCTCATCTTGAGCGGAAGAGGGGGAAAGAGGGCTCCTCTTGGGTTGTGGTGGGAACCTCCATGTTCTTCTCGAGTGGAGACGGATATGTCGGGGAACTTCTTGAGTTGCAGCAAGGGTGTGAAGGACCCTTTGAGGTTCAGGAGGGAAGGCTTGAATTCTCTCGGGATGCCGCAGGAGAAAACGGCCTCATCTAGCCTGGAGTGGAGAAGCTCCTGGTTTTTTTAGATTTGCAGCAGGGTCCACTCAAGTTACCATGGGGTCGTCCAGGACCCTCTCGTGTGGCCTGAAGAAAGGCCAGTCTGCATGCAAGTTGCGAGCGATTTCTCTCCCGTCGGTTCCGGGTCCTAAGTCCTCATCTGGAGCTGAGGCCGGAACCTGAGGTTTCCTCTCCAGTGCTGACATGGATCTTGGGGTTCCTCTAGAGTCTCCACAGGGGAGTCAGTCCTTGTCTCGAGTGGTTGCATGCATGTCCGCTTCCCTTCAGTGCTGTAGCAGCAGTGTCAGTCTTCCAGCCGAGTTGACACAGGGTACTGTGGCTTTCCCTCGAGGTGCCACAGGGCAGTCACGTGTACCACCGAGGTGTCAGTCGATGCTCGGAGTGACCTTCGAGGCAGTGCAGGGAAATCATGTTCATCTGGAGTGGACTGATACAACTCTGGGTCTTTTGGAATGGTGGCACGATCTCTGGAATTCTCTCAACTGTCCTGTTGAGAGCGCCTCCAACTGAGATGCGTTGGGAACACAGGGAATCCTTTCCTGACAAAGCAGGGAAAGGAACCCTCATCTCGAGCTCACGAGGGGGAAACAGTGTTCCTCTTGAGTTGTACCGGGACCTTTGGTGTTCTTCCCGAGTGGGGACGGGTATATTGGGGAACTTCTTGAGTTGCAGCAAGGGTGGGAAGAACCCTTGCGAGGTTCAAAAGGGAAGGCGTGATTTCCTTCAAGACGCGGCAAAAGAAAGTGGTCTCATCTCCCTGGAGGGGAGAACCTTCTGGTTTTTCTCCAGTTGCAGCAGGTCCCTCTCGTGTGACGACGGGAACATCAGGGACATGCTCGTGTGGCCTCAGGAAAGAACATTCTCCATGGGAGTTGCGAGGGGCCCCTCAGGATTCCTCTCCACTCAGTGTCGGGTCCTAACTCCTTGTCTGGAACTGCGGTGAGAACCTGAGGTTTCCTCTCCAATGCTGACATGGATCTTGGGGTTCATCTGGAGTCTCCACAGGAGAGTCAGGACTCTTCTCGAGTGGATACATACACGTCTGTTTTCCTCCGAGCTGTAGCAGCAGCATCGGGCTTCCCGAAGAGTTGACAATGGGATCTGTGGCTTTCCCTCGAGGTGCCTGAGGGCTGTCGCACGTGCCACCGTGGTGTGATTCGATGCTCGGGGTGACCTGTGAGACAGTGCAGGGAAATCAGCTTCCTCTGGAGTGGACTGAGACATTTGGGTGTCTTTTGGAATGGTGGCATGACCCCTGGAGATATCGGCTTTCCTGTTGAGTGCCACCTCTTAAGATGCGACGGGAATGGTGCGAATCCTTTCCAGATGAAGCAGGGAAAGGAACCCTCATCTCGAGTTCATGAGGGGGAAACGGGGCTCCCCTTGAGTTGTGCTGGAACCCTCTGTGTTCCTTCTGCATGGAGACAGGTATGTATGTCAGGGAACTTCTTGAGTTGCACCAAGGGTGTAAAGGACCCTTTGAGCTTCAGGAGGGAAGGCGTGATTTCTCTCGGGATGCCGCAGCAGAAAACGGCCTCATCTCGCCTGGAGGAGAGAACCTCCTGGTTTTTCTCGAGTTGTGGCAGGTCCCTCTCGAGGTATGATGGGGACCTGAGGGATCCACTTGTGGGCCCTCAGGAAAGGCCAGTCTCAATGCGAGTTGAGAGGGGCCCCTCGGGGTTCCTCTCCAGTCAGTTCTGGGTCCTAAGTCCCCGTCTGGAGCCGAAGCTGGAACTTGGAGTTTCCTCTCCAGTGCTTGCATGGATCCTGGGGTTCCACTGGAGTGTCCCCAGGGGAGTCAGGCCTCGTCTCCTGTGGTTATGTGCACGTCTTCATTCCTCCTGAGCTGTAGCAGCAGTGTCAGGCTTCCTATCGAGCTGACACAGGGATCTCTGTCTTTCCCTCGAGATGCCACAGGGCTGTGGCACGAGCCACCGTGGTGTGAGGCAATACGTGGGTGACCCTCGAGGTAGTGCAGGGAAATCAGGTTCATCTGCAGCGGACTGAGACATCTGGGGGACTTTTAGTATGTTGGCACACCCCCTGGAGATCTCGGCTTTCCTGTTGAGAGCGCCACCTCTTGGGATGCGACGTGAACGGCGGGAATACTTTCCCGACGAAGCAGGGAAAGCAACCCTCATCTCGAGCTCACGAGGGGGAAACGGGGCTCCTCTTGAGTTGTGCCGGGACCCTCGATGTTCCTCCCATGTGGAGACGGTATGTTGGGGATATTCTAGAGTTACAGCTAGGATGAGAAGGACCCTTGCGAGGTTCAAGAGGGAAGGCATGATTTCCCTTGAGATGATGCAGCAGAAAGGGGCCTCATCTTGCCTGCAGGGGAGAACCTCCTGGTTTTTCTGGAGTTGAGGCAGGTCCCTCTCAAGTTACAATGGGGACCTCAGGGACCGCTTGTGTGGCCTCAGGAAAGACCAGTCTCCATGCGAGTTGTGAGGGGAACCTCGGGATTCCTCTCCACTCAGTGTTGGGTCCTAAGTCCTCATCTGGAACTGCGGCCAGAAACTGAGATTTCCTCTCTAGTGCTGATATGGATCTCGGGGTTCCTCTGGAGTCTCCACAGGAGAGTCAGGACTCTTCTCGAGTGAAGACATACACGTCCGTTTTCCTCCCGAGCCGTAGCACAGGCTTCCTGACGAGTTGACACAGGGATCTGTGGCTTTCCATTGAGGTGCCACAGGGCTGTCACACTTTCCACTGTCGTGTGATTCGATGCTCGGGGTGACCTTAGAGGCAGTGCAGGGAAATCAGCTTCCTCTGGAGTGGACTGAGACATCTGGGGGTCTTTTGGAATGGTGGCACGATCCCTGGAGTTCCTCTCGAATTTCCTGTTGAGAGCACGTCCTCTTGCTGTATGATGGGAATGCCAGAATCTATTCCCGACGAAGCAGGGAAAGGAACACTCATCTTGAGTGGAGGAGGGGGAAAGGGGGATCCTCTTGAGTTGTGGTGCGACTCTCAGTGTTCCTCTCGAGTGGTGAAGGGTATGTCGGGGAACTTCTTGAGTGGCAGCAAGCGTGTGAAGGACCCTTTGAGGTTCAGAAGGGAAGACGTGATTTCTCTTGGGATGACACAGCAGAAAATGGCCTCATCTCGCCTGGAGTGGAGAACCTCCTGTTTTTTTCCGAGTTGTGGCAGGTTCCTCTCGAGTTACGACTGGGACCTCAGGGACCCGCTCGTGTGGCCTCTGGAAAGGCCAGTCTCCATGTGAGTTCAGAGGGGCCCCTCGGGATTCCTCTCCAGTCGGTGCCGGGTCTAAGTACCGGCCTGGAGCCGAAACTGGAGCCTGAGGTTTCCTCTCCAGTGCTGGCATGTATCTTGGGGTTCCTCTGGAGTCTCCCCAGGGGAGTCTGGCCTTGTCTCCTGTGGTTACATGCACGTCCGCTTTCCTACCGAGCTGTAGCAGCATTGTCAGGCTTCCCGTCTAGTTGACACAGAGATCTGTGTCTTTCCTCGAGATGTCACAGGGCTGTGGCACAAGCCACCGTGGTGTGAAGCATTACGCGGGTGACATTCGAGGTAGTGCAGGGAAATCAGGAGTTGACTGAGACATCATTTGGACTTTTAGTATGTTGGCACGACCCCTGGAGATCTTGGTTTAATGTTGAGAGCGCCACATCTTGAGATGCGACAGGAACAGCTGGAATCCTTTCCCAACGAAGCAGTGAAAGGAACCCTCATCTCGATTTCACGATGGGGAAACGGGGCTCCTCTGAGTTGTGCCGGGACCCTCAGTGTTCCTCCCATGTTGAGACGGGTATGTCGGAGAACTTCTTGAGTTGCAGCAAGAGTGGGAAGGACCCTTGCGAGGTTCAAAAGGGAAGGCATGATTTCCCTCGAGATGCCGCAGCAGAAAAGGGCCTCATCTCGCCTGCAGGGTAGAACCTCTTGGTTTTTCTCAAGTTGCAGCAGGTCCCTCTTGAGTTACGACAAGGACCACAGGGACCCGCTCGTGTGGCCTCAGGAAAGACCAGTCTCCATGCAAGCTGTGAGGGGCCCCTCGGGATTCCTCTCCAGTCAGTGTCAGGTCCTGAGTCCTCGTCTGGAACTGTGGACAGAACCTTAGGTTTCCTCTCCAGTGCTGGCATGGATCTTGGGGTTCCTCTGGAGTCTCCACAGGAGAGCCAGGAGAAGACTCGAGTGGAGACATACACGTCCATTTGCCTCCTGAGCTGTAGCAGCAGTGTCAGGCATCTAGACGAGTTGACACATGGATCTTTGGCTTTCCCTCGAGGTGCCACAGGGCTCTCGCACGTGCCACCGTTGTGTGATTTGATGCTCGGGGTGACCTTCGATGCAGAGCAGGGAAATCAGCTTCCTCTGGAGTGGCCTGAGACATTTGGGTGTTTTTTGGAAACATGGCACGACCCCTGGAGTTCCTTTTGACTTTCATGTTGAGGTACGTCCTCTTGCTGTGCAACGAGAATGCCAGAATCCTTTCCCGACGAACCAGGGAAAGGAACCCTCATCTCGAGCGTAGGAGGGTGAAAGGGGGCTCCTCTTGAGTTGTGGTGGGACCCTCAGTGTTCCTCTCAAGTGGATACAGGTATGTTGGGGAAATTCTTGAGTTGCAGCAAGGGTGTGAAGGACCCTTTGAGGTTCAGAAGGGAAGGCGTGATTTCTCTGGGTATGGTGCAGCAGACAACGGCCTCATCTCGCCTAGAAGGGAGAACCTCCTGGTTTTCCTTGAGTTGCAGCAAGTCCCTCCTGAGTTACGGCAGGGAACTCAGGGACCCACTCGTGTGGACTCAGGAAAGACCAGTTTCCATAGAAGTTGTGAGGGGCCCCTTGGGATTCCTATCCAGTCAGTGTTGGGTCCTAAGTCCTCATCTGGAACTGGGGCCAGAACGTGAGTTTTCCTCTCCAGTGCTGACATGGATCTTGGGGTTCCTCTGGAGTCTCCACAAGAGTGTCAGGACTCTTCTCGACTGGAGACATACACGTCCGTTTTCCTCCCGAGCTGTAGCAGCAGTGTCAGGCTTTCTGACGAGTTGACACAGGGATCTTTGGCTTTCCCTCAAGGTGCCACAGGGCTGGTGCAAGTGCCACCATGGTGTGATTTGATGCTCGGGGTGACCTTCGTGGCAATGTAGGGAAATCAGGTTCCTGTGGAGTGGACTGAGACATTTAGGGTCTTTTGAAATGATGGCACAACCCCTAGAGATCTCGGCTTTCCTTTTTAGAGCGCCACCTCTTGAGGTGTTACAGGAACGGTGGTAATCCTTTCCTGAATAAGCAGGGAAAGGAACCCTCAACTCGAGTGGAGGAGGGGGAAAGGGGGCTCCTCTTGAGTTGTGCTTGGACCATCAGTGTTCCTCTCGAGTGGAGACGGATATGTCGGGGATGTTCTTGAGTTGCAGCAAGGGTGTGAAGAACCCTTTGAGGTTCAGGCGTGAAGGGGTGATTTCTCTGGGGATGCTGCAGCAGAAAATGGCCTCATCTTGCCTAGAGGATAGAATCTTCTGGTTTTTCTCGAGTTGCGGCAGGTCCATCTCGAGTTACGACGGGGACTACAGGGACCCGCTCATGTAGCATCAGGAAAGGCCAGTATCCATGCGATTTAAGAGGGGCCTATCAGGATTCCTCTCCAGTCGGTGCCGGGTCCTAAGTCCCCGTCTGGAACGGAAGTTGGAACCTGAAATTTCCTCTCCAGTGCTGGCATGGATCTTGGGGTTCCTCTGGAGTCTCCCCAGGGCAGTCAGGCTTCATCTCCTGTGGTTACATGCACATCAGCTTTCCTCCCGAGCTGTAGCAGCAGTGTCAGTCTTCCCATTGAGCTGACACAGGGATCTCTGTCTTTTCCTCGATATGGCACAGGGCTGTGGCAGGAGCCACCTTGGTGTGAGGCAATACGCAGGTGACACTGGAGGTAGTGCAGGGAAATCAGTTTCTTCTGGAGTGGACTGAGACATCTGGGGGACTTTTAGTATGTTGGCACGACCCCTAGAGATCTCGGCTTTCCAGTTGAGAGTGCCACCACTTGAGATGCGATGGGAATGGCGGAAATACTTTCCCGAACAAGCAGGGAAAGGAACCCTCATCTCGAGCTCTCGAGGGGGAAACGGGGCTCCTCTTGAGTTGTGCCGGGACTTTTGGAGTTCCTCCCATGTGGGGATGGGTATGATGGGGAACTTCTTGCGTTGCAGCAAGGGTGGGAAGGACCCATGTGAGGTTCAAGAGGGAAGGCGTGATTTCCCTCGAGACGCCACAGCAGAAAAGGGCCTCATCTTGCGTGCAGGGGAGAACATCCTGGTTTTTCTCGAGTTGCGGCAGGTACCTCTTTAGTTACGATGGGGACCTCAGGGACCCGTTCGTGTGGCCGCAGGAAAGACCAGTCTCCATGCGAGTTGCGAGGGGCCCCTTGGGATTGCTCTCCTGTCAGTGTCAGGTCCTAAGTCCTCGTCTGGAACTGCAGCCAGAACCTGAGGTTTCCTTTCCAGTGCTGACATGGATCTTGGGGTTCCTCTGGAGTCTCCACAGGAGAGTCAGGACTCTTCTCGAGTGGAGACATACACGTCCGTTTTCCTCCCGAGCTGTAGCAGCAGTGTCAGGCTTCCTGACGAGTTGACATAAGAATCTGTGGCTTTCCCTCGAGGTTCCACAGGGCTGTCACACGTGCCACCGTGGTGTGATTCATTGCTCGGGGTGACCTTCGAGGCAGTGCAGGGAAATCAGGTTCCTCTGGAGTGGACTGAGACATTTCGGGGTCTTCTGGAATGGTGGCATGACCCCTGAAGTCCTCTCGTCTTTCCTGTTGAGAGCACGTCCTCTTGCAGTGCGACGGGAAAGCCGGAATCCTTTCCCAACAAAGCAGGAAAAGGAACCCTCATCACGAGTGGAGGAGGGGGAAAGGGGGCTCCTCTTGAGTTGTGGTGGGACCCTCAGTATTCCTCTCATGTGGAGACGGGTATGTCGGGGAACTTCTTGAGTTGCAGCAAGGGTGTGAAGGACCCTTTGAGGTTCAGGAGGGATAACGTGATTTCTCTCAGGATGCTGCAGCAGAAAATGGCCTAATCTTGCCTGGAGGGTAGAACCTGCAGGCTTTCTCGAGTTGCGGCAGGTTCCTCTCGACTTACGAAGGGGACCTCAGGGAGCTGCTCGCGTGGCCTCAGGAAAGGCCAGTCTCCATGTGACTTGAGAGGGTCCCCTCGGAATCCTCTCCAGTCAGTGCCGGGTCCTAAGTCCCCATCTGGAGCCGAAGCTGGAAGCTGAGGTTTCCTCTCCAGTGCTTTCATGGGTCTTCTGGTTCCTCTGGAGTCTCCCCAGAGGAGTTAGGCCTCGTCTCCTGTGGTTACATGCACGTCCGCTTTCCTCACAAGCTGTAGCAGCAGTGTCAGGCTTCCCGTTGAGCTGGCACAGGATCTCTGTCTTTCCCTCGAGATGCCACAGGGCTGTGGCATGAGCCACCGTGGTGTGAGGTGATACTCGGTTGACACTCGAGGTAGTGCAGGGAAATCAGATTCATCTGGAGAGGACTGAGACATCTGGGCGACTTTTAGTATGTTGGCACAACCCCTGGAGATTCGGCTTTCCTGTTGAGAGCACCATGTCTTGAGATGCAACAGGAAGGTTGGGAATCCTTTCCCAACGAAGCAGGGAAAGGAACCCTCATCTTGAGCTCACAAAAGGGAAACGGGTCTCCTCTTGAGTTGTGTCGGGAACCTCGGTGTTGCTCCCGCATGGAGATGGGTATGGCGGGGAACTTGAGTTGCAGCAAGGGTGGGAAGGACCCTTGCGAGGTACAAGAGGGAAGGTGTGATTTCCCTTGAGACACCGCAGCAGAAAATGGCCTTATCTCGCCTGCAGGGGAGAACCTCCTGGTTTTTCTCGAGTTGCGGCAGGCCCCTCTCGACTTACGACGGGGACCTCAGGGAGCTGCTCGCGTGGCCTCAGGAAAGAGCAGTCTCCATGTGGCTTGAGAGGGTCCCCTCGGAATCCTCTCCAGTCAGTGCCGGGTCCTATGTCCTCATCTGGAACTGCAGCCAGAACCTGAGGTTTCCTCTCCAGTGCTGACATGGTTCTCGGGGTTCCTCTGGAGTCTCCACAGGAGAGTCAGGACTCTTCTCAAGTGGAGACATACACGTCCGCTTTCCTCTCGATCTGTAGCAGCAGTGTCAGGCTTCCCGTCGAGTTGACACATGTGGCTTTCCCTTGAGGCTTTCCCACAGGGATGTCACACATGCCACTGTGGTGTGTCGATACTCAGGGTGACAGTGCAGGGAAATCAGGTTCATCTGAAGTGGACTGAGACATTTGAGGGTCTTTTGGAATGGTGGCACAACCCCTGGAGTTCCTCTCGACAATCCTGTTGAGACCGTCTCCTCTTGAGATGCGACAGTAATGCCGGGAATCCTTCCCCAACGAAGCAGGGAAAAGATCGCTCATCTCGAGTGGAGGAGTGGGAAATGGGGCTCCTCTTGATTTTGGCGTGACCCTCGGTGTTCCCCTCGAGTGGAGACGAGTATGTCAGTGAACTTTTTGAGTTGCTGCAAGGGTGTGAAGGACCCTTTCAAGGTTCAAGAGGGAAGGTGAGATTTCCCTTGAGACACCACAGCAGAAAAGTGCCTCATCTCGCCTGGAGGGGAGAACCTCCTGGTTTTTCTCGAGTTGCACCAGATTCCTCTTGAGTTACAATCGGGACCACAGGGACCTAGTCGTATGGCCTCAGGATAGTCCAGTCTCCATGCGAGTTGCGAGGGGCCTCTCGGGATTCCTCTCCAGTTGGTGCTGGATCCTAAGTCCTCATCTAGATCGGAGGCCAGATTCTCAGGTTTCCTCTCCAGTGCTGATATGGATCTTGGGGTTCCTCTCGAGTCTCTACAGGGGAGTCAGGCCTCATCTCGAGAGGAGACATGCACGTCCACTTTCCTCCCATGCTGTAGCAGCAGTGTCAAGCTTCCCGTCTAGTTGACACAGGGATCTGTGGCTTTCCCTCGAGGCTTTCCCCCAGGGCTGTCACACGTGACACCGTGGTGTGAGTCGATACTCGGGCTGACATTCGAGGCAGTACAGGGAAATCAGGTTCCTCTGCAGTGGACTGAGACGTTTTTGGGTCTTTTGGAATGGTGGCACAACACCTGGAGTTTCTCTCGTCTTTCCTGTTAAAAGCGCATCCTCTTAAGATGCGACAGGAAAGCTGGCAATCCTTTCCCGATGAATTATGGTAAAGAATCCTAATCTCGAGCAAAGGAGGGGGAAACGGGGCTTCTCTTGAGCTGTGGCAAGACCCTCGGTGTTCCTGTCACATGCAGACGGGTATGTCAGGGAACTTATTGAGTTGCTGCAAGGGTGTGAAAGACCCTTTTGAGGTTCAAGAGGGAAGGTGTGGTTTCATTCGTTATGCTGCAGCAGAAAAGTGCCTCATCTCGCCTGGAGGGAAGAACCTCCTGGTTTTTCTCGAGTTGCATCAGGTTTCTCTCGAGTTACAATGGGGACCTCAGGAACCCACTCATGTGGGCTCAGGAAAGGCCAGTCTCCATGCGAGTTCGGAGGTCCCTATTGGGATTCCTTTCCAGTCAGTGTCGGGTCCTAAGTCCTCGTCTGGAACAGAGGCCAGATCCTGAGGTTTCCCCTCCAGTCATGACATGGATCTTGAGGTTCCTCTGGAGCCTCCACAGGGGAGTCAGGCCTCGTCTCGAGAGGAGACATGCATGTCCGCTTTCCTCCCGAGTTGTAGCAGCAGTGTCAGGCTTCCCGTCGAGTTGACACAGGGATCTGTGGCTTTCCTTCGAGGTGCCACAGGGCTGTCACACGTGCCACTGTGGTGTGAGTCGATACTAGGGGTGACAGTCGAGGCAGTGCAGCCAAATCTGGTTCATGTCGTGTGGATTGAGACATTTGCGGGACTTTTGGAATGGTGGCACCACCCCTGGAGTTCCTCTTGACATTCCGGTTGAAAGCGCCTCCTCTTGAGATGCGACGGGAATGCCGGAAATCCTTTCCCGATGAAGCAGGGAATAAAATCCTCACCTCTAGGGGAGGAGGGGAAAATGGGGCTCCTCTTGAGTTGTGACCAGAACTTCGGTGTTCCTCTGGAGTGGAGACGGGTATGTCGGGAACTTCTTGAGTTGCAGCAAGGGTGTGAAGGACCATTTTGAGGTTCAAGAGGGGAGGTGAGATTTCCCTAGAGACGTCTAAGCAGAAAAGTGTCTCATCTCGCCTGGAGGGCAGAACCTCCTGGTATTTCTCGAGTTGTGGCAGGTTCCTCTCGAGTTACGATGGGGAACTCAGGGACCCGCTCATGTGGCCTTAGGAAAGGCCAGACTCCATGCAATTTGCGAGGGGCCTCTTGTGACTCCTCTCCAGTCAGTGCTGCATCCTAAGTCCTCATCTGGAGCCGAGGCCGGAACGTTATATTTACTCTCCAGTGCTGACATGGTTCTTGGGGTTTCTCTGGAGTCTCCACAGTAGTGTCAGGCTTCGCCTCTAGTGGAGACATGCACGTCCACATTCCTCCCGAGCTGTCACAGCAGTGTCAGGTTTCTGTCGAGTTGACACAGGGATCTGTTATTTGCCCTCGAAGCTTTCCCACAGGGCTGTCACACGTGCCACAATGGTGTGAGTGGATACTCGGGGTGACAGTCGTGGCAGTGCAGGGAAATCAGGTTCCTCTGGAGTGGACTGAGACATTTGAGGTCTTTTGGAATGGTGGCATGACCCCTGAAGTTCCACTCGACTTTCCTGTTGGGAGCGCCTTCTCTTGAAATGTGACAGGAAAGATGGGAATCCATTCCCGAAGAGGCAGGGAAAGGAACCCTCATCTTGAGCAGAGGAGGGGGAAACAGGGCTCCTCTTGAGTTGTGGTGGGACCCTCGGTGTTCCTCTCGAGTGAAGACAGGTATGTCGGAAAACTCTTGAGTTGCTCCAAGGGTGTGAATGACCCTTTCGAGGTTCAAGAGGGAAGGTGTGATTTCCCTCGAGATGCCGCAGCTTTAAAGGGCCTCATCTCGCCTGGAGGGGAAAACCTCCTGGTTTTTCTCGAGTTGTGGGTGGTTCCTCTCGAGTTACGATGGGGACCTCAGGGACCCGCTCGTGTGGCCTCAGGAAAGACCAGTCTCCATTCGAGGTGCGAGGGGCTTCTCGTGATTCCCCACCAGTCAGTGCTGTGTCCTAAGTCTTCATCTTGAGCCAGGGCCTGAACTTGAGGCTAACTCTCCAGTGCTGACATGGATCTTGGCGTTCCTGTGGAGTCTCCACAGGGGAGTCAGGCCTCGTCTTGAGGGTCCTGAGTCCTCGTCTGGAAGTCTTTGCCTTCCTCTACCATGAGATGCGACCTGAGGTTTCCTCTCCAGTGCTGACATGGATCTTGGGGTTCCTATGGAGTCTCCACAGGGAATTCAGGCGGCATCTCAAGTGGAGACATGCACATCCACTTTCCTCCCAAGCTGTAGCAGCAGTGTCAGGCTTCCCGTCGAGTGGACACAGGGATCTGTGGCTTTCCATCGAGGCTTTCCCACAGGGCTGGAACACGTTCCACCGTGGTGTGAGTCGATACTCAGGATGACAGTCGAGGCAGTGCAGGGAAATCAGGTTCCTCTGGAGTGGACTGAGACATTTGGGGGTCTTTTGGAATGATAGCATGACCTCTGGAGTTCGTCTCAACTTTCCTGTTGAGAGTGCCTTCTCTTGAGATGCGAAGGGGATGGCGGGAAACCTTCCCAAACAAGCAGGGAATGGAACCCTCATCTTGAGCAGAGGATGAGGAAATGGGGCTCCCCTTGAGTTGTGACGGGTCCCTTTGTGTTCCTCTCAAGTGGAGATGGGTATATCGGGGAACTTCTTGAGTTGCTGCAAGGGTGTGAGGGACCCTTTCAAGATTCAAGAGGGAACGTGTGATTTCCCTCGAGACGCTGCAATTGAAAAGGGCCTCATATCTCCTGGAGGGGAAAACCTCCTGGTTTTTCTCGAGTTGCAGCTGGTTCCTATCGAGTTACGCCAGGTTCCCCTCGAGTTACAATGGGAAGGTCAGGGACCTGCTCGTGTGGCCTCAGGAAAGGCCAGTCTCCATGTGAGTTGTGAGGGGCCTCTCAGGATTCCACTCCAGTCGGTGCCGGGTCCCAAGTCCTCATCTGGAGCAGAGGTCGGAACCTGAGGTTTCCTCTCCAGTTATGACATGGATCTTGGTGTTCCTCTGGAGTCTCCACAGGGGAGTCAGGCCTCGTCTAGAGTGGAGACATGCACATCCACTTACCTCCTGAGCTCTAGCAGCAGTGTCAGGCTTCCCATCAATTTGACACAGGGATCTGAAGCTTTCCCTTGAGGCTTTCCCACAGGGCTGTCACACATGCCACCATGGTATGAGTCAATACTCGGGGTTACAGTCGAGGCAGTGCAGGGAAATCAGGTTCCTCTGGAGTGGACTGAGACATTTGGGGGTCTTTTGGAATGGTGGCATGACCCCTGGAATTCCTCTCGACTTTCTTGTTGAGAGCACCTCCTATTGAGATGCAAGGGGAAGCCCTGGATCCTTTCCGGACTAATCAGGGAAAGGAACCCTCATCTCAAGCAAAGGAGGGGGAAATGGGTCTTCTCTTGAATTTCGTGGTACCCTGGAAGTTCCTCTACAGTGGAGACTGGTATTTTGGGGAAACTTTTGAGTTGCAGCAAGGGTGTGAAAGACCCTTTCGAGGTTCATGAGGGAAGGTGTGATTTCCCTCGAGACACCGCACTGGAAAAGGGCCTAATCTCGCCTGGATGGGAGAACCTCCTGGTTTTTCTTGAGTCGTGGCAGGTTCATCTCGAGTTATGATGGGGACCTCAGGGACCTGCTCGTGTGGCCTCAGGAAAGGCCATTCTCCCTGCGAGTTGCGAGGGGACTCTCAGGATTCCTCTCCAGTCAGTGCTGGGTCCTAAGTTTCCGTCTAGAGCCGAGGTCGAAACCTGAGGTTTCCACTCCAGTGCTGAAAGGGATCTTAGGGTCTCTCTGGAATCGCCACAGGGGAGTCAGGACTCGTCTCATGTGGAGACATGCACGTGTGCTTTCCTCCCGAGCTTTAGCAGCAGTTTCAGGTTTCCCGTCGAGTTGACCAGGGATCTGTGGCTTTCCCTCGAGGCTTTCCCACAGGGCTGTCACACCCAGGAAGGGTATTCCTGTTAGTGTGAGACTGCCGATAATTAGGGCTGTTGTAGTGAATGGTATTGTTTTGAATAATCCTCCATCCCAACGTGGTGTGAGTCGATACTCAGGGTGACAGTCAAGGCAGTACAGGGAAATCAGTTTCCTATGGTGTGGACTGAGATATTTTGGGGTCTTTTTGAATGGTGGCACAATCCCTGGAGTTCCTCTTGACTTTCCCATAGACAGTGCCTCCTCTTGAAATGTGACAGAATGCCGTGAATCCTTTACCGACGAAGCAGGGAAAGGAAACTTCCTCTCGAGTGGAGGAGGGGGAAACAGGTCTCTTCTTGAGTTTGTCAGGACGCTCGGTGTTCCTCACGAGTGGAGAAGGGTATGTCGGGGAGCTTCTTGAGTTGCAGCAACGGTGTGAAGGACGCTTTCGAGGTTTAAGCGGGAAGGTGTGATTTCCCTAGAGATATCACAGCAGAAAAGGGCCTCATCTAGCCTGGAGGGGAGAACCTCCTGGTTTTTCTCGAGTTCTGGCAGGTTCCTCTAGAGTTATGATGGGGACCTCAGAGACCCACTTGTGTGGCCTCAGGAAAGGCCAGTCTCCATGGGAGTTGCTAAGGGCCTCTCTGGATTCCTCTCCAGTCAGTGCCAGGTCCTAAGTCCTCGTCTGAAGCAGAGGCTGGAATCTGAGTTTTCCTCTCCAGTGCTGACATGGATCTTTGAGTTCCTCTGAGGTTTCCACAGTGGAGTCAGGCCTCATCTCGAGTGAAGACATGCATGTCCGCATTGCTCCTGAGGTGTAGCAGCAATGTGAGGCTTCCATTGAGTGGACACAGGGATCTGTGGCTTTCCTTTGAGGCTTTCCCACAGGACTGTCACACGTAACACCGTGGAGTGAGGTGATACTCGGGGCAACAGTCGAGGCAGTGTAGGGAAATCAGGTTCATCTGGAGTGGACTGAGACATTTGGGGGTCTTTTGGAATTGTGGCACGACCCCTGGAGTTCCTCTCGACATTCTCATTGAGAGTGTCTCCTCTTGATATGCGATGGGTACGCCGGGAATCCTTTCCCAACGAAGCAGTGAAAAGAACCCTCATCTTGAGTGGAGGAGGGGGAAACGGGGCTGCTCTTGAATTTCGCGGGACCCTGGAAGTTCCTCTCAAGTGGAGACGGGTATGACGGGGAACTTCTTGAGTTGCTGCAAGGGTGTGAGGGACCCTTTCGAGATTCAAGAGGGAAGGTGTGATTTCCCTCCAGACGCCGCAATGGAAAAGGGTCTCATATCGCCTGGAGGGGAAAACCTACTGGTTTCTCTCGAGTTCCAGCAGGTTCCTCACTACTTCCGGCAGGTTCCTCTCAAGTGACATGGGATCTGTGGCTATCGCTCGAGACTTTCCCACAAGGCTGTCACACGTGCCACTGTGGTGTGAGTCTGTACTTGGGGTGACAGTCGAGGCAGTGCAGGGAAATCAGGTTCATCTGGAATGGATGGAGACATTTGGGTGTCTTTTGGAATAGTGGCACGACCCCTGGAGTTCCTTTCATCTTTCCTGTAGAGAGGACCTCCTCTTGAGATGCGACGGGAACGCTGCAAACTTTTCCCGATGAAGAACAGAAAGGAACTCTCATCTCGAGACGAGGAGTGCAAAACTGGGCTCCTCTTGATTTTGGCGGGACCTTCGGTGTTCCTCTCGAGTGGAGAAGGTTATGTCAGGGAACTTCTTGAGTTTTGGCAAGGGTGTTAAGGACCATTTCATGGTTCAAGAGGGAAGGTGTGATTTCCCTTAGGATGCCGCAGCTGAAAAGGGCCTCATCCCGCCTGGAGGGGAGAACCTCCTGGTTTTTCTCGAGTTGCGGCTGGTTCCTCTTGAGCTAGGTCGGGGACCTCAGGGACCCACTCGTGTGGCCACAGGAAAGGTCAGTCTCCATGTGAGTTGCGAGGGGCCTCTCGGGATTCCACTGCAGTTGTGCCAAGTCCTAAGTCCTCGTCTGGAGCCAAGGCCAAAACTTGAGGTTTACTCTCCAGTTATGACATGGATCTTGGGGTTCCTCTGGAGTCTCCACAGGGGAGTCAGGCCTCGTCTAGAGTGGAGATATGCACGTCTGCTTTCCTCCCGAGCTGTAGCAGCAGTGTCAGGCTTCCCATCGATTTGACACAGGGATCTGTGGCTATCGCCTGAGGCTTTCCCACAGGGCTGTCACACGTGCCACTGTGGTGTGAGTTCATACTCGGGGTGACAGTCGAGGCAGAGCAGGGAAAGCAGGTTCCTCTGGAATGGACTGAGACTTTTGGTGGTCTTTTTGAATGGTGGTATGACCCCTCGAATTCCTCTCGACTTTCCGGTTGAGAGCGCCTCTTCTTGAAATGCGATGGAAACGCTGGGAAACCTTTCCCGATGAAGAAAGGACTGAAACCATCATCTCGAATGGAAGAGGGGTAAATGGGGCTCCTCGTGACTTGCGCAGACCCTCGATGTTCTGTCGATTGGAGATGGGTTTGTCAGGGACCTTCTTGAGTTGCAGCAAGCGTGTGAAGGACCCTTTAGAGGTTCAAGAGGGAAGGTGTGATTTACCTCATAACGCCGCAGTGCAAAAGGGCCTCATCTCGCCTGGAGGGATGAAACTTCTGGTTATTCTCATGCTGCGGAAGGTTCCTCTTGAGTTACAACAGGGACCTCAGGGACCCACTCGTGTGGCCTCAGGAAAGGCCAGTCTCCTTCCGAGTTATGAGGGTTCTATTGGGATTCCTCTCCAGTCGGTGCCTTGTCCTATATCCTCATCTGGAGCCCTGGCCGGAACCTGAAATTTCCTCTCCAGTGCTGACATGGTTCTTGGGGTTCCTCTGGAGTCTCCACAGGGGAGTCAGGCCACTCCTCGAGTGGAGACATGCACGTCCGCTTTCCTCCTGATCTGTAGCAGCAGTGTCAGGCTTCCCGTCGAGTTGACAGAGGGATCTGTGGCTTTACATCGAGTCTTTCCCACAGGGTTGACACACGTGCCACCATGGGGTGAGTCGACACTTGGGGTGACAGTCGGCACAGTGCAGTGAAATCAACTTCCTCTGGAGTGGACTGAGACATTTGTTTGTCTTTTGGAATGGTGACACGACCCCTGGAGTTCCTCTTGTCTTTCCTGTTGAGATCACCTCCTCTTGAAATGTCATGGGAACACCGGTAATCCTTTCCTGATGAAGCAATGAAAGGAACCCTCATCTCGCGTGGAGGAGGGGGAAACGGGGCTCCTCTTGAGTTTGCTGGTACCCTCGGTGTTCCTCTTGAGTGGATAAGGGTATGTCAGGGAACTTCTTGAGTTGCTGCAAGGGTGTGAAGTACCCTATTGAGGTTCGAGAGGGAAGGTGTGATTTCTCTCAAGACGCTGCAGTGGAAAAGGGACTCATCTCACCTGCATGGGAGAACCTCCTGGTTTTTCTCGAGTTGTGGTGGGTGCTTCTTGAGTTACGATGGGGACTTCAATGACCCACTTGTTTGGCCTCAGGAAAGTCCAGTCTCCATGCAAGTTTCGAGGAACATCTCTGGATGCCTCTCCAGTCAGTGCCGGGCCTTAAGTCCTTGTCTGGAGCCAAGGCCAGAACCTGAGATTTCCTCTCCAGTGCTGACATGAAACTTGGGGTTCCTCCGGAGTCTCTACAGGGAAGTCAGGCCTTGTCTTGAGGGGAGACTTGCAAGTCTGCTTTCCTCCTAAGCTATAGCAACAGTGTCAGGCTTCCCGTCAATTTGACACAGGGATCTCTGGCTTTCCATCGAGGCTTTCCCACAGGGCTTTCACACGTGCCATCATGGTGTGAGTCGATAGTGGGGGTGACAGTCGAGGCAGTGCAGGGAAATTAGGTTCCTCTGGAGTGGACTGAGACATTTGGGGGTCTTTTGGAAAGGTGGCACAAACTGCAGTTCCTCTCGAATTTCCTGTTGAGAGTGCCTCCTCTTTATATGCAACAGGAACACTGCGAATCCTTTCCCGATGAATCAGGGAAAGAAACCCTCACCTCGAGCGGAGGAGGGGGAAATTGGGCTCCTCTTGAGTTGTGGAGGGATCGTCAATGTTCCTCTCGGATGGAGAAGGGTATATCAGGGAACTTCTTGAGTTGCAGCAAGGATGTGAATGAACCTTTCGAGGATCAAGAGAGAAGGTTTGATTTCCCTTGACAAGCGGCAGCAGAAAAGGGCCTCATCTTGACTGTAGGGGAGAACCTCCTGGTTTTTCTCAAGTTGCGGCCGGTTCCTCATGAGTTAATACAGGGACCTCAGGGAACCGCCCTTGTGGCCCCAGGAAGGCCAGTCTCCATACGAGTTATGACGGGTCTCTCGGGATTCCTCTAGAGTCAGTGCTGGGTATGAAGTCCTCATAAGGATCAGGGGATGGAACCTGAGGTTTCCTCTCCAGTGATGACTTGGACTTTGGAGTTCCTCTGGAGTATCCACAGGGGAGTCAGGCCGCGTCTTGAGGGGGACATGCACGTCGGCTTTCCTCCCAAGCTGTAGGAGCAGTGTCAGTCTTCCTGTCGAGTTGACACACGGATTTGTGTCTTTCCCTCGAGGTTTTCTCAAAGTGCTGTCACACGTGCCACCGTGGTGTGAGTAGATACTCTGGGTGACAATCGAGGCAGTGCAGGGAAATTAGATTCCTCTAGAGTGGACTGAGACAACTGGTGGTATTTTGGAATGGTGGCACGATCTCTGGAGTTCCTCTCAACTTTCCTGTTGAGATCCCCTCCTCTTCAGATGCAACGGGAACACCGGCAATCCTTTCCCGACGAAGCAGGGAATGAAACCCTCATTTCAAGCGGAAGAGGGAGAAACGGGGCTCCTCTTGAGTTGTGGTGGGACCCTCGGTGTTCCTCTTGAGTGGAGACAGGTATGTCCAGGAACTTCTTGAGTTGCAGCAACGGTGTGAAGGACACATGTGAGGTTCAAGAGGGAAGGTGTGATTTTCCACGAGATGCCGCAGTGGAAAAAGGGCCTCATCTCGCCTGGAGGGGTGACCCTCCTGGTTTTTCTCGAATTGCAGCAGGTTCCACTCGATTTAGGATGGGGACCTCAGGGAACCGCTCGTGTGGCCTCTGGAAAGGCCACTCTCCATTCGAGTTGCGAGGGGCCTCTCGGGATTCCTCTCCAGTCGGTGCCAGGTACGAAGTCCTTGTCTGGAGACGAGGCTGGAATCTGAGGTTTCCTCTTCAGTGCTGACATGGATCTTGGGATTCCTCTGGAGTTTCCACAGGGGAGTCAGGCCTCGTCTCAAGTGGGTACATGCACGCCCACTTTCCTCCTGTGCTGTAGCAGCAGTGTCAGGCTTCCTGTCTAGTTGACACACGGATCTGTTGCTTTCCCTCGAAGCTTTCCCACAGTGCTGTCGCACATGCCACCGTGGTGTGAGTCGATACTCGGGGTGACAGTCGAGGTAGTGCAGGGAAATCAGGTTCATCTGGAGTGGACTGAGCATTTTGGGGGTCTTTTGGAATGGTGGCATGACCCCTGGAGTTCCTCTTGACTTTCCTGTTGAGAGCGGCTCTGCTTGAGATGTGACAGGAACACCGGGAATCCTTTCCCAATGAAGCAGGGAAAGGAACCCTCATCTCGAGTGGAAGAGGGGGAAAAGGGGCTCCTCCTTAGTTTGGTGGGACCCTCGGTGTTGTGTCAATTGCAGACGTGTATGTCAGGGAACTTCTTGAGTTGCAGCAAGGGTGTGAAGGACCCTTTCGAGGTTCAAGAGGGAAGGTGTGATTTCCCTCGTGACACCACAGCAGAAAAGGGCGTCATCTCGCCTGGAGGGGCGAACCTCCTGGTTTTTCTCTGGCTGTGGCAGGTTCCTCTTATGTTATGACGGGGACCTCAGGGACCCGCTCGTGTGGTCTCAGGAAAGGCCAGTCTCCATGCAAGATATGAGCGGCCTCTCGGGATTTCTCTCCAGTTGGTGCTGAGTCCTAAGCTCTCATCTGGAGCTGAGGCCGGAACCTGAGATTTCCTCTCCATTGCTGAAATGGATCTTGGGGTTTCTCTGGAGTCTCCAAAGTGGAGTCAGGCCTCGCCTCGACTGGAGACATGGACGTCTGCTTTCCTCCCGAGCTGTAGCAGCATTGTGAGGCTTCCGGTCATGTTGACACAGGGATCTGTGTCTTTATCTTGAGTCTTTCCCACAGGGCTGTCACACGTCTCACCATGGTGTGAGTCGATCCTCAGTGTGACAGTAGAGGCAGTACAGGAAAATCAGGTTCTTCTGGAGTGGACTGAGACATTTGGTGGCTCTTTTGGAATGGTTACAGGACCCCTGGAGTTCCTCTCGACTTTCCTGTTGGGAGCACCTCCTCTTGAGATGCGACGGGAACACTGGGAATCCTTTCCTGAAGCACGGAAGGAAACCTCACCTCGAGCAGAGGTGGGGGAAACGGGACTCCTCTTGGGTTGTAGCAGTTCTCTCGGTGTTCTTCTCGAGTGGAGCCGGGTAGGTCGGGGAACTTCTTGAGTTGCAGCAAGGGTGTGAAGGACCCTTTAGAGGTTCAAGAGCGAAGTTGTGATTTCCCTCAAGACACCACAGTGGGAAAGGGCCTCATCTTGCCTAGAGGGGAGAACCTCCTGAATTTTCTAAAGTTGCGGCAGAGTAATCTCGAGTTATGATGGGGATCTCAGGGACACTCTCGTGTGACCTCAGGAAAGGCAAGTCTGCATGCGAGTTGTGATGAGCCTCTCGGGATTCCTCTCCAGTTGGTGCCGGGTCCTAAGTCCTCGTCTGGAGATGAGGCCAGAAACTGAGGTTTTTCTCTCCAGTGCTGACATGGATCTTGGAGTTCCTCTGGAGTCTCCAGAGGGGAGTCAGGCCTTGTCTCGGGTGGAGACATGCATGTCCGCTCTCCTCCCGAGCAGTAACAGCAGCGCCAGGCTTCCCATCGAGTTGATAGAGGAATCTGTGGCTTTCCCTCGAGGGTTTTCCACAGGGCTGTCACACGTGCCATAGCTGTGTGAGTCGATACTCAGGGTGACAGTCGAGGCAGTGCAGGGATATCAGTTTCCTCTGGAGTAGACTGAGACTTTGGGAGGTCTTTTGGAATGGTGGCATGACCCCTGGTGTTCCTCTCGACTTTCCTGTTGAAAGAGCCTCCTCTTGGGATGTGATGGGAATGCCGGGAATCCTTTCCTGAAGAAATAATGATAAGAACCCTCATTTCAAGTGGAGGAGGGGGAAATGGGTTCTTCTTGAGTTGTGGCGGGACCCTCGGTGTTCCTTTCGAGTGGAGACAGGTATGTCGGCGAATTTCTTGATTTGCAGCAAGGATGTGAAGGACCCTTTCGAGGTTCAACAGGGAAGGTTTGATTTCCCTCGAGATGCTGGAGTGGAAAAGGGCCTCATCACCTTGGAGGGGAGAACCTCCTGGTTTTTATCGAGATGCTGCAGGTTCCTCTCGAGTTATGAAGGGGACCTCAGGAACTTGCTCATGTGGCCTCAGGAAAGGCCAGTCTCCATGCGAGTTGCAAGGGGCCTCTCTGGATTCCTCTCCAGTCGATGCTGGGTCCTAAGTCCTCATCTGTAGCAGAGGCTGCAAGCTGAGCTTTCCTTTCCAGTGCTGACTTGCATCTTGGGGTGCCTCTGGAGTCTCCACAGGGAAGTCAAGCCTCATCTCCAGTGGAGACATTCATGTCCTCTTTCCTCCCGAGCTGTAGCAGCAGTGTCAGGTTTCCCATCGAGTTGACACAGGAATCTGTGTTTTTCCCTCGAGGCTTTCCCACAGGGCTGTCACAGGTGCCACCGTGGTGTGATTTGATACTCAGGGTGACAGTCGAAGCAGTGTAGGAAAATTAAGTTCCTCTGTAGTGGACTGAGATATTTGGGGTTTTTTTGGAATGGTGGCAAAAACCCTGGAGTTCCTCTCGACTTTCCTGTTGAGAGCGCCTCCTCTTGAGATGCGATGGGAACACTCTTTATCCTTTTGTGATGAATCAGGGAAAGGAACCCTCATCTCAAGTGGAGGAGGGGGAAACGGGGCTCCTCTTGAGTTGTGGAGAGACCCTCGGTGTTCCTCTCAATTGGAGAAGGGTATGTCAGGGAATTTCTTGAGTTGCTGCAAGGGTGTGAAGGACCCTTTCGAGGTTCAAGATGGAAGATGTTATTTCCCTCGAGAAGCTGCAGCAGAAAAGGGCCTCACCACGCCTGGAGGGGAGAACCTCCTTGTTTTTTTTTGAGTTGTGGTAGATTCCTCTCGAGTTATGATGGGGACCTCAGGGACCCATTTGTGTGGCCTCAGGAAAGGCCAGTCTCCATGCGAGTTGCGGCGAGCCTCTCAGGATTCCCCTCCAGTCAGTGCCGGGTCCTAAGTCCTCATCTGGAGCCGAGGCCAGAAACTCAGGTTTCCTCCCTAGAGCTGACATGGATCTTGGGGTTCCTCTGGAGTCTCTACAGGGGAATTAGGCCTCGTCTTGAGTGGAAACATGCACGTCCACTTTCCTCCCATGCTGTAGCAGCAGTGTCAGGCTTCCCATCTTCTTTACACAGGGATCTGTGGCTTTCCCTCGAGGCTTTCCCACAGGGCTGTCACACGTGCCAATGTGGTGTGAGTGAATACTTGGCATGACAGTCGAGGCAGTTCATGGAAATCAGGTTCCTATGGAGTGGACTGAGACATTTGGGGATCTTTTGGAATGGTGGCAAGACACCTGGAGTTCCTCTCAACTTTCTTGTTAAAAGTGCCTCCTCTTGAGATGTGATGGGAACCCGGGAATAATATCCTGAAGAACCAGGGAAAGGAACCTTCATCTCGAGTGGAGGAGGGCCATATGGGAATCATCTTGAGTTTGCCAGAACCCTCGCTGTTCCTCTCAAGTGGAGACGGTTATGTCGGGGAACTTCTTGAGTTGCAGCAAGTGTGTGAAGGACCCATCCGAGGTTCAAGAGGGAAGGTGTGATTTCCCTCGAGACGCTGGATTGGAAAAGGGCCTCATCAGCTTGGAAGGGAGAAGCTCCTGGTTTTTATCAAGATGTGGCAAGCTCCTCTCAAGTTACAATGGGGACCTCAGGGACCCACTCATGTGGCCTCAGGAAAGGCCAGTCTCCATGCGAGTTGTGAGGGGCCACTCTGGCTTCCTCTCCAGTCAGTGCTGGGCCCTACGTCCTCATCTGGAGCCGAGGCCAGAAGCTGAGCTTTCCTCTCCAGTGCTGACATGCATCTTGGGGTACCTCTGGAGTCTCCAAAGGGGATTCAGGCCTCATCTCGAGTGGAGACATTCATGTCCACTTTCCTCCCGAGCTGTAGCAGCAGTGTCAGGTTTCCCGTCGAGTTGACACAGGTATCTGTGGCTTTCCCTTGAGGCTTTCCCACAGGGCTGTCTCACGTGCCACCATGGTGTGAGTGAATACTCGTGGTGACAGTCGAGGAAGTCCATGGAAATCAAGTTCCTATGGAGTGGACTGAGACACTTGGGGATCTTTTGGAATGGTGGCATGACCCCTGGAGTTCCTCTCGACTTTCCTGTTGAGAGCACTTCCTCTTGAAAGGCAATGGGAACACTGGGAATCCTTTCCCGATGAAGCAGGTAAAGGGACCTTCATCTCGAGTGGAGAAGGGGAAAACAAGGCTTCTCTGGAGTTGTGGCATGACCCTCGTGTTCCTCAGGAGTGGAGTGGGGTATGTCGGGGAACTTCTTGATTTTCTGCAAGGGTATGAAGGACCCTTTCTGGGTTCAAGAGGGAATGTGTGATTTCCCTCGTGATGCCACAGTGGAAAAGGACCTCATCTCGCCTGGAGGGGAGAACCTCCTGGTTTTTCACGAGTTGTGGCAGTTTCCTCTCATGTTACGAATAGGACCTCAGGGACCCGCTCGTGTGGCCTCAGGAAAGGCCAGTCTCCACGTGATTTGTGAGGGGCCTCTCGGGATTCCTCTCCACTCTGTGCCGGGTCCTAAGTCCTCATCTGGAGCTGAGGCCGGAACCTGAGGTTTCCTCTACAGTGCTTATATGGTACTTGGCGTTCCCCTGGAGTCTCCACAGGGGAGTCAAGCCTCGTCTCGAGTGGAGATATGCAAGTCCACTTTCCTCCTGAGCTGTAGCAGCAGTGTCAGGCTTCCCATCGAGTTGACAGAGATCTGTGGCTTTCCCTCGAGGCTTTCCCACAGGGCTGTCACACGTGCCACCGTGGTGTCAGTCGATATTTGGGGGGACAGTCGAGGCAGTGTAGGAAAATCAGGTTCCTCTGGAGTGGACTGAGATTTTTTTTTTGGGTTTTTGGAATGGTGGCAAGACACCTGGAATTCCTCTCGAATTTCCTGTTAAGAGCGCCTCCTCTTGAGATGTGATGGGAACCCGGAAATCCTATCCCAAAGAACCAGGGAAAGGAACCTTCATCTCGAGTAGAGGAGGGGCATACGGGGATCCTCTTGAGTTTCCTGGAACCCTCGGTGTTCCTCTCAAGTGGACACAGTTATATCGGGGAACTTCTTGAGTTGCAGCAAGGGTGTGAAGGACCCTATCGAGGTTCAAGAGAGAAGGTGTGATTTCCCTCGAGATGCTGGAGTGGAAAAGGGTCTCATCAGCTTGGAGTGGAGAACCTCCTGGTTTTTATCGAAATGTGGCAGGTTCCTCTCGAGTTATGATGGGGACCTCAGGGACCCACTCACGTAGCCTCAGGAAAGGCCAGTCTCCATGCGAGTTGCGAGGGGCCTCTCTGGCTTCCTCTCAGGTTGGTGCTGGGTCCTAAGTCCTCATCTGGAGCTGAGGCCAGAAGCTGAGCTTTCCTCTCCAGTGCTGACATGCATCTTGAGGTACATCTGTAGTCTCCAGAGGGGATTCAGGCCTCATCTCGAGTGGAGATATTCATGTTTGCTTTCCTCCCGAGCTGTAGCTGCAGTGTCAGGCTTCCCATCTAGTTGACATAGGGATCTCTGGCTTTCCCTCAAGGCTTTCCCACAGGGCTGTCACACGTGCTACCGTGATGTGAGTCAATACTCGGGGTGACAATCAAGGAAGTCCAGGGAAATCAGGTTCCTATGGAGTGGACTGAGTCATTTGGGGGTCTTTTGGAATGGTGGCAGGACCCCTGGAGTTCCTCTCGACTTTCCTGTTGAGAGTGCCTCCTCTTGCAAGGTGACGGGAACTCCGAGAATCGTTTCCCGATGAAGCAGGTAAAGGAAACCTCATCTCGAGTGGAGGAGGGGTAAACGGGGCTCCTCCTGAGTTGTGGCGGGACCCTCGTGTTCCTTAGGTGTGGAGAGGGGTAAGTTGGGGAATTTCTTGATTTTCTGCAAGGGTGTGAAAGACCCTTTCTAGGTTCAACTGGGAATGTATGATTTCCCTCATGACTCCGCAGTGGAAAAGGGCCTCATCTCGCCTGGAGGGGAGAACCTCCTGGTTTTTCACTAGTTGCAGCAGTTTCCTCTCATGTTACGAGGAAGACCTCAGGGACCAGCTCATGTGGCCTCAGGAAAGGCCAGTCTCCATGCGATTTGCGAGTGGCCTCTCGGGATTCCTCTCCACTCTATGCGGGGTCCTAAGTCCTCGTCTGGAGCCAAGGCCGGAACCTGAGATTTCCTCTACAGTGCTTACATGGTACTTGGTGTTCCGCTGGAGTCTCCACAGGGGAGTCAGGCCTTGTCTTGAGTAGAGGCATGCACGTCCACTTTCCTCCCGAGCTGTAGCAGCAGTGTCAGGCTTCCCGTCGAGTTGACACAGAGATCTGTGGCTTTCCGTCGAGGCTTTCCCACATGGCTGTCACACGTTCCACCATGGTGTGAGTCGATATTTGGGGTGAAAGTCGAGGCAGTGTAGGAAAATCGGGTTCCTCTGGAGTGGACTGAGATATTTGGGGATCTTTTGAAATGGTGGCATGAACCCTGGAGATCCTCTCGACTTTCCTGTTGAGAGTGCCTCCTCTTGAGATGCGATGGGAATGCCGTGTGTCCTTTCATGACGAATCAGGGAAAGGAGCCCTCATCGCAAGTGGAGGAGGGGAAACGGGGCTCCTCTTGAGTTGTATAGGGACCGTCGGTGTTCCTCTCGAGTGGAGAAGGGTATGTCAGGGGATTTCATGAGTTGCTGCAAGGGTGTGAAGGACCCTTTCAAGTTTCAAGAGGGAAGGTGTTATTTCCCTCGAGAACCCGCAGCAGAAAAAGGCCTCACCTCGCCTGGAGTGGAGAACCTCCTTGTTTTTGTCGAGTTGTGGTAGATTCCTCTCGAGTTACAATGGGGACCTCAGGGACCCGCTCGTGTGGCCTCAGGAAAGGCAAGTCTCCATGCGAGTTATGATGGGCCTCTCTGGATTCCTCTTCAGTCTATGCTGCGCCCTAAGTCCTCATCTGGAGCCAAGGCCGGAAGCTGATCTTTCCTCTCCAGTGCTGACATGCATCTTGGGGTACCTCTGGAGTCTCCACATGGGAGTCAGGCCTCATCTCGAGTGAAGACACTCATGTACGCTTTCCTCCCGAGCTGTAGCTGCAGTGTCAGGCTTCCTGTCTAGTTGACACAGGGATCTGTGTCTTTAGCTTGAGGGTTTCCCACAGGGCTGTCACACGTGTCACCATGGTGTAAGTCGATACTCGTGGTGACAGTTGAGGCAGTGTAGGAAAATTAAGTTCCTCTGGAGTGGACCGAGATATTTGGGGGTCTTCTGGAATGGTGGCACGAACCCTGGAGTTCCTCTCAGCTTTCCTGTTGAGAGCGCCTCCTCTTGAGATGCGATGGGAATGCCATGTATCCTTTCGCAATGAATCAGAGAAAGGAACTCTCATCTCAAGCGGAGGAGGGGGAAACGGGGCTCCTCTTGAGTTGTGGAGGGACCCTGGGTGTTCCTCTTGAGTGGAGAAGGGTATGTCAGGGAATTTCGTGAGTTGCTGCAAGGGTATGAAGGATCCTTTCGAGGTTCAAGAGGGAAGGTGTTATTTCCCTCAAGAAGCCGCAGCGAAAAGGGCCTCAACTCGCCTGGAGTGGAGAACCTCCTTGTTTTTCTCGAGTTGTGGTAGATTCCTCTCGAGTTCCGACGGAGACCTCAGGAACCTGCTCGTGTGGCCTCAGAAAAGGCCAGTCTCCATGAGAGTTGCAGTGAGCCTCTCGGGATTCCTCTCCAGTCGGTGCCGGGTCCTAAGTCCTCGTCTGGAGCTGAGGCTGGAAACTCAGGTTTCCTCCCTAGAGCTAACATGGATCTTGGGGTTCCTCTGGAGTCTCCACAGGTGAGTCAGACCTCGTCTCGAGTGGAGACATGCACGTCTGCTTTCCTCCCGTGCTGTAGCAGCAGTGTCAGGCTTCCCATTGTGTTGACACAGGGATCTGTAGCTTTCCCTCGAGGCTTTCCCACAGGGCTGTCACACGTGCCAACATGGTGTGAGTGAATACTCGGGGTGACAGTCAAGGCAGTTCATGGAAATCAGTTTCCTCGGAAGTGGAATGAGACATTTGGGGGTCTTTTGGAATGGTGGTAAGACACCTGGAGTTCCTCTCAAATTTCCTGTTGAGAGCGCCTCCTCTTGAGACGTGACGGGAACACCGGGAATCCTATCCCGAAGAACCAGGGCAAGGAATCCTCATCTTGAGCGAATGAGGCCCATATGGGGATCCTCTTGAGTTTGTCGGAATCCTCGGTGTTCTTCTTGAGTGGAGACGGGTATGTCGGGGAACTTCTTGAGTTGCAGCAAGTGTGTGAAGGACCCATCTGAGGTTCAGGAGGGAAAGTGTGATTTCTTCGTGACGCTGGAGTGGAAACGGGCCTCATCTCGCCTCGAGGGAAGAACCTCCTGCTTTTTCTTGACTTGCGGCAGGTTCCTCTCAAGTTACGACGGGGACCTCACGGACCCACTAATGTGGCCTCAGGAAAGGCCAGTCTCCATGCGAGTTGCGAGGGGCCTCTTGGGATTCCTCTCCAGTCGGTGCTGGGTCCTAAGTCCTCATCTGGAGCCAAGGCCAGAGGCTGAGTGTTCCTCTCCAGAGGTGACATGCATCTTGGGTTTCCTCTGGAGTCTCCACAGGGGAGTCAGGCCTCATCTCGAGTGGAGACATTCATGTCCGCTTTCCTCCCAAGCTGTAGCAGCAGTGTCAGGCTTCCTGTCTAGTTGACATAGGGATCTGTGGCTTTCCTTCGAGGTTTTCCCACAGGCCTGTCACACGTGCCACTGTGTGGTGAGTCAATACTTGGGGTGACAATCGAGGAAGTCCAGGGAAATCAGGTTCCTATGGAGTGGAATGAGACATTTGGGGGTCTTTTGGAATGGTGGCAGGACCCCTGTAGTTCCTGTCGTCTTTCCTGTTGAGAGCACCTTCTCTTGAAAGGCAACAGGAATGCCGGGAATCCTTTCCCAATGAAGCAGGTAAAGCAACACTCATCTCGAGTGAAGGAGGTGGAAACGGGGCTCCTCTTGAGTTGTGGCAGGACCCTCGTGTTCCTCAGGTGTGGAGAGGGGTATCTCAGGGAACTTGATTTTCTGCAAGTGTGTGAAAGACCCTTTCTAGGTTCAAGTGGGAATGTGTGATTTCCCTCGAGACTCCGCAGTGGAAAAGGGCCTCATCTCGCCTGGAGGGGAGAACCTCCTGGTTTTTCACGAGTTGTGGCAGTTTCCTCTCATGTTATGAGGAGGACCTCAGGGACCCGCTCGTGTGGCCTCAGGAAAGGCCAGTCTCCATGCGATTTGTGAGAGGCCTCTCGGGATTCCTCTCCACTCTGTGCCAGGTCCTAATTCCTCGTCTGGAGCTGAGGCCTGAACCTGAGGTTTCCTCTACAGTGCTTACATGGTACTTGGTGTTCCACTGGAGTCTCCACAGGGGAGTCAGGCCTTGTCTCGAGTGGAGACATGCACGTCCACTTTCCTCCCGAGCTGTAACAGCAGTGTCAGGCTTCCCATCAAGTTGACACAGAGATCTGTGGCTTTCCCTCGAGGCTTTCCCACAGGGCTGTCACACGTGCCACGATGGAGTGAGTTGATACTCAGGATGACAGTCGAGGCAGTGTAGGAAAATCAGGTTCCTCTGGTGTGGACTGAGATATTTGGGGGTCTTTTGGAATGGTGGCATGACCCCTGGAGTTCCTCTCGACTATCCTGTTGAGAGCGCCTCTTCTTGAGATGCGACAGGAACGCTGGGAATCCTTCCAAGATGAAGCAGGGAAAGGATCGCTTATCTCGAGCAGAGGAGGGGGAAACAGGGCTTCTCTTGAGTTGTGGCGGGACCCTCGGGGAACCTCTCGAGTAGAGACCGGTATGTCAGGGAACTTCTTGAGTTGCTGCAAGGGTGTGAAGACCCTTTTAAGGTTCAAGAGGGAAGCTGTGTTTTCTCTTGAGACACCGTAGCAGAAAAGGGCCTCATCTTGCCTGGAGGGAGAACCTCCTGGTTTTTCTCCAGTTGTGCCAGTTTCCTCTCGTGTTATGATGGGGACCTCAGGGACCCACTCGTATGGTCTCAGGAAAGGCCAGTCTCCATGCGAGTTGCGAGGGGCCTCTCGGGATTCCTCTCCAGTCAGTGCCAGGTCCTAAGTCCTCGTCTAGAGTGGAAGCCAGATCTTGAGCTTTCCTCTTCAGTCTGACATGGATCTTGGGGTTCCTCTGGAGTCTCCACAGGTGAGTCAGGCCTCATCTCGAGTGGAGACATAAACGTTTGCTTTCCTCCCATGCTGTAGCAGCAGTTTCAGGCTTCCCATAGAGTTAACACACGGATCTGTGGCTTTCCCTCGAGGCTTACCCACAGGGCTGTCACACATGCCACCGTGGTGTGAGGCGATACTCGGGGTGACAGTCGAGGCAGTGCAGGGAAATCAGGTTCCTCTGTAGTGGACTGAGACGTTTTCGGGTCTTTTGGAATGTTGGCACAACCCCTGGTGTTTCTCTCGTCTTTCCTATTAAGAGTGCGTCCTCTTGAGATGCGATGGGAACGTTGGTAATCCTTTCCCGACGAATTATGGTAAAGAATCCTAATCTCGAGCAAAGGAGGTGGAAACGGGGCTTCTCTTGAGTTGTGGCAGGACCCTCGGTGTTCGTCTCGAGTGAAGACAGGTATGTTGGGGAACTTCTTTAGTTTCTGGAAGTGTGTGAAGGACCCTTTTGCGTTTCATGAGGGAAAGTGTGATTTCCCTTAAGACGCCACAGTGGATAACGGCCTCATCTCGCCTGGAGGGGAGAACCTCCTGGTTTTTATTGAGTTGTGGCAGGTTCCTCTTGAGTTACGACGGGGACCTCAGGGACCTGCTTGTGTGGCCTCAGAAAGGCCAGTCTCCATGTGAGTTGCGAGGGGCCTCTCGGGATTCCTATCCAGTTGATGCCGGGTCCTAAGTCCTCGTCTGGAGCTGAGGCCAGAACCTGAGGATTCCTCTCAAGTGCTGACATGGAACTTGGGGTTCCTCTGGAGTCTCCACAGGGGAGTCAGGTCTCGTCTCGAGTGGAGACATGCACGTGCGCTTTCCTCCCGAGCTGTGGCAGCAGTGTCAGGCTTCAAGTCGAGTTGACACAGGGATCTGTGGCTTTCACTCGAGCCTTACCCACAGGGCTGTCACACGTGCCACTGTGGTGTGTGTTGATACTCGGGGTGACAGCTGAGGCAGTGCAGGGAAATCAGGTTCATCTGGAGTGGATTGAGACATTAGGGGTCTTTTGGAATGGTGTCACGACCCCTGGAGTTCTTCTCGAATTTCCTGTGGAGAGCGCCTCCTCTTGAGATGCGACAGGGATGCCGGGAATCCTTTCCTGACGAAGCAGGGAAAGGAACCCTCATCTCCAGTGGAGAAGGGGGAAACGTGGCTACTCTTGAGTTTGGCGGGACCCTCGGTGTTCCATCTCGAGTGGAGACAGCATGTCAGGGAAATTCTTGAGTTGCTACAAAACTGTGAACGACCCTTTCACGTTTCAAGATGGAAGGTGTGATTTCCCTCGAGACGCCACAGTGGAAAAGGCCCTCATCTCGCCTGGAGGGGAGAACCTCCTGTTTTTTTCTCGAGTTGCGGCAGTTCCCTCTCAAGTTACGACTTGGACCTCAGGGACCTGCTTGTGTGGGCTCAGGTAAGAACAGTCTCCATGCGACTTGCGAAGGGTGTCTCAGGATTCCTCTCCAGTAGGAGCTGGGTCCTAAGTCCTCGTCTGTAGCCGAGGCCAGAACCTCTTTACTTTCCAGTGCTAACATGGATCTTGGGATTCCTCTGGAGTCTCCACAGGTGAGTCAGGCCTCGTCTTGAGCAGATAGATGCACGTTTCCTCCGGAGCTGTGTCAGCAGTGACAGGCTTCCCATCGAGTTGACACAGTGATCTGTGGCTTTGCCATATGGCTGTCACATGTGCCACCGTGGTGTGAGTTGATACTCGGGGTGACAGTCGAGGCAGTGCAGGAAATCAGGTTCATCTGGAGTGGACTGAGACATTTGTGGGTCTTTTGGAATTGTGGCATGACATCTGGCATTCCTCTCGACTATCCTGTGGAGAGTGCCTCCTCTTGAGATGCGACGGGAATATCAGGAATACATTCCCGATGAAGCAGGGAAAGGAACCCTCATCTCGAGTTGGGGAGGGGAAAATGAGGCTCTTCTTGAGCTGTGGCGGGACCCTCGGTGTTCCTCTCGAGTGGAGACAGGTATGTTTGGAAATTTCTTGAGTTCTTGCAAGGCTGTGAAGGACCCTTTCGAGGTTCAAGAGGGAAGGTGTGATTTCCCTCGAGACGCCGCAGTGGAAAAGGGCCTCATCTCGCCTGGAGGGGAAAACCTCCTGGTTTTTCTACAGTTGCGGCAGGTTGCTCTCATGTTACGATGGGTACATCAGGGACCCGCTCGTGTGGCCCCAGGAAAGGCCAGTCTCCATGCGAGTTGCGAGGGGCCTCTTGGGATTCCTCTCCAGTTGGTGCCGGGACCTAAGTCCTAGTATGGAGCCGAGTCCAGAACCTGAGGTTTCCTATCCAGTGCTCACATGAATCTTGGGGTTCCTATGGAGTCTCCACATGGGAGTCAGGACTCGTCTCGAGTGGAGACTTGCAAGTCTGCTTTCATCCTGAGCTTTAGCAGCAGGTCAGCCTTCCTGTCGAGTTGACACAGGGATCTGTGGCTTTGTCTTGAGGCTTGCCCACAGGGCTGACACATGTGCCACCGTGGTGTGAGCCGATACTCTGGGTGACAGTCGAGGTAGTGTGGAGAAATCAGGTTTCCCTGGAGTGGACTGAGATATTTGGGGGTCTTTTGAAATGGTGGCATGACCCCTGGAGTTCCTCTTGACCTTCCTGTTGAGAGCACCTCCTCTTGAAATGCCATGGGAACGCCAGGAAACCTTTTCCAAAGAAACAGGAAAACGAAATCTCATTTCGAGTGGAGGACAGGGAAAGGCAGCTCCTCTTGAGTTTGGCAGGACTCTCGGTGTTCCTCTCGAGTGGAGACGGGTATGCCGTGAAACTTCTTGACTTGCAGCAAGGGTGTGAAGGACCCTTTCGAGGTTCAAGAGGAAAGGTGTGATTTCCCTCGAGTCACAACAGTGGAAAAGGGCTTCATCTAGCCTGGTGGGGAGAACCCACTTGATTTTCTCGAGTTGTGGCAGGTTCCTCTCGAGTTACGATGGGGAACTCAGGAACCCCCTTGTGTGGCCTCAGGAAAGGCCAGTCTCCAGGCGAGTTGTGATGGGCCACTCGGGATTCTTCTCCAGTCAGAGCTGTGTCCTAAGTCCTAGTCTGGAACCGAGGCTGAAACCTGAGGTTTCCTCTCCAGTGCTGACATGGATCTTGGGGTTCCTATGGAGTCTCCACAGGGGAGTCTGGCCTCGTCTCAAGTGGAGACAAGCAGGTATGCTTTCCTCCCGAGCTGTAGCACCAGTGTCACACTTCCTGTCGAGTTGACACAGGAAGGTTCCTCTCGAGTTACAACGGGTAACTCAGGTACCCGCTTGTGTGGCCTCAGGAAAAGCCAGTCTCCATGCGAGTTGAGAGGGACCTCTCGGGATTCCTCTTCAGTCGGTGCCGGGTCCTAAGACCTTGTCTGGAGCCGAGGTATTAACATGAAGATTCCTCTCCAGTGCTAACATGGATCTTTTTGTATCACTGGAGTCTCCACAGCAGTGTCAGGCCTCATCTCGAGTGGAGACATGCACGTCCGCTTTCTTCCTCAGGTGTAGCAGCAGTGTCAGGCGTTCCATCGAGTTGACACAGGGATCTGTGGCTTTACCTTAAGTCTTTCCCCCAGGGCTGTCACATGTGCCTCCATGGTGTGAGTCGACACTCAGGGTGACAGTTGAGGCAGTGCAGGGAAATGAGGTCCATCTGGAGCGGACTGAGATATTTAGGGGTCTTTTGGAATGGTGGTATGACTCCTGGAGTTCCTCTCAACTTTCCTGTTGAGAGAGGCTCCTCTTGAGGTTCGACGGGAATGTCTGGAATCCTTTCCCAATGAGGCAGGGAAATGAAGCCTCATCTCGAGAAGAGGAGGGGGAAACGGGGCTCCTCTTGAGATTGGCGAGTCCCTTGGTGTTCTCTCGAGTGGAGAAGGGTATGTCAGGGAGCTTCTTGAGTTCCAGCAAGGGAATGAAAGTCCCTTTTGAGGTTCAGGAGGGAAGGTGTGTTTTCCCTTGAGACACCACAGTGGAAAAGAGCCTCATCTCACCTGGAGGGGAGAACCTCCTGGTTTTTTGCCAGTTGCAGCAGATTACTCTCGAGTTATGATGGGGAACTCAGGGACCCGCTCGTGTGGCCTCAGGAAACGCCAGTCTCCATGTGAGTTGTGAGGGGCCTCATGGGATTCCTCTCCAGTCGATGCTGGGTCCTAATTCCTTGTCTGGAGCCGAGGCCAGAAGGAGCCCTCTCAAGTGCTGACATGGATCTTGGGGTTCCTCTGGAGTCTCCACAGGGGAGTCAGGCCTTGTCTCGAGTGCAGACATGCATGTCCACTTTCCTCCCGAGCTGTGGTAGCAGTGTCAGGCTTCCTGTCGAGTTGACACAAGGATCAGTGGCTTTCACTTGAGGCTTTCCCACAGGGCTGTCACACGTGCCACAATGGTGTGAGTCGATACTCAGGGTCACAGCTGAGGCAGTGCAGGGAAATCAGTTTAATCTGGAGTGGACTGAGACATTAGGGGTCTTTTGGAATGGTGGCACGGCCCCTGGAGTTCCTCTTGACTTTCCTGTGGAGAGTGCCTCCTCTTGAGATGTGACAGGAATGCCGGGAATCCTTTCCTGATGAAGCAGGGAAAGGAATCCTCATGTCGAGTGAAGGAGGGGGAAACGTGGCTACTCTTGAGTTTGGCAGGACCCTCGGTGTTCCTCTCGAGTGGAGACAGGTATGTTGGGGAACTTCTTGAGTTGCTACAAAACTGTGAAGGACCCTTTCGAGGTTCAAGATGGAAGCTGTGAATTCCCTTGAGACACCGCAGAGGAAAAGGGCCTCATCTCGCCTGGAGGGGAGAACCTCCTGGTTTTTCTCGAGTTGAGGCAGGTTCCTCTCGAGTTATGATGGGGGCTCAGGAACCCGCTCGTGTGGCCTCAGGAAACGCAAATCTAAATGAGAATTGGGAGCGGCCTCTCGGGATTCCTCTCCAGTTGGTGCCGGGTCCTAACTCCTCCTCTGGAGCCAAGGCCTGTACCTCAGGTTTCCTTCTCTTGTGCTCACATTGATCTTTTGGGACCACTGGAGTCTCCACAGGAGTGCCAGGCCTCGTCTCAAGTGGAGACATGCATGTCCGATTTCCTCCCAAGCTATAGCAGGAGTGTCAGTCTTCGCATCGTGTTGACTCAGGGATCTGTGGCTTTCACTCGAGGCTTTCCCACAGGATTGTCACACGTGCCACCGTGGTGAGAGCTGATACTTGGAGTAACAGTCGAGGCAGTGCAGGGAAATCAGTTTCATCCAGAGTGGATTGAGACATTTGGGGGTCTTTTTGAATGGTCGCACGACTGCTGGATTTCCTCTCGTCTTACCTGTGGAGAGCGCCTCCTCTTGAGATGTAATGGGAAGGCTGGGAATCCTTTTCCAACGATGCAGGGAGAGCAACCTTCATATCGAGCTGGGGAGGGGGAAACAGGACTCCTCTTGAGTTTGACGTGTCCTTCGGTGTTCTCTCGAGTGGTGAAAGGTATGTCAGGGAGCTTCTTGAGTTCCAGCAACAGTGTGAAAGACTTTCAAAGTTCAAGAGGGAAGGTGTGATTTCCTTCGAGACGCCGCAGCAGAAAATGGCCTCATCTCGCCTGGAGGGGAAAATCTCCTGGTTCTCCTCGAGTTGCGGCAGGTACCTCTTGAGTTACGACGGGGAGTTCAGCGACCCGCTCATTTGGCCTCAGGAAAGGCCAGTCACCATGCGAGTTTCATGGGGCCTCTCAAGATTCCTCTCCAGTCGGTGCCGGGTCCTAAGTTCTCGCCTGGAGCTGAGGCTGGAACCTGAGTTTTCCTCTCCTGTGCTGACATGGATCTGGGGGTTCCTCTAAAGTCTCCACATGGGAGTCAGGCCTTGTCTTGAGGGGAGACATGCACGTCTGCTTAACTCCAGATCTGTAGCAGTCGTATCTGGTTTCCCATCGAGTTGACACAGGGATCTGTGGCTTCCCCTCGAGGTGCCACAGGGCTGTCACAGGTGTCCCCATGGTGTGAGCTGATACTCACGGTGGCAGTTGAAGCAGTGCATAGCAATCAGGTTCCTCTGGAGTGGACTGAGGCATCTGGTGGTTTTTGGGGACGGTGGCACGAACCCTGGATTTTGTCTCAACCTCCTGTTGAGAGCGCCTCCTCATGAGGTGCGATGGGAATGCCTGGAATCCTTTCTTGACAAAACAGGGAATGGAACCCTCATCTAGAGCTGAGGAGGGGAAAACAGGGCTACTCTTTAGTTGTGGCGGGACCCTTGGCATTCCTCTCGCCTGGGGATGGGTAGGTCGGGGAATTTCTTGAGTTGCAGCAATGGTGTGAAGGACCCTTTCCAGGTTCAAGAGGGAAGGTGTGATTTCCCTTGGGACGCCGCTGTGGAAAAGTGCCTCATCTCGCCTAGAGGGGAGAATCTCCTGGTGCTTCTTGAGTTGCAGCAGGTTCCTCTTCTATTACAACGGGGACCTCAGCGACCTGCTCGTGTGGCCTCAGGAAAGGCCAGTCTCCATGCGAGTTGTGAGGGGACTCTCGAGATTCCTCTCCAGTCGGTGCTGGGTCCTAAGACCTCGCCTGGAGATGAGGCCAGAAACTGAGGTTTCCTTTCCCGTTCTGACATGGATATGGGGGTTCCTCTGGAGTCTCCACAGGGAAGTCATGTCTTGTCTCAAGTGGAGACATGCACGTCCGCTTTTCTCCCGAGCTGTAGCAGCCATGTCCGTCTTCCCATCGAGTTGACACAGGGATCTGTGGCTTCCATTCTAGGTGCCACAGGGCTGTCACACATGCCCCCGTGGTGTGAGTTGATAGTCGAGGTGATAGTCGAGGCAGTGCAGGGAAATCAGGTTCATTTGGAGTGGACTGAGATATTTGAGGGTCTTTAGGGATGGCAGCAAGACCCCTGGAGTTCGTCTCGACTCTCCTGTTGATAGCACCGCCTCATGAGGTGCGATGGGAACGCCGGGAATCCTTTCCACAAAGCAGGGAAATGAACCCTCATTTCGAGCTGAGGAGGGGAAAACGGGGCTGCTCTGGAGTTGTGGCGGGATGCTCAGTGTTCCTCTCGCCTGGGGACAGGTATGTCGGGGAACTTCTTGAGTTCCAGCAAAGTGTGAAGGACCTTTTTGAGATTCAAGAGGGAAGATGAGAATTCAATAATGACGCTGCAGCAGAAAAGGGCCTCATCTCACCTGGAAGGGAGAATCTCCTGGTTCTTTTTGAGTTGCAGTGGGTTCCTCTCAAGTTACGATGGGGACCTCAGGGGCCTGCTTGTGTGGTCTCAGGAAATACCCGTCTCCATGCGAGGTGCAAGGGGCCACTCGGGTTTCCTCTTCAGTCAGTGCAGGGTCCGAAGTCCTCACCTGGAGCTGAGGCCAAAACCTGAGGTTTCCTCTCCCATGCTGACATGGATCTGGGGGTACCTCTGGAGTATCAACAGGGGAGTCAGGCGTCGTCTCGAGGGGAGACATGCACGTCCGCTCTCCTTCAGAGCTGTAGCAGCAGCATCTGGCTTCCCTTCGTTACCTCTGGAGTCTCCACAGGGGATTCAGGCCTCGTCTGGAGTGGAGACATGCACGTCCACTTTCCTCCTGAGCAATAGCAGGAGTATCCTGCTCCCCGGCGAGTTGACACAGGGATCTGTGGCTTTCCCTCGAGGTGCCACAGGGCTGTCACAGGTGTCCCCATGGTGTGAGCTGATACTCACGGTGGCAGTTGAAGCAGTGCATGGAAATCAGGTTCCTCTGGAGTGGACTGAGGCATCTGGTGGTTTTTGGGGACGGTGGCACGAACCCTGGATTTTGTCTCAACCTCCTGTTGAGAGCGCCTCCTCATGAGGTGCGATGGGAATGCCTGGAATCCTTTCTTGACAAAACAGGGAATGGAACCCTCATCTAGAGCTGAGGAGGGGAAAACAGGGCTACTCTTTAGTTGTGGCGGGACCCTTGGCATTCCTCTCGCCTGGGGATGGGTAGGTCGGGGAATTTCTTGAGTTGCAGCAATGGTGTGAAGGACCCTTTCCAGGTTCAAGAGGGAAGGTGTGATTTCCCTTGGGACGCCGCTGTGGAAAAGTGCCTCATCTCGCCTAGAGGGGAGAATCTCCTGGTGCTTCTTGAGTTGCAGCAGGTTCCTCTTCTATTACAACGGGGACCTCAGCGACCTGCTCGTGTGGCCTCAGGAAAGGCCAGTCTCCATGCGAGTTGTGAGGGGACTCTCGAGATTCCTCTCCAGTCGGTGCTGGGTCCTAAGACCTCGCCTGGAGATGAGGCCAGAAACTGAGGTTTCCTTTCCCGTTCTGACATGGATATGGGGGTTCCTCTGGAGTCTCCACAGGGAAGTCATGTCTTGTCTCAAGTGGAGACATGCACGTCCGCTTTTCTCCCGAGCTGTAGCAGCCATGTCCGTCTTCCCATCGAGTTGACACAGGGATCTGTGGCTTCCATTCTAGGTGCCACAGGGCTGTCACACATGCCCCCGTGGTGTGAGTTGATAGTCGAGGTGATAGTCGAGGCAGTGCAGGGAAATCAGGTTCATTTGGAGTGGACTGAGATATTTGAGGGTCTTTAGGGATGGCAGCAAGACCCCTGGAGTTCGTCTCGACTCTCCTGTTGATAGCACCGCCTCATGAGGTGCGATGGGAACGCCGGGAATCCTTTCCACAAAGCAGGGAAATGAACCCTCATTTCGAGCTGAGGAGGGGAAAACGGGGCTGCTCTGGAGTTGTGGCGGGATGCTCAGTGTTCCTCTCGCCTGGGGACAGGTATGTCGGGGAACTTCTTGAGTTCCAGCAAAGTGTGAAGGACCTTTTTGAGATTCAAGAGGGAAGATGAGAATTCAATAATGACGCTGCAGCAGAAAAGGGCCTCATCTCACCTGGAAGGGAGAATCTCCTGGTTCTTTTTGAGTTGCAGTGGGTTCCTCTCAAGTTACGATGGGGACCTCAGGGGCCTGCTTGTGTGGTCTCAGGAAATACCCGTCTCCATGCGAGGTGCAAGGGGCCACTCGGGTTTCCTCTTCAGTCAGTGCAGGGTCCGAAGTCCTCACCTGGAGCTGAGGCCAAAACCTGAGGTTTCCTCTCCCATGCTGACATGGATCTGGGGGTACCTCTGGAGTATCAACAGGGGAGTCAGGCGTCGTCTCGAGGGGAGACATGCACGTCCGCTCTCCTTCAGAGCTGTAGCAGCAGCATCTGGCTTCCCTTCGAGTTGACACAGGGATCTGTGGCTTCCACTCGAGGTGCAACAGGGCTGTCACATGTGCCCCCATGGTGTGAGTCGATACTCAGGGTGACAGTCGAGGTAGTGCATGGATATCAGGTTCATCTGGATTGGACTGAGACATTTGAGGGTCTTTGTGGACCGGCGACATGACCATTGGAGTTCGTCTCGACACTCCTGTTGAGAGCACCTCCTCGTGAGTTGTGACAAAGCAGGAAAATGAACCCTCACCTCGAGCTGAGGAGGGGAAAATGGGTTCCTCTTGAGTTGTGGCAGGATCCTCGGGATTCCTCTCACCTGGGGACAGGTATGTCGGGGAACTTCTTGAGTTGCAGCAAAGGTGTGAAAGACCCTTTCGAGGTTCAAGAGGCAAGTTGTGATTTCCATCGGACATTGCAGCAGAAAAGGGCCTCATCTCGCCTGGAGGGGAGAATCTCTTGGTTCTTCACGAGTTGCGGCGGGTTCCGCTCAAGTTACGACGGGGACTTCAATGACCCGCTCGTGTGGCCTCAGGAAAGGCCAGTCTCCATGCGAGTTGCGAGGGATTTCTCCAGATTCCTCTCCAGTCGCTGCTGTGTCCGAAGTCTTCACCTGGAGCTGAGGCTGGGACCTGAGGTTTCCTCTCCTGTTTAACATGGATCTGGGAGTTCATCTCGAATCTCCACAGGTGAATCAGGCCTCGTCTCGAGGGGAGACATGCACGTCCACTTTCCTCCCGAGCTGTAGCAGCCATGTCCATCTTCCTATCGAGTTGTCACAAGGATTTGTGGCTTCCCCTCGAGGTGCCACAGGGCTGTCACACGTGCCCACGTGGTGTGAGTTGATACTTGGGGTGACAGTCGAGGCAGTGCAGGGAAATCAGGTTCATCTGTAGTGGACTGATTCATTTGAGTGTCTTTGGGGATGGTGGCATGACCACAGGAGTTCGCCTCAAATTTCCTGTTGAGAGCGCCTCCTCGTGAGTTGCGATGGTAATGCCTGGAATCCTTTCCCAATGAAGTAGGGAAACGAACCCTCATCTCGAGCTGAGGAGTGGAAGACGGGGCTCCTCTTGAGTTGTTGTGGGAACCTCCGGGTTCCTCTCACCTGGGGAAAGGTATGTTGGGGAACTTGAGTTGCAGCAAGGTTGTGAAGGACCCTTTCGAGGCTCAAGAGGGAAGGTGTAATTTCCTTCGAGACACTGCAGTGGAAAAGGGCCTCATATCGCCTGTAGGGGAGAACCTCTTGGTTCTTCTCGAGTTGCGGTGGGTTCTTGTTGAGTTATGCCGGGGACCTCAGTGACCCGCTTGTGTGGCATCAGGAAAGGCCAGTCTCCATGTGAGTTGCGAGGGGCCTCTCGGGATTCCTCTCCAGTCAGTGTCGGGTACTAAGTCCTCGACTTTAGCTGAAGCCAGAACCTGAGGTTTCCTCTCCCATGCTGACATGGATCTGGGGGTTCCTCTGGAGTCTCCACAGGTGAATCAGGCCTCGTCTCGAGGGGAGACATGCACGTCCTCTTTCCTCACGAGCTGTAGCAGCCGTGTCCATCTTCCCATCCAGTTGACACAGGTATCTGTGGCTTCCCCTTGAAGTGCCACAGGACTGTCACACGTGCCCCTGTGGTGTGAGTCAATACTCGGTGCAACAGTCGAGGCATTGCAAGGAAATCAGATTCATCTGGAATGGCCTGAGACATTTGGGGGTCTTTGGGGACAGTGGCATGACCCCTGGAGGTCATCTCAACTCTCCTGTTGAGACCGCCTCCTCGTGAGCTGCGACGGGAACATGGGAATCCTTTCCTGGTGAAGCAGGGAAATGAAACCTCATCTCAAGCTGAGGAGGGGAAAACGGGGCTCCTCTTGAGTTGTGGCAGGACCCTCGGGGTTCCTCTCGCCTGGGGATGGGTATGTTGGGGAACTTCTTGAGTTGTAAAAGGGTGTGAAGGAACCTTTCGAGGTTCAAGATGGGAGGTGTGATTTCTCTCGAGATGCTGCAGCGGAAAAGGGCCTCATCTCGCCTGGAGGGGAGAATCTCCTGGTTCTTCTCGAGATGTGGCTGCTTCCTCTCGAGTTATGACAGGGACCTCAGCGACCCACTCATGTGGCCTCAGGAAAGGCCAGTCTCCATGTGAGTTGCGAGGGGCCTCCCTGGATTCCTCTCCAGTCGGGGTGGTTTCTATGTCTTCGCTTGGAGCTGAGGCTGGAACCTGAGGTTTCCTCTCCCATGCTGACATGAATCTGGGGGTTCCTCTGGATTCCCACAGGGGAGTCAAGCCTCTTCTCGAAGGGAGACATGCACGTCCGCTTTCCTCCCGAGCTGTAGCAGCCGTGTCTGGCTTCGCGTCGTGTTGACACAGGGATCTGTGGCTTCCCCTCGAGGAGCCACAGGGCTGTTACCCATGCCCCTGTACTGTGAGTCAATACTCGGGGTGACAATTGAGGCATTCAGGGAAATCATGCTCATCTGGAGTGGACTGAGACATTTGGGGGTGTTTGGGGACCATGGCACATCCCCTGGAGTTCATCTCGACTCTCCTGTTGAGAGCGCCTCCTCGTGAGGTGCGACTGGAACGCCAGGATCCTTTCTTGATGAAGCAGGGAAATGAACCCTTATCTTGAGCTGAGGAGGGGAAAACGGGGCTCCTCTTGAGTTGTGGCAGGACCCTCGGGATTTCTCTCACCTGCGGACGGGTATGTTGGGGAATTTCTTGAGTTGCAGCAAGGGTATGAAGGACCCTTTCCAGGTTCAAGAGGGAAGCTGTGATTTCCCTCGAGACACCACAGTGGAAAAGGGCCTCATCTCTCCTGGAGGGGAGAATCTTCTGGTTCTTCTCAAGCTGTGGCGGGTTCCTCTGAAGTTACAATGGGACCTCTGCCACCCACTCATTTGGACTCAGCAAAGGCCAGACTCCATGTGAGTTGGGAAGGGTCTCTCAGGATTCCTCTCCAGTCAGTGCTGGGTCCAAAACACTCGCCTGAAGCTGAGGCCAGAACCTGAGGTTTCCTCTCCTGTGCTGATATGGATCTGGGAGTTCCTCTGGATTCTCTAGAGGGGAGTGAGGCCTCATCTCGAGGGGAGGCATGCACATCTGATTTACTCCCGTGCTGCAGCAGCCGTGTCTGCCTTCCACTCGAGTTGACACAGGGATCTGTGGCTTCCCCTCAAGGTGCCACAGGGCTGTTCCATGTGCCCCCGTGGTGTGAGTCAGTACTCAGGGTGACAGTCGAGTCAGTGCAGGTAAATCAGGTTCATCTGGAGTAGACTGAGACATTGGGGGGTCTTTGGGGATGGTGGCACGACCCCTGGAGTTCACCTCAACTCTCCTGTTGGGAGCGCCACCTTGTGAGGTGCGATGGGAACACTGGGAGTCCTTTCCTGATGAAGCAGGGAAAAGAACCCTTATCTCGAACTGAGGATGGGAAATCGTGGCTCCTCTTGAGTTGTGGCGGGACCCTCGGTGTTCTTCTAGCCTGGGGACGGGTATTTTGGGGAACTTTTGAATTGCAGGAAGGGTGTGAAGGACCCTTTCGTGGTTCAAGAGGGAAGGTGTAACTTCCCTTGAGATGCCGCAGTGGAAAAGGGCCTCATCTCGCCTGGAGAGGAGAATCTCCTGGTTCTTCTTGAGTTGTGGCAGGTTCCTCTCAAGTTACGATGGGGACTTCAGCGACCCGCTCTTGCAGCAACAGGAAAGGCCAATCTCCATGTGAGTTGTGAGGGGCCTCTCGGGATTCCTCTCCAGTCAGTGCCGGGTCCTAATTCCTCGCCTGGAGCTGAGGCTGGAACCTGAGGTTTCCTCTCCCATGCTGATGTGGATCTGGGGGTTCCTCTTTGTCTCCACAGGGTAGTCAGGCCTGGAATCGAGGGGAGACATGCACGTCCACTTTCCTCCCGAGCTGTAGCAGCCATGTCTGGCATCCCTTTGAGCTGACACAAGGATCTGTGTCTTCCCCTTGAGGTGCCACAGGGCTATCACACGTGCCCCCGTGCTGTGAGGTGATACTCGGGGTGACAGTCTAGGCAGTGCAGGGAAATCAGGTTCATCTGGAGTGGACTGAGACATTTGAGGGTCTTTGGGGACGTGGACACGACCCATAGAGTTCGTCTCGACTCTCCTGTTGAAAGCGTCTCCTCGTGAGGTGTGATGGGAATGCCGGGAATTCTTTCCTGATGAAGCAGGGAAACTAAAACTCATCTCGGGCTGAGGAGGGGAAAACTGGGCTCCTCTTGAGTTGTGGCGGGACCCTCTGGGTTCCTCTCGCCTGGGGACATGTATGTTGGGGAGCTTCTTGAGTAGCAGCAAGGGTGTGAAGGACCCTGTCAAGATTCAAGAGGCAAAGTGTGATTTTCCACGAGATGCCGCAGCGTCAAAGAGCCTCATCTCGCCTGGAGGGGAGAATCTCCTGGTTCTTCTCGAGTTGCATCGGGTTCCTCTCAAGTTACGACGGTGATCTCAGCAACCTGCTCAAGTGACCTCAGGAAAGGCCAGCCCCCATGCGAGTTGCGAGGGGCCTCTCGGGATTCCCCTCCAGTCTGCCGGGTCCTAAGTCCTCACCTTGAGCTGAGACCAGAACTTGAGCTTTCCTCTCCCGTGCTAACATGGATCTGGGGGTTCCTCTGGAGTCTCCACAGGGGAGTCAGGCCTCGTCTCGAGGGGAGACATGCAGGTCTACTTTCCACCTGATTTGTAGCAGCCATGTCCATCTTCCCATCAAGTTTACACAGGGAACTCTGTCTTACTTTTGAGGTGCCACAGGGATGTCACACGTGTCCCCATAGTGTGAGTTGATACTCGAGGTGGCATTCGAAGCAGTGCAGAGAAATCAGATTCCTCTGGAGTGGACTGAGACATTTGGGGGTCTTTGGGGATGGCAACACGACTTGGGGTTCATCTCGACTCTCCTGTTGAGAGCACCTCCTCGTGAACTGTGATGCGAATGCCGGAAATCCTTTCCGATGAAGCAGGGAAACGAACCCTCATCTCGAGCTGAGGAGGCAAAAACAGGGCTCCTCTTGAGTTGTGGCGGGAACCTCGTGGTTCCTCTCGAATGGTGATGGGCATGTCAGGGAACTTCTTGAGTTGCAGCAAGGGTGTGAAGGGCCCTTTCGTGGTTCAAGAGGGAAAGAGTGATTTCCCTCAATATGCCACAGCAGAAAAGGGCCTCATCTCACCTGGAGGGGAGAATCTCCTGGTTCTTCTCGAGTTGCGGTGGGTTCCTTTGGAGTTACGACGGGGACCTCAGCGACCTGCTCGTGTGGCCTTAGGAAAGGCCAGTCTCCATGCGAGATGCAAGGGGCCTCTAGGGATTCCTCTCCAGTAGGTGCAGGGTCCTAAGTCCTCACCTGGAGCTGAGGCCAGAACCTGAGATTTCCTGTCCCATACTAACAAATCAGGAGGTATCTCTGGAGTCTCCACAGGGGAGTCAGGCCTCATCTCTAGGGGAGACATGCACATCCGCTTTCCTCCCGAGCTATAGCAGCCATGTCTGTCTTCCCATGGAGTTGACAGGTAACTGTGGCTTCCCCTCGAGGTGCCACAGGGCTATCACACGTGCCCCCATGCAGTGAGCCGATACTCGGGGTGACAGTCTAGGCAGTGCAGGGAAATCAAATTCATCTGGAGTGGACTGAGACATTTGGGGGTCTTTCGGGATGGCAGCATGACCCCTGGAGTTCGTCTCGACTCTCCTGTTGAGAGCACCTCCTCATGAGGTGGGACAGGAATGCCAGGAAATCTTTCCTGATGAAGCAGGGAAACGAACCCTCATCTTGAGCTGAGGAGGGGAAAACGGGGCTCTTCTTGAGTTGTGGTGGGACCCTCAGGGTTCCTCTCGTCTGGGGACATGTGTGTTGGGGAGTTTCTTGAGTTGCAGCAAAGGTTTGAAGAACACTTTCGAGGTTAAAGAGGTAAGGTGTGATTTTCTTTGAGACACCACAGCGTCAAAGGGCCTCATCTCGCCTGGAGGGGAGAATCTCCTGGTTCTTCTCGAGTTGCACCTGGTTCCTCTCGAGTTACAAGGGGGACCTCAGCGACCCACTTGTGTGACCTCAGGAAAGGCCAGTCTTCATGTGAGTGGCGAGGGGCCTCTCAGGATTCCTCTCAAGTCGGTGCCAGGTCCTAAGTCCTCACCTGGAGCTAAGGCCGGAATCTGAGGTTTCCTCTCCAGTGCCGACATGCATCTCTGGGTTTCTCTGGAGTCTCCGCAGGGGAGTCTGGCCTCGTCTCGAGGAGAGGCATGCACATCCGCATTCCTCCTGCGCTCTAGCAGCCATGTCCAGCTTCCTGTCAAGTTGACACAGGGATCTGTGTCTTCCCCTCGAGGGGCCATAGGGCTGTCAAACGTGTCCCTGTGGTGTGAGTCAATACTCGAGGTGACAGTCAAGGCAGTGCAGGGAAATCAGGTTCATCTGCAGTGGACTGAGATATTTGGGGGTCTTTCGGGATGGCAGCACGACCCCTGGAGTTCGTCTCGACTCTCCTATTGAGAGCGCCTCCTTGTGAGGTGCGACGGTAACGCCGGGAATCCTTTCCTGATGAGGCAGGGAAATGAACCTTCATCTCGAGCTGAGGAGGGGAAAACGGTGCTTCTCTTGAGTTGTGGTGGGACCCTTGTCTCGCCTGGGGACGGGTATGTCAGGGAACTTCTTGAGTTGCTGAAAGAGTGTGAAGGACCCTTTCGAAGTTCAGAGGGAAGGTGTGATTTCCCTCAAGACACCACAGCGGAAAAGGGCCTCATCTCGCCTGGAGGGGAGGATCTCCTGGTTCTTCCCGAGTTGAGGAGGGTTCCTCTCGAGTTACGAAGGGGACCTCATGGACCCGCTCATGTGGCCTCAGGAGAGGCCAGTCTCCATGCGAGTTGAGAGGGGCCTCTCGGGATTCCTCTTTAGTCGGTGTCAGATCCTAAGTCTTTGCCTGTAGCTGAGGCCAGAACCTGAGGTTTCTCTACTATGCTGACATGGATCTGGAAGTTCCTCTGGAGTCTCCACAGGGGAGTCAGGCACCATCTCAAGGGGAGACATGCACATCCACTTTCCTCCCGAGCTGTAGCAGCCATGTTAGGTTTCCTGTCGAGTTGACACAGGGATCTGTGGCTTCCCCTGGAGGTGCAACAGGGCTGTCACACGTGCCCCCTTGGTGTGAGTCGATTCACAGGGTGACAGTCGAGGCAGTGCAGGGAATTCAGGCTCATCTGGAGTGGACTGAGACATTTGAGGGTCTTTGTGGACTGCAGCATGAGCCCTAGAGTTCGTCTTGACTCTCCTGTTGAGAGCGCCTCCTCGTGAGTTGTGATAGCAAGACCGGGAATCCTTTCCCAATGAAGTAGGGAAACGAACCCTCATCTCGAACTGAGGAGGGGAAAACGGGGCTCCTCATGAGTTGTGGCGGGACCCTCGGTGTTCCTCTTGCCTGGGGATGGGTATGTCGGGGAACTTCTAGAGTTGCAGCAAGGGTGTGAAGGAACCTTTTGAGGTTCAGGAGGGAAGGTGTGATTTCCCTAGACACGTCGCAGTGGGAAAGGACCTCATCTTGCCTGGAGGGAAGAATCTCCTGGTTCTTCTCGAGCTGTAGTGGGTTCCTCTTGAGTTACGACGGGGACCTCAGCGACCCGCTCGTGTGGCCTCAGGAAAGGCCAGTCTCCATGTGAGTTGCGAGGGGCCTCTCGGGATTCCTCTCCAGTCAGTGCCGGGTCCTACGTCCTCTCCTGGAGCTGACACCGGACCTGAGGTTTCCTCTCCCGTCCTGACATGGATCTGGGGGTTCCTCTGGAGTCTCCACTGTGGAGTCAGTCCTCGTCTCGAGTTGAGAGAGGCACGTCCGCTTTCCTCCTGAGCTGAAGCAGCCGTGTCTGGGTTCCCGTCGAGTTAACACAGGGATCTGTAGCTTCCCCTCGAGGTGACACAGGGCTGTCACACGTTCCCCTGTTGAGTGAGTCAATACTCGAGGTGACAGTCAAGGCAGTTCCGGGAAATCAGGTTCATCTGGAGTGGACTGAGACATTTCAGGGTCTTTGAGGATGGCGGCACAATCCCTGGAGTTCATCTCTACTCTCCTGTTGAGAGCGCCTCCTCCTGAGGGAATGCCGGGAATCCTTTCTGACGAAGCAGGGAAATGATCCCTCATCTTGAGCTGAGGAGGGGAAAACAGTGCCCTTCTTGAGTTGTGTAGGGACCCTCGGAGTTCCTCTCGCCTGGGGACTGGTATGTTGGGGAACTTATTGAGTTGCAACAAGGGTGTGAAAGACCCCTTTGAGATTCAAGAGGGAAGGTGTGATTTCTGTCGAGATGCCACAGCAGAAATGGGCCTCATCTCACGTGGAGGGGAGAATCTCCTGGTTCCTCTTGAGTTACAGTGGGGACCTCAGCGACCCGCTTGTGTGACCTCAGGAAAGGCCAGTCTCCATGCGAGTTACGGGGGGCCTCTCAGGATTCCTCTCCAGTTGGTGCCATGACCTAAGTCCTGCCTGGAGCTGATACCGGAACCTGAGATTTCCACTCCCGTGCTAACAAGGATCTGGGGGTTCCTCTGAAGTATCCACAGGGGAGTCAGGCCACGTCTCGAGGGGAGACATGCACATCTGCTTTCTTCCTGACCTGTAGCAGCCATGTCCGTCTTCTCATCGAGTTGCCACAGGGAACTGTGGCTTCCCTGCGAGGTGCCACAGGGCTATCACATGTGCCCCCGTCATGTGAGCCGATACTCGTGGTGACAGTCTAGGCAGTGCAGTGAAATCAGGTTCATCTGGAGTGGATTGAGACATTTGGGGGTCTTTGGGGATGGCGGCTCGACCCCTGGAGTTCATCTCGACTCTTCTATTGAGAGTGCCTCCTCCCGAGGTGGGACAGGAACGCCAGGAATTCTTTCCCAATGAAGCAGGGAAACGAACCGTCATCTCGAGCTGAGGAGGGGAAAACGGGGCTCCTCTGGAGTTCTGGCGGGACAGTCGGGGTTCCTCTAGCATGGGGACACTTATGTGGGGGAACTTCTGGAGTTGCAGCAAGGGTGTGAAGGACCCTTTCGAGGTTCAAGTGGGAAGGTGTGATTTCTCTCAAGACACCGCAGCAGAAAAGGGCCTCATTTCGCCTGGAGGGGAGAAATTTCTGGTTCTTCTCGAGTTGTGGCAGCTTCCCTCTGAGTTACGATGGGGACCTCAGCGAGCCACTCACATGGCCTCAGGAAAGGCCAATCTCCATGCGAGTTGGAAGGGGTCTCTCAGAATTCCTGTCCAGTCTGTGCCAGGGCTAAAGTCCTCACTTGTAGCTGGGGCTGGAACCTGAGGTCTCCTCTCCAGTGCTGACATGGATCTGGGGGTTCCTCTGGAGTCTCCACAGGGGAGTCAGGCCTTGTCTCGAGGGGAGACATGCACATCTGCTTCCTCCTGTGCTGTAGCAGGCGTGTCCAGCTTTCCATCGAGTTGACACAGGAATCTGTGGCTTCCCCTCGAAGTGCCACAGGGCTTTCACATGTTCCCCTGTTGAGTTTGTCAATACTTGAGGTGACAGTCGAGGCAGTGCAGGGAAATCAGGTTCATCTTGTGTGGACTGAGATATTTGGTTTCTTTGGGGACCTTGGCACGACCCCTGGAGTCCGGCTCGAATTTCCGGTTAAGGGTGCCTCTTTTTGAGATGCGACGGGAATGCGGGAAACTTTTCCTGACGAAGCAGGGAAATGAACCCTCATCTCGAGCTGAGGAAGAGAAAACAGTGCTCCTTTTGAGTTGTGGCAGTACCATTGTGGTTCTCCTCGCCTTTGGACGGATATGTTGGGGAATTTCTGGAGTTGCAGCAAGGGTGTGAAGGACCCTTTCGAAGTTCAAGAGGGTAGGTGTGATTTCCCTTGAGACCCCACAGCGGAAAAGGTACTCATCTCGCTTGGAGGGGAGAATCTCCTGGTTCTTCTCGAGTTGTGTTGGGTTCCTCTTGAATTACGACGGGGACCTCAGCGACCCACTCGTGTGGCCTCAGGAGAGGCCAGTCTAAATGTGAGTTGCGAGGGGCCTCTCGGGATTCCTCTCCAGTCGGTGCTGGGTACTAAGTCCTTGCCAGTAGCTGAGGCCAAACCCTGAGGTTTCCTCTCCTGTGCTGACATGGATCTGGGGGTTCCTCTGGAGTCTCCACAGGGGAGTCAGGCCTCATCTCAAGGTAAGAAATGCATGTCTGCTTTCCTCCCAAGATGTAGCAGCCATGTTAGGCTTCCCTTCGAGTTGACACAGGGATCTGTGGCTTCCACTGGAGGTGCAACAGGGATATCACACGTGCCCCCGTGGTGTGAGTCGATTCACGGGGTAACATTGGAGGCAGTGCAGGGAAATCAGGTCCATCTGGAGTGGAATGAGACATGTGGGGGGTCTTTGGGGATGGCGGCACGACCCCTGGAGTTCTTCTAGACTCTCCTGTTGAGAGCACCTCCTCGTGTTTGCGACAGAAACGCCGGGAATCCTCTCCCAACGAAGCAGGGAAATGAACCATCATCTCGAGCTGAGGAGGGGAAAACGGGGCTCCTCTTGAGTTGTGGTGGGATCCTGGGGTGTCCTCTCGCCTGTGGACAGGGATGTCGGGAACTTCTTGAGTTACAGCAAGGGTGTGAAGGACACGTTCAAGTTCAAGAGGGAAGTTGTGATTTCCCTCTAGATGCCTCAGCAGAAAAGGGCCTCATCTCGCCTTGATGGGACAATACCCTGGTTCTTCTTGAGTGGCGGCGCATTCCTCTCGAGTTACGATGGGGGCCTCAGCGACCCGCTCATGTGACCTCAGGAAAGGCCAGTCTTCATTCGAGTTGCGAAGGGCCTCTTAGGATTCCTCCCCAGTCAGTGTCGGTTCCTAAGTCCTCGTCTGGAGCTGATCCCAGAACATGAGGTTTCCACTCCCATGCTGACTTGGATCTTGAGGTTCCTCTGGAGTCTCCACAGGAGAGTCAGGTCTCCTCTCGAGGGCAGACATCAACGTCTGCTTTCCTACTAAGCTGTAGCAGCCGTGTCCAGGTTCCCGTCAAGTTGACACAGTGATCTGTGGCTTCCCCTCGAGGTGCCACAGGGCTGTCACACATGTCCCCATGGGGTGACTCGATACTTGGGATGACATTCGAAGCAATGCAGGGAAATCAGCTCCATCTTGAGTGGTCTGAGACATTTGGGGGTCTTTAGGAACGGCGGCACGAACCCTGGAGTTCTTCTCGACTCCCCTGTGGAGAGCTCCTCCTCGTGAGGTAGGACGGGAATTCCATGAATCCTTTCCTGATGAAGCACCAAAACGAACCCTCATCTCGAGCTGAGGAGGGGAAAACGGGGCTCCTCTTGGGTTGTGGCGGGACCTTCAGGGTTCCTCTCACCTGGGGATGGGTATGTCGGGGAACGTCTTGAGTTGCAGCAAGGGTGTGAAGGACACTTTCGAGGTTCAAGAGGGAAGGTGTGATTTCTCTCTAAACGCTACAGTGGAAAAGAGCCTCATCTCGCCTGGAGGGTAGAATCTCCTTGTTCTTCTCGAGTTGTGGTGGGTTCCTTTCGAGTTACAATGGGGACTTCAGAGGCCCACTCGTGTGGCCTCAGGAAATGCCAGTCACCATGGGAGATGCGAGGGGCTACTCAGGATTACTCGCCAGTCACTGCAGGGTCCTAAGTCCTCACCTGGAGCTGAGGCTGGAACCTGAGTTTTCCTCTCCTGTGCTGACATGGATTATGGGATTCTTCTGGAGTCTCCACAGGGAGTCAGGCCTTATCTTGAGGGGATACATGAACGTCCACTTTCCTCCCGAGCTGTAACAACTGTGTCAGGCTTCCCGTCGAGTTGACACAGGTATCTGTGGCTTCCCCTCGTGGTGCCACAGGGATGTCACATGTGCCCCCGAAGTGTGAGTCGATACTTGGGGAGAAAGTCGAGGCCGTGCAGGAAATCAGGTCCATCTGTAGTAGACGGAGACATTTGGGGGTCTTTGGGGATGGCAGCATGATCCCTGGAGTTCGTCTCGACTCTCGTGTTGAGAGCGTGTCCTCGTGAGGTGCGATGGGAACGCCCGGAATCCTTTCCCAATGAAGCAGGGAAACGATCCCTCATCTTGAGCTGAGGAGGGGAAAACGCGGCTCTTCTTGAGTTGTGGCCGGTCCCTCGGGGTTCCTCTCGCCTAGGGACTGGTATATCGAGGAACTTCTTGAGTTGCAGCAAGGGTGTGAAGGACCCTTTCGAGGTTCAACAGGAAAAGTGTGATTTCCCTCGAGACACAGCAGCGGAAATGGGCCTCATCTCGCCTGGAGGGGAGAATCTCCTGGTTCTTCTCGAGTTCCGGTGGGTTCCTCTCGAGTACGACGGGGACCTCAGCGACCTGGTCCTGTGACTTCAGCAAAGGCCAGTCTCCATGCGAGTTGCAAGGGACCGCTTGGGATTCCTCTCCAGTCAGTGCCGGGTCCTCAGTCCTCACCTGGAGATGAGGCCGGAAACTGAGGTTGTCTCAGCTGTGCTGACATGGATCTGGGGGTTCCTCTGGTGTCTCCACAGGGGAGTCTGGCCTCGTCTCGAGTGGAGACATGCATGTCTGCTTTCCACCTGAGCTGTAGCAGCTGTGTCCACTTTTCCGTAGAGTTGGCAGAGGGATCTGTGACTTCCCCTTGGGGTGCCACAGGGCTGTCACACGTGTCCCCATGGCGTGAGTCGATACTCAGGGTGAAAATTGAGGCCGTGCATGAAATCAAGTCCATCTGGAGTAAACTGAGGCATTTGGTTGTCTTTGTAGATGGCAACACGACCCCTGGAATTCGTTTCGACTCTACTGTTGAGATCGCCTCCTCGTGAGGTACCATGGGAATACCCGGATTCTTTTTCCAACGAAGCAGGAGAACAATCCCTCATCTTGAGCTGAGGAGGGGAAAACGCGGCTCTTCTTGAGTTGTGGCCGGTCCCTCGGGGTTCCTCTCTCCTAGGGACTGGTATGTCGGGGAACTTCTTGAGTTGCAGCAAGGGTGTGAAGGACCCTTTCGAGGTTCAAGAGGGAAAGTGTGATTTCCCTCGAGACACAGCAGCGGAAATGGGCCTCATCTAGCCTGGAGGGGAGAATCTCCTGGTTCTTCTCGAGTTGAGGCGGGTTCCTCTCAAGTTACAATGGGGACCTCAGCGACCCGTTCGTGAGGCCTCACGAAAAGCCAGTCTCCATGCTAGTTGTGATGGGCCTCTCAGGATTCCTCTCCAGTTGGTGCCACATCCTAAGTCCTCGCCTGCCGCTGAGGATGGAAACTGAGGTTTCCTCTCGCGTGCTGACATGGATCTCTGGATTTCTCTGGAGTATTCACAGGGGAGACTGGCCTCATCTCGAGGGGAGAGATGCACATCCACTTTCCTCCCGAGATGTAGCAGCCTTGTCCAGCTCCCCATTGTGTCGAAACAGGTATCTGTGGCTTCTCTTCGAGGTGCAACAGGGCTGTGACACATGTCCCTGTGGTGTGAGTCGATACTCGAGGTGACAGTCGAGGCAGTGCAGGGAAATCAAGTTCATCTGGAGTGGACTGAGACATTTGGGGTCTTTGGGGATGGCAGCATGACCCCTGGAGTTCGTCTCAACTCTCCTGTTGAGAGTGCCTCCTTGTGAGGTGTAACGGGAACGCCGGGAATCCTTTCCCGACGAAGCAGGGAAACAAACCCTCATCTCGAGCTGAGGAGGGGAAAACGGTGCTTCTCTTGAGTTGTGGTGGGACACTTGGGGTTCCTCTCGCTTGGGGACGGGTATTTCGGAGAACTTCTTGAGTTGCTGAAAGTGTGTGAAGGACCCTTTCGAGGTTCAAGAGGGATGGTGTGATTTTCCTCGAGATGCCACAGTGGAAAAGGGCCTCATCTCACCTGGAGGGGAGAATCTCCTGGTTCTTCTGGAGTTGAGGCGGGTTCCTCTCGAGTTACGAAGGGGACCTCACGGACCCGCTCGTGTGGCCTCAGGAGAGGCCAATCTCCATGTGAGTTTCGAGGGGCCTCTAGGGATTTCTCTTCAGACGGTGCCAGATCCTAAGTCTTCGCCTGTAGCTGAGGCCAGAACCTGAGGTTTCCTTTACCCGCCAACATGTATCTGGGGGTTCCTCTGGAGTCTCCACAGGGGAGTCAGGCCTCGTCTCGAGGGGAGACGTGCACGTCCGCTTTCCTCCGTAGCTGTATCAGCCATGTTAAGCTTCCCGTCGAGTTGACACAGGGATCTGTGGCTGCCCCTGGAGGTGCAACAGGGCTGTCACACGTGCCCCCGTGGTGTCAGTCGATTCACGGGGTGACATTGGAGGCAGTGCAGGGAAATCAGGTTCATGTGGAGTGGACTGAGACATTTGGGTTCTTTGATGATGGCGGCACGACCCCTGGAATTCGTCTCGACTCTCCTGTTGAGAGCGCCTCCTCGTGAGGTGCGACGGAAATGCCGGGAAAACTTTCCCAACGAATCAGGGAAACAAACCCTCATCTCGAGCAGAGGAGGGGAAAACGGGGCTCCTCTTGAGATGTGGCAGGACCCTCGGATTTCCTCTCGCCTGAGACGGGTATGTCGTGGAACTTCTTGCGTTGTAGCAAGGGTGTGAAGGGCCCCTTCGAGATTCAAGAGGGAAGGTGTGATTTCTGTCAAGATGCCGCAGTGGAACAGGGCCTCATCTCGCCTGGAGGGGAGAATCTCCTGGTTCTTCTCGAGTTGAGGCGGGTTCCTCTCGAGTTACGATGGGGATCTCAGCGCCCCGCTCGTGTGGCCTCAGGAAAGGCCAGTCTCCATGCCAGTTGCGAGGGGCTTCTCAGGATTCCTCTCCAGTCAGTGCCAGGTCCCAAGTCCTCGACTTTAGCTGAAGCCGGAACCTGAGGGTTCCTCTCCAGTGATGACATAGATCTTGGCATTCCTCTGGAGTCTCCACAGGGGAATCAGGCCTCGTCTCGAGGGGAGACATGCATGTCCGCTTTCCTCCTGAGCTGTAGCAGCTGTGTCAGGCTTCCCGTCGAGTTGACACAGGGATCTGTGGCTTCCCATCGAGGGGATATAGGATTTTAACACATGCCCCCATTGTGTGAGTCAATACTAGGGGTGAGAGTCGAGGCAGTACAGGGAAATCAGGTCCATCTGGAGTAGACTGAGAAATTTGAGGTCTTTGGGGATGGCAGCACGAGCCCTGGAGTTCGTCTCGACTCTCCTGTTGAGAGTGCCTCCTTGTGAGGTGTGACAGGAACGCCAGGAATCCTTTCCCTACGAATCAGGGAAATGAACCCTCATCTCGAGCTAAGGAGGGGAAAATGGATCTCCTCTTGAGGTGTGGCGGGACCCTCGGGGTTCCTCTCACCTGGGACGCATATGTTGGGGTAATTCTTGAGTTGCAGCAAGGGTGTGAAGGACCCTTTCGAGGTTCAAGAAGGAAGGTGTGATTTCCCTCGAGATGCCACAGTGGAAAAGGGCCTCATCTCGCCTGGAGGGGAGAATCTCATGGTTCTTCTCGAGTTGTGTTGGGTTCCTCTTGAATTACGATGGGGACCTCAAAGACCCACTCAAGTGGCTTCAGGAGAGGCCAATCTCCATGTGAGTTGCGAGGGGGCCTTTTGGGATTCCTCTCCAGTCGGTGCTGGGTCCTAAGTCCTCTCCTGGAGTGGAGGCCAAACCCTGAGATTTCCTCTCCTGTGCTGACATGGATATGGGAGTTCCTCTGGAGTCTCCACAGGGGAGTCAGGCCTCATCTCGAGGTGAGAAATGCACGTCCGCTTTCCTCCAGAGCTGCAGCAGCCATGTTAGGCTTCCCTTCGAGTTGACACAGGGATCTGTGGCTTCCCCTGGAGGTGCAACAGGGCTGTCACACGTGCCCCCGTGGTATGAGTCGATTCACAGGGTGACATTAGAGGCAGTGCAGGGAAATCATGTCCATCTGGAGTGGAATGAGACATTTGGGGGTCTTTGGGGATGGCGGCACGACCCCTGGAGTTCTTCTAGACCCTCCTGTTGAGAGCGCCTCCTCGTGTGTTGCGACAGAAACGCCGGGAATCCTCTCCCAATGAAGCAGGGAAATGAACCGTCATCTCGAGCTGAGGAGGGGAAAATGGGGCTCCTCTTGAGGTGTGGTGGGATCCTGGGGTGTCCTCTCACCTGTGGACAGGGATGTCGGGAACTTCTTGAGTTACAGCAAGGGTGTGAAGGACACGTTCAAGTTCAAGAGGGAAGTTGTGATTTCCCTCTAGATGCCTCAGCAGAAAAGTGCCTCATCTCGCCTTGATGGGACAATCCCCTGGTTCTTCTCGAGTGGCGGTGCATTCCTCTCGAGTTACGATGGGGGCCTCAGCGACCCGCTCATGTGACCTCAAGAAAGGCCAGTCTTCATTCGAGTTGCGAAGGGCCTCTTAGGATTCCTCCCCAGTCGGTGTCGGTTCCTAAGTCCTCGCCTGGAGCTGATCCCAGAACCTGAGGTTTCCACTCCCATGCTGACTTGGATCTTGGGGTTCCTCTGGAGTCTCCACAGGAGAGTCAGGTCTCGTCTCGAAGGCAGACATCAACGTCCGCTTTCCTACTAAGCTGTAGCAGCCGTGTCCAGGTTCCCGTCAAGTTGACACAGTGATCTGTGGCTTCCCCTCGAGGTGCCACAGGGCTGTCACACATGTCCCCATGGGGTGAGTCGATACTTGGGATGACATTCGAGGCAATGCAGGGAAATAAGCTCCATCTTGAGTGGTCTGAGACATTTGGGGGTCTT
>SJYT01011630.1:84932-120641 GCA_006410635.1 Cephalophus harveyi
GTTCCTCTGGAGTCTCCCCAGGGGAGTCAGGCCTCGTCTCCTGTGGTTACATGCACGTCCGCTTTCCTCCTGAGCTGTAGCAGCAGTGTCAGGCTTCCCGTCGAGTTGACAGAGGTATCTGTGGCTTCCCCTCGTGGTGCCACAGGGATGTCACACGTGCCCCCGAAGTGTGAGTCAATACTTGGGGAGAAAGTCGAGGCCGTGCAGGAAATCAGGTCCATCTGTAGTAGACGGAGACATTTGGGGGTCTTTGGGGATGGCAGCATGATCACTGGAGTTCGTCTCGACTCTCCTGTTGAGAGCGTGTCCTCGTGAGGTGCGATGGGAACGCCCGGAATCCTTTCCCAATGAAGCAGGGAAACGATCCCTCATCTCGAGCTGAGGAGGGGAAAACGCGGCTCTTCTTGAGTTGTGGCCGGTCCCTCGGGGTTCCTCTCGCCTAGGGACTGGTATGTCTGCGAACTTCTTGAGTTGCAGCAAGGGTGTGAAGGACCCTTTCGAGGTTCAAGAGGGAAAGTGTGATTTCCCTCGAGACACAGCAGCGGAAATGGGCCTCATCTCGCCTAGAGGGGAGAATCTCCTGGTTTTTCTCGAGTTCCGGTGGGTTCCTCTCGAGTATGACGGGGACCTCAGCGACCCGGTCCTGTGACTTCAGCAAAGGCCAGTCTCCATGCGAGTTGCAAGGGACCGCTTGGGATTCCTTTCCAGTCAGTGCCGGGTCCTTAATCGTCACCTGGATCTGAGGCCGGAACCTGAGGTTGTCTCAGCTGTGCTGACATGGATCTGGGGGTTCCTCTGGTGTCTCCACAGGGGAGTCTGGCCTCGTCTCGAGTGGAGACATGCATGTCTGCTTTCCACCTGAGCTGTAGCAGCTGTGTCCGCTTTTCCGTAGAGTTGGCAGAGGGATCTGTGACTTCCCCTTGGGGTGCCACAGGGCTGTCACACGTGTCCCCATGGCGTGAGTCGATACTCAGGGTGAAAATTGAGGCCGTGCATGAAATCAAGTCCATCTGGAGTAGACTGAGGCATTTGGTTGTCTTTGTAGATGGAAACACCACCCCTGGAGTTCGTTTCGACTCTACTGTCGAGATCGCCTCCTCGTAAGGTACGATGGAAATACCCGGATTCCTTTCCCAACGAAGCAGGAAATCAATCCCTCATCTCGAGCTGAGGAGGGGAAAACGCGGCTCTTCTTGAGTTGTGGCCGGACCCTCGGAGTTCCTCTCGCCTAGGGATTGGTATGGTGGGGAACTTCTGGAGTTGCAGCAAGGGTGTGAAGGACCCTTTCGAAGGTCAAGAGGGAAAGTGTGATTTCCCTCGAGACACAGCAGCGGAAATGGGCCTCATCTCGCCTGGAGGGGAGAATCCCCTGGTTCTTGAGTAGCGGCGGGTTCCTCCAGAGTTACGATGTGGACCTCAGCGACCGGCTCGTGTGGCTTCAGGAAAGGCCAGTCTCCATGTGAGTTATGAGGGGCCTCTTGGGATTCCTCTCCAATCGGTGTTGGGTCCTAAGTCCTCGCCTGGAGCTGAACCCAGAACGTGAGATTTCCTCTCCGGTGCTGACATGGATTTTGGGGTTCCTGTGTAGTCTCCACAGGGAAATCAGGCCACGTCTCGAGACATGAACGTCCGCTTTCCTTCTGAGCTGTAGCAGCTGTGTCAGGCTTCCCGTCGAGTTGACAGAGGTATCTGTGGCTTCCCCTCGTGGTGCCACAGGGATGTCACACGTGCCCCCGAAGTGTGAGTCAATACTTGGGGAGAAAGTCGAGGCCGTGCAGGAAATCAGGTCCATCTGTAGTAGACGGAGACATTTGGGGGTCTTTGGGGATGGCAGCATGATCACTGGAGTTCGTCTCGACTCTCCTGTTGAGAGCGTGTCCTCGTGAGGTGCGATGGGAACGCCCGGAATCCTTTCCCAATGAAGCAGGGAAACGATCCCTCATCTCGAGCTGAGGAGGGGAAAACGCGGCTCTTCTTGAGTTGTGGCCGGTCCCTCGGGGTTCCTCTCGCCTAGGGACTGGTATGTCGGGGAACTTCTTGAGTTGCAGCAAGGGTGTGAAGGACCCTTTCGAGGTTCAAGAGGGAAAGTGTGATTTCCCTCGAGACACAGCAGCGGAAATGGGCCTCATCTCGCCTAGAGGGGAGAATCTCCTGGTTTTTCTCGAGTTCCGGTGGGTTCCTCTCGAGTATGACGGGGACCTCAGCGACCCGGTCCTGTGACTTCAGCAAAGGCCAGTCTCCATGCGAGTTGCAAGGGACCGCTTGGGATTCCTTTCCAGTCAGTGCCGGGTCCTTAATCGTCACCTGGATCTGAGGCCGGAACCTGAGGTTGTCTCAGCTGTGCTGACATGGATCTGGGGGTTCCTCTGGTGTCTCCACAGGGGAGTCTAGGTTCAAGAGGGAAAGTGTGATTTCCCTCGAGACACAGCAGCGGAAATGGGCCTCATCTCGCCTGGAGGGGAGAATCTCTTGGTTCTTCTCGAGTTCCGGTGGGTTCCTCTCGAGTACGATAGGGACCTCAGCGACCCAGTCCTGTGACTTCAGCAAAGGCCAGTCTCCATGCGAGTTGCAAGGGACCGCTTGGGATTCCTCTCCAGTCAGTGTCGGGTCCTCAGTCCTCACCTGGAGCTGAGGACGGAACCTGAGGTTGTATCAGCTGTGCTGACATGGATCTGAGGGTTCCTCTGGTGTCTCCACAGGGGAGTCTGGCCTCAACTCGAGTGGAGACATGCATGTCTGCTTTCCACCTGAGCTGTAGCAGCTGTGTCCACTTTTCCGTAGAGTTGGCAGAGGGATCTATGACTTCCCCTTGGGGTGCCACATGGCTGTCACACGTGTCCCCATGGCGTGAGTCGATACTCAGGTTGAAAATTGAGGCCGTGCATGAAATCAAGTCCATCTGGAGTAGACTGAGGCATTTGGTTGTCTTTGTAGATGGCAACACGACCCCTGTAGTTCGTTTCGACTCTACTGTCGAGATCGCCTCCTCGTGAGTTACGATGGGAATACCCGGATTCCTTTCCCAACGAAGCAGGACAATCCCTCATCTCGAGCTGAGGAGGGGAAAACGCGGCTCTTCTTGAGTTGTGGCCGGACCCTCGGAGTTCCTCTCGCCTAGGGATTGGTATGGCGGGGAACTTCTGGAGTTGCAGCAAGGGTGTGAAGGACCGTTTCGAGGGTCAAGAGGGAAAGTGTGATTTCCCTCGAGACACAGCAGCAGAAATGGGCCTCATCTCGCCTGGAGGGGAGAATCCCCTGGTTCTTCTTGAGTAGCGGTGGGTTCCTTCAGAGTTATGATGTGGACCTCAGTGACCAGCTCGTGTGGCTTCAGGAAAGGCCAGTCTCCATGCGAGTTATGAGGGGCCTCTTGGGATTTCTCTCCAATCGGTGTTGAGTCCTAAGTCCTCGCCTGGAGCTGATCCCAGAACCTGAGATTTCCTCTCTGGTGCTGACATGGATTTTGGGGTTCCTGTGTAGTCTCCACAGGGAAATCAGGCCACGTCTCGAGGGCAGACATGAACGTCCGCTTTCTTCCTGAGCTGTAGTAGCCTTCTCCGGCTTCCAGTTGAGTTGACACAGCAAAGTGTGTCTTCCCATCGAGGTGCCACAGGATTGTCACACGTGCCCCTGTGGTGTGAGTCGATACTCGGGGTGACATTTGAGGCAGTGCAAGGAAATCAGCTCCATCTGGAGTGGACTAAGACATTTTCGGGTCTTTGGGGATGGCGGCACGAGCCCTGGAGTTCATCTCGACGTTCCAGCTGAGAGCGCCTCCTTGTGAAGTGAGACGGGAACCCCGGGAATCCTTTCCCGATGAAGCACCGAAATGAACCCTCATCTCGAGCGAGGAGGGGAAAACGGGGCTCCTCTTGAGTTATGGCAGGACCCTCCGGAGTTCCTCTCGCTTGGGGACTGGTATGTCAGGGAACTTCTTGAGTTGCAGCAAGGGTGTGAAGGACCCTTTCAATGTTCAAGAGGGTAGGTGAAATTTCCCTCTAGACACCACAGCGGAAGAGAGCCTCCTCTCTCCTGGAGGGTAGAATCTCCTGGTTCTTCCCTTGTTGTGGTGGATTCCTCTCAAGGTACGACGGGGACATCAGTGACCCACTCGTGTGGCCTCAGGAAAGGCCAGTCTCCATGCGAGTTGCGAGGGGCCTCTCAGCATTACTCCCCAGTCGGTGCCGGGTCCTAAGTCCTCGTCTAGAGCTGATGCCGGAATTTGAGGTTTCCTCTCCCATGCTGACATGGATCTTGGGGTTCTTCTGGAGTCTCCACAGGGAGTCAGGCCTCGTTCCAAGGGGATACATGCACGTCCGCTTTCCTCCCGAGCTGTAGCAGCCGTGTCAGGCTTCCCTTCAAATTGACACAGTACAGTCGGTGCCGGGTCCTAAGTCCTCGTCTGGAGCTGATGCCGGAACATGAGGTTTCCTCTCCCATGCTGACATGGATCTTGGGGTTCTTCCGGAGTCTCCACAGGGAGTCAGGCCTCATTCCAAGGGGATACATGCACGTCCGCTTTCCTCCCGAGCTGTAGCAGCCGTGTCAGGCTTCCTTTCAAATTGACACAGTTTTCTGTGGCTTCCCCTCGCGGTGCCACAGGGCTGTCACACGTGCCCCATTGGTGTGAGTTGATAGTTGATGTGACATTCGAGACCGTGCAGGAAATCAGGTCCATCTGGAGTGGACTGAGACTTTTGGGGGTCTTTGGGGATGGCAGCAGAACCCCTGGTGTTTGTCTAGACTCTCCTCTTGAGAGCACCACCTCGTGAGGTGTGACGGGAAAGTCGGGAACCCTCTCCCGAAGAAGCAGGGAAACGAACACTCACCTCGAGCTGAGCAGGGGGAAACGGGGCTCCTCTTGATTTGTGGCGGGACCCTCGGGGTTCCTCTCACCTGGAGATGTGTATGTCGGGGAACTCCTTGAGTTGCAGCAAGGGTGTGAAGGACCGTTTCAAGGTTGAGGAGGGAAGTTGTGATTTCCCTAAACATGCCACAGTGGGAAAGGGCATCATCTCGCCTGGAGGGTAGAATCTCCTGGTACTTCTCGAGTTGCGGTGGGTTCCTCTCGAGTTCCGACGGGGACCTCAGCGATCCGCTCGTGTGGCCTCAGGAAAGGCCAGATTCCAGGTGAGTTGCGAGGGGCCTCTTGGGATTCCTCTCCAGTCTGTGCCGGGTCTTAAGTCCTCACCTGGAGCTGAGGCCAGAACCTGAGGTTTCCTCTCCCGTGCTGACATGGTTCTGGGGGTTCCTCCGGAGTCTCCACAGGCGAGTCAGGCCTCATCTCGAGGGGAGACATGCACGTCTGCTTTCCTCCCGAGCTCTAGCATCCATGTCCGGCTTCCAATCGAGTTGACACATGAATCTTTGGCTTCCCCTCAAGGTGCCACAGGGCTGTGACATGTGTCCCCGTGGTGTGTGTCGATACTCCAGGTGACAGTCGAGGCAGTGCAGGGAAGTCAGGTTCATCTGCAGTGGACTGAGATATTTGGGGGACTTTGGAGATGGCAGCATGACACCTGGAGTTCGTCTCGACTCTCCTGTTGAGAGTGCCTCCTCGTGAGGTGTGATGGAAACGCTGAGAATCCTTTCCACGAAGCAGGGAATCTAACCCTCATCTAGAGCTGACCAGGGGGAAAACGGGGCTCCTCTTGAGTTGTGGTGGGACCCTTGGGGTTCCTCTCACCTGGGGACGTGTGTGATGGGGAGCTTCTTGAGTTTCAGCAAGGGTGTGAAGGACCATTTCGAGCTTAAAGAGGCAAGGTGTGATTTTCCTTGAGCTGCCACAGCGTCAAAGGGCCTCATCTTGCCTGGAGGGAAGAATCTCCTGGTTCTTCTCGAGTTGAGGCGGGTTCCTCTCGAGTTACAATGGGGACCTCAGCGACCCGTTCGTGAGACCTCAGGAAAAGCCAGTCTCCATGCTAGTTGCCATGGGCCTCTCAGGATTCCTCTCCAGTTGGTGCCACATCCTAAGTCCTCGCCTGCCGCTGAGGATGGAAACTGAGGTTTCCTCTCGCGTGCTGACATGGATCTCTGGATTCCTCTGGAGTATTCACAGGGGAGACTGGCCTCATCTCGAGGGGAGAGATGCATGTCCACTTTCCTCCCGAGATGTAGCAGCCTTGTCCAGCTCCCCATTGTGTCGAAACAGGTATCTGTGGCTTCCCTTCGAGGTGCAACAGGGCTGTCACACATGTCCCTGTGGTGTGAGTCGATACTCGAGGTGACAGTCGAGGCAGTGCAGGGAAATCAAGTTCATCTGGAGTGGACTGAGACATTTGGGGTCTTTGGGGATGGCAGCATGACCCCTGGAGTTCGTCTCGACTCCCCTGTTGAGAGTGCCTCCTTGAGAGGTGTAACAGGAACGCCGGGAATCTTTCCCGACGAAGCAGGGAAACAAACCCTCATCTCGAGGTGAGGAGGGGAAAACGGTGCTTCTCTTGAGTTGTGGTGGGACCCTTGGGGTTCCTCTCGCCTGGGGACGGTATTTCGGAGAACTTCTTGAGTTGCTGAAAGTGTGTGAAGGACCCTTTCGAGGTTCAAGAGGGAAGGTGTGATTTCCCTCGAGATGCCACAGTGGAAAAGGGCCTCATCTCGCCTGGAGGGGAGAATCTCCTGGTTCTTCTGGAGTTGAGGCGGGTTCCTCTCGAGTTACGAAGGGAACCTCACGGACCCGCTCGTGTGGCCTCAGGAGAGGCCAATCTCCATGTGAGTTGCGAGGGGCCTCTCAGGATTTCTCTTCAGACGGTGCCAGATCCTTAGTCTTCGCCTGTAGCTGAGGCCAGAACCTGAGGTTTCCTCTACCCACCAACATGGATCTGGGGATTCCTCTGGAGTCTCCACAGGGGAGTCAGGCCTTGTCTCGAGGGGAGACGTGCACGTCCGCTTTCCTCTGGAGCTGTATTAGCCATGTTAAGCTTCCCGTTGAGTTGACACAGGGATCTGTGACTGCCCCTGTAGGTGCAACAGGGCTGTCACACGTGCCCCCATGGTGTCAGTCGATTCACGGGGTGACATTGGAGGCAGTGCAGGTAAATCAGGTTCATGTGGAGTGGACTGAGCCATTTGGGTTCTTTGGGGATGGCGGCACGACCCCTGGAATTCGTCTCGACTCTCCTGTTGAGAGCGCCTCCCCGTGAGGTGTGACGGAAATGCCGGGAAAACTTTCCCAACGAATCAGGGAAACAAACCCTCACCTCGAGCAGAGGAGGGGAAAATGGGGCTCCTCTTGAGTTGTGGCGGGACCCTCGGATTTCCTCTCGCCTGAGACGGGTATGTCGGGGAACTTCTTGCGTTGTAGCAAGGGTGTGAAGGGCCCCTTCGAGATTCAAGAGGGAAGGTGTGATTTCTGTCAAGATGCCGCAGTGGAAAAGGGCCTCATCTCGCCTGGAGGGGAGAATCTCCTGGTTCTTCTCGAGTTGAGGCGGGTTCCTGTCGAGTTATGATGGGGACTTCAGCGACCCGCTCGTGTGGCCTCAGGAAAGGCCAGTCTCCATGCCAGTTGCGAGGGGCTTCTCAGGATTCCTCTCCAGTCAGTGCCGGGTCCCAAGTCCTCGACGTTAGCTGAGGCTGGCACCTGAGGGTTCCTCTCCAGTGATGACATAGATCTTGGCATTCCTCTGGAGTCTCCACAGGGGCGTCAGGCCTCATCTCGAGGGGAGACATGCATGTCCTCTTTCCTCCCGAGCTGTAGCAGCTGTGTCAGGCTTCCCGTCGAGTTGACACAGGGATCTGTGTCTTCCCATCGAGGGGCCATAGGATTATCACACAGGCCCCTGTTGTGTGAGTCAATACTAGGGGTGAGAGTCGAGGCAGTACAGGGAAATCAGGTCCATCTGGAGTAGACTGAGAAATTTGGGGTCTTTGGGGATGGCAGCACGAGCCCTGGAGTTCGTCTCGACTCTCCTGTTGAGAGTGCCTCCTTGTGAGGTGTGACGGGAACGCCAGGAATCCTTTCCCTACGAACCAGGAAAATGAACCCTCATCTCGAGCTTAGGACGGGAAATTGGATCTCCTCTTGAGGTGTGGCGGGACCCTCGGGGTTCCTCTCGGCTGGGACGGATATGTTGGGGTAATTCTTGAGTTGCAGCAAGGGTGTCAAGGACCCTTTGTGGTTCAGGAGGAAAGGCGTGATTTCTTTCAGGATGCCGTTGCAGAAAACGGTCTTATCTCGCCTGGAGGGGAGAATCTCCTCGTTCTTCTCGAGTTGTGTTGGGTTCCTCTTAAATTATGATGGGGACCTCAGCAACCCACTCGTGTGGCCTCAGGAGAGGCCAATCTCCATGCGAGTTGCGAGGGGCCCTCTTGGGATTTCTCTCCAGTCGGTGCTGGGTCCTAAGTCCTCTCCTGGAGTGGAGGCCAAACCCTGAGATTTCGTCTCCTGTGCTGACATGGATATGGGAGTTCCTCTGGAGTCTCCACAGGGGAGTCAGGCCTCATCTCGAGGTGAGAAATGCACGTCCGCTTTCCTCCCGAGCTGCAGCAGCCATGTTAGGCTTCCCTTCGAGTTGACACAGGGATCTGTGGCTTCCCCTTGAGGTGTAACAGGGCTGTCACACGTGCCCCCGTGGTGTGAGTCGTTTCACAGGGTGACATTGGAGGCAGTGCAGGGAAATCAGGTCCATCTGGAGTGGAATGAGACATTTGGGGGTCTTTGGGGATGGCGGCACGACCCCTGGAGTTCTTCTAGACTCTCCTGTTGAGAGCGCCTCCTCGTGTGTTGCAACAGAAACGCCGGGAATCCTCTCCCGACGAAGCAGGGAAATGAACCGTCATCTCGAGCTGAGGAGGGGAAAACGGGGCTCCTCTTGAGTTGTGGTGGGATCCTGGGGTGTCCTCTCACCTGTGGACAGGGATGTCGGGAACTTCTTGAGTTACAGCAAGGGTGTGAAGGACACGTTCAAGGTTCAAGAGGGAAGTTGTGATTTCCCTCTAGACGCCTCAGCGGAAAAGGGCCTCATCTCGCCTTGATGGGACAATCCCCTGGTTCTTCTCGAGTGGCGGTGCATTCCTGTCGAGTTACGATGGGGGCCTCAGCGACCCGCTCATGTGACCTCAGGAAAGGCCAGTCTTCATTCGAGTTGCGAAGGGCCTCGTAGGATTCCTCCCCAGTCGGTGTCGGTTCCTAAGTCCTCGCCTGGAGCTGATCCCAGAACCTGAGGTTTCCACTCCCATGCTGACTTGGATCTTGGGGTTCCTCTGGAGTCTCCACAGGAGAGTCAGGTCTCGTCTCGAAGGCAGACATCAACGTCCGCTTTCCTACTAAGCTGTAGCAGCCGTGTCCAGGTTCCCGTCAAGTTGACACAGTGATCTGTGGCTTCCCCTCGAGGTGCCACAGGGCTGTCACACATGTCCCCATGGGGTGAGTCGATACTTGGGATGACATTCGAGGCAATGCATGGAAATAAGCTCCATCTTGAGTGGTCTGAGACATTTGGGGGTCTTTAGGAACGGCGGCACGAACCCTGGAGTTCTTCTTGACTCTCCTGTTGAGAGCTCCTCCTCGTGAGGTAGGACGGGAATTCCATGAGTCCTTTCCTGATGAAGCACCAAAATGAACACTCATCTCAAGCTGAGGAGGGGAAAATGGGGCTCCTCTTGGGTTGTGGCGGGACCTTCAGGGTTCCTGTCGCCTAGGGATTGGTATGGCGCGGAACATCTTGAGTTGCAGCAAGGGTGTGAAGGACCCTTTCGAGGGTCAAGAGGGAAAGTGTGATTTCCCTTGAGACACAGCAGCGGAAATGGGCCTCATCTCGACCGGAGGGGAGAATCCCCTGGTTCTTCTTGAGTAGCGGCGGGTTCCTCCAGAGTTACGACGTGAATGTCAGCGACCGGCTCATTTGGCTTCAGGAAAGGTCAGTCTCCATGCGAGTTATGAGGGGCCTCTTGGGATTCCTCTCCAATCGGTGTTGGGTCCTAAGTCCTCGCCTGGAACTGATCCCAGAACCTGAGATTTCCTCTACGGTGCTGACATGGATTTTGGGGTTCCTGTGTAGTGTAGTCTCCACAGGGAAATCAGGCCACGTCTCTAGGGCCGACATGACCGTCCGCTTTCTTCCTGAGCTGTGGCAGCCATGTCCGGCTTCCCGTTGAGTTGACAAAGCAAAGTGTGTCTTCCCATCGAGGTGACACAGGGTTGTCACACGTGCCCCTGTGGTGTGAGTTGATACTCGGGGTGACATTTGAGGCAGTGCAGGGAAATCAGCTCCATCTGGAGTGGACTGAGACATTTTAGGGTCTTTGGGGATGGCAGCACGAGCCCTGGAGTTCATCTCGACCTTCCTGTTGAGAGCGCCTCCTTGTGAGGTGAGATGGGAACCCCGGGAATCCATTCCTGATGAAGCACTGAAATGAACGCTCATCTCGAGCGAGGAGGGGAAAACGGGGCTCCTCTTGAGTTGTGGCAGGACCCTCGGAGTTCCTCTCGCTTGGGGCCCGGTATATCAGGGAACTTCTTGAGTTGCAGGAAGGGTGTGAAGGACCCTTTCAACGTTCAAGAGGGTAGGTGAAATTTCCCTCTAGACACCACAGCGGAAAAGAGCCTCCTCTCTCCTGGAGGGTAGAATCTCCTGGTTCTTCTCTAGTTGTGGTTGTTTCCTCTCAAGGTACGACGGGGACATCAGTGACCAATCGTGTGGCCTCAGGAAAGGCCAGTCTCCATGCGAGTTGCGAGGGGATTCTCAGAATTACTCCCCAGTCGGTGCCGGGTCCTAAGTCCTCGTCTGGAGCTGATGCCGGAACATGAGGTTTCCTCTACCATGCTGACATGGATCTTGGAGTTCCTCTGGAGTCTCCACAGGGAGTCAGGCCTCGTTCCAAGTGGATACATGCACGTCCGCTTTCCTCCCGAGCTGTAGCAGCCGTGTCAGGCTTCCTTTCAAATTTACACAGTTTTCAGTGGCTTCCCCTCGCGGTGCCACAGGGCTGCCACACGTGCCCCATTGGTGTGAGTCGATAGTTGATGTGACATTCGAGACCGTGCAGGAAATCAGGTCCATCTGGAGTGGACTGAGACTTTTGGGGGTCTTTGGGGATGGCAGCAGAAACCCTGGTGTTTGTCTAGACTCTCCTCTTGAGAGCACCACCTCGTGAGGTGTGACGGGAAAGTCGGGAACCCTCTCCCGAAGAAGCAGGGAAACGAACACTCACCTCGAGCTGAGCAAGGGGAAACGGGGCTCCTCTTGAGTTGTGGCGGGACCCTCGGGGTTCCTCTCGCCTGGAGATGTGGATGTCGGGGAACTTCTTGAGTTGCAGCAAGGGTGTGAAGGACCGTTTCAAGGTTGAGGAGGGAAGTTGTGATTTCCCTAGACATGCCACAGTGGGAAAGGGCCTTATCTCGCCTGGAGGGTAGAATCTCCTGGTTCTTCTCGAGTTGCGGTGGGTTCCTCTCGAGTTACGACGGGGACCTCAGCGATCCGCTCGTGTGGCCACAGGAAAGGCCAGTTTCCAGGCGAGTTGCGAGGGGCCTCTTGGGATTCCTCTCCAGTCTGTGCCGGGTCTTAAGACCTCACCTGGAGCTGAGGCCAGAACCTGAGGTTTCCTCTCCCGTGCTGACATGGTTCTGGGGGTTCCTCCGGAGTCTCCACAGGCGAGTCAGGCCTCATCTCGAGGGGAGACATGCACGTCTGCTTTCCTCCCGAGCTCTAGCATCCATGTCCGGCTTCCCATCGAGTTGACACATGGATCTTTGGCTTCCCCTCAAGGTGCCACAGGGCTGTGACATGTGTCCCCGTGGTGTGAGTCGATACTCCAGGTGACAGTCGAGGCAGTGCAGGGAAGTCAGGTTCATCTGCAGTGGACTGAGATATTTGGGGGTCTTTGGGGATGGCAGCATGACACCTGGAGTTCGTCTCGACTCTCCTGTTGAGAGCGCCTCCTCGTGAGGTGCGATGGAAACGCTGAGAATCCTTTCCACGAAGCAGGGAATCTAACCCTCATCTAGAGCTGACCAGGGGGAAAACGGGGCTCCTCTTGAGTTGTGGCGGGACCCTTGGGGTTCCTCTCACCTGGGGACATGTGTGATGGGGAGTTTCTTGAGTTTCAGCAAGGGTGTGAAGGACTCTTTCGAGGTTAAAGAGGCAAGGTGTGATTTTCCTTGAGCTGCCACAGCGTCAAAGGGCCTCATCTTGACTGGAGGGAAGAATCTCCTGGTTCTTCTCGAGTTGAGGCGGGTTCCTCTCGAGTTACAATGGGGACCTCAGCGACCCGTTCGTGAGGCCTCAGGAAAAGCCAGTCTCCATGCTAGTTGCGATGGGCCTCTCAGGATTCCTCTCCAGTTGGTGCCACATCCTAAGTCCTCGCCTGCCGCTGAGGATGGAAACTGAGGTTTCCTCTCGCGTGCTGACATGGATCTCTGGATTCCTCTGGAGTATTCACAGGGGAGACTGGCCTCATCTCGAGGGGAGAGATGCACGTCCACTTTCCTCCCGAGATGTAGCAGCCTTGTCCAGCTCCCCATTGTGTCGAAACAGGTATCTGTGGCTTCCCATCGATGGTGCAACAGGGCTGTCATACATGTCCCTGTGGTGTGAGTCGATACTCGAGGTGACTGTCGAGGCAGTGCAGGGAAATCTAGTTCATCTGGAGTGGACTGAGACATTTGGGGTCTTTGGGGATGGCAGCATGACCCCTGGAGTTCGTTTCGACTCTCCTGTTGAGAGTGCCTCCTTGTGAGGTGTAACGGGAACGCCGGGAATCCTTTCCCGACGAAGCAGGGAAACAAACCCTCATCTCGAGCTGAGGAGGGGAAAACGGTGCTTCTCTTGAGTTGTGGTGGGACCCTTGGGGTTCCTCTCCCCTGGGGACGGGTATTTCGGAGAACTTCTTGAGTTGCTGAAAGTGTGTGAAGGACCCTTTCGAGGTTCAAGAGGGAAGGTGTGATTTCCCTCGAGATGCCACAGTGGAAAAGGGCCTCATCTCGCCTGGAGGGGAGAATCTCCTGGTTCTTCTGGAGTTGAGGCGGGTTCCTCTCGAGTTACGAAGGGGACCTCACGGACCCGCTCGTGTGGCCTCAGGAGAGGCCAATCTCCATGTGAGTTGCGAGGGGCCTCTAGGGATTCCTCTTCGGACGGTGCCAGATCCTAAGTCTTCACCCGTAGCTGAGGCCAGAACCTGAGGTTTCCTCTACCGCCAACATGTATCTGGGGGTTCCTCTGGAGTCTCCACAGGGGAGTCAGGCCTCGTCTCGAGGGGAGACGTGCACATCTGCTTTCCTCCGGAGCTGTATCAGCCATGTTAAGCTTCCCGGCGAGTTGACACAGGGATCTGTGGTTGCCCCTGGAGGTGCAACAGGGCTGTCACACGTGCCCCCGTGGTGTGAGTCGATTCACGGGGTGACATTGGAGGCAGTGCAGGGAAATCAGGTTCATGTGGAGTTGACTGAGACATTTGGGTTCTTTGGGGATGGCGGCACGACCCTTGGAATTCGTCTCGACTCTCCTGTTGAGAGCGCCTCCTCGTGAGGTGCGACGGAAATGTCGGGAAAACTTTCCCAACGAATCAGGGAAACAAACCCTCATCTCGAGCAGAGGAGGGGAAAAAGGGGCTCCTCTTGAGTTGTGGCGGGACCCTCGGATTTCCTCTCGCCTGAGACGGGTATGCTGGGGAACTTCTTGCGTTGTAGCAAGGGTGTGAAAGGCCCCTTCGAGATTCAAGAGGGAAGGTGTGATTTCTGTCAAGATGCCGCAGTGGAAAAAGGCCTCATCTCGCCTGGAGGGGAGAATCTCCTGGTTCTTCTCGAGTTGAGGCAGGTTCCTGTCGAGTTACGATGGGGATCTTAGCGCCCCGCTCGTGAGGCCTCAGGAAAAGCCAGTCTCCATGCTAGTTGCCATGGGCCTCTCAGGATTCCTCTCCAGCTGGTGCCACATCCTAAGTCCTCGCCTGCCGCTGAGGATGGAAACTGAGGTTTCCTCTCGCGTGCTGACATGGATCTCTGTTCTTGCCTGGGGACGGGTATTTCGGAGAACTTCTTGAGTTGCTGAAAGTGTGTGAAGGACCCTTTCGAGGTTCAAGAGGGAAGGTGTGATTTCCCTCGAGATGCCCCAGTGGAAAAGGGCCTCATCTCGCCTGGAGGGGAGAATCTCCTGGTTCTTCTGGAGTTGAGGCGGGTTCCTCTCGAGTTACGAAGGGGACCTCACGGACCCGCTCGTGTGGCCTCAGGAGAGGCCAATCTCCATGTGAGTTGCGAGGGGCCTCTCGGGATTCCTCTTCAGACGGTGCCAGATCCTACGTCTTCGCCTTAGCTGAGGCCAGAACCTGAGGTTTCCTCTACCTGCCAACATGGATCTGGGGGTTCCTCTGGAGTCTCCACAGGGGAGTCAGGCCTCGTCTCGAGGGGAGTCGTGCACGTCCGCTTTCCTCTGGAGCTGTATCAGCCATGTTAAGCTTCCCGTCGAGTTGACACAGGGATCTGTGGCTGCCCCTGGAGGTGCAACAGGGCTGTCACACGTGTCCCCATGGTGTCAGTCGATTCACGGGGTGACATTGGAGGCAGTGCAGGGAAATCAGGTTCATGTGGAGTGGACTGAGACATTTGGGTTCTTTGGGGATGGCGGCACGACCCCTGGAATTCGTCTCGACTCTCCTGTTGAGAGCGCCTCCCCGTGAGGTGTGACGGAAATGCCGGGAAAACTTTCCCAACGAATCAGGGAAACAAACCCTCATCTCGAGCAGAGGATGGGAAAACGGGGCTCCTCTTGACTTGTGGCGGGACCCTCGGATTTCCTCTCGCCTGAGACGGATATGTCGGGGAACTTCTTGCATTGTAGCAAGGGTGTGAAGGGCCCCTTCGAGATTCAAGATGGAAGGTGTGATTTCTGTCAAGATGCCGCAGTGGAAAAGGGCCTCATCTCGCCTGGAGGGGAGAATCTCCTGGTTCTTCTCGAGTTGAGGCGGGTTCCTCTCGAGTTACGATGGGGATCTCAGCGCCCCGCTCGTGTGGCCTAAGGAAAGGCCAGTCTCCATGCGAGTTGCGAGGGACTTCTCAGGATTGCTCTCCAGTCGGTGCCGGGTCCCAAGTCCTCGACTTCAGCTGAGGCCGGCACCTGAGGGTTCCTTTCCAGTGATGACATAGATCTTGGCATTCCTCTGGAGTCTCCACAGGGGAGTCATGCCTCGTCTCGAGGGGAGACATGCATGTCCGCTTTCCTCCCGAGCTGTAGCAGCTGTGTCAGGCTTCCCATCGAGTTGACACAGGGATCTGTGGCTTCCCATCGAGGGGCCACAGGATTTTCACACATGCCCCCATTGTGTGAGTCAATACTAGGGGTGACAGTCGAGACAGTACAGGGAAATCAGGTCAATCTGGAGTAGACTGAGAAATTTGGGGTCTTTGGGGATGGCAGCACGAGCCCTGGAGTTTGTCTCGACTCTCCTGTTGAGAGTGCCTCCTTGTGAGGTGTGACGGGAATACCAGGAATCCTTTCCCTACGAATCAGGGAAACGAACCCTCATCTCGAGCTAAGGATGGGAAAATGGATCTCCTCTTGAGGTGTGGCAGGACCCTCGGGGTTCTTCTCGCCTGGGACGGGTATGTTGGGGAACTTCTTGAGTTGCAGCAAGGGTGTGAAGGACACTTTCGAGGTTCAAGAGGGAAGGTGAGATTTCCCTCGAGGTGCCACAGTGGAAAGGGCCTCATCTCACCTGGAGGGGAGAATCTCCTGGTTCTTCTCGAGTTGTGTTGGGTTCCTCTTGAATTATGATAGGGACCTCAGCAACCCACTCATGTGGCTTCAGTAGAGGCCAATCTCCATGTGAGTTGCGAGGGGGCCTCTTGGGATGAATCTCCAGTCGGTGCTGGGTCCTAAGTCCTCTCCTGGAGTGGAGGCCAAACCCTGAGATTTCCTCTCCTGTGCTGACATGGATATGGGAGTTCCTCTGGAGTCTCCACAGGGGAGTCAGGCCTCATCTCGAGGTGAGAAATGCACGTCCGCTTTCCTCCCGAGCTGCAGCAGTCATGTTAGGCTTCCCTTCGAGTTGACACAGGGATCTGTGGCTTCCCCTTGAGGTGTAACAGGGCTGTCACACGTGCCCCCGTGGTGTGAGTCGATTCACGGGGTGACATTGGAGGCAGTGCAGGGAAATCAGGTCCATCTGGAGTGGAATGAGACATTTGGGGGTCTTTGGGGATGGCGGCACGACCCCTGGAGTTCTTCTAGACTCTCCTGTTGAGAGCGCCTCCTCGTGTGTTGCGACAGAAACGCTGGGAATCCTCTCCCGACGAAGCAGGGAAATGAACCGTCATCTCGAGCTAAGGAGGGGAAAACAGGGCTCCTCTTGAGTTGTGGTGGGATCCTGGGGTGTCCTCTCGCCTGGGGACGGGATACAGCCCTTGAAGAACTCAATGTCGTTCCCACACTTCCTGTGCAAGTTCCAAGTTCTCCCTTCAACACTAAAGGGAGATCTGCGGAGTCGCCTTTTCTCGGAGTAGAGCGGAACTACCCTGTTAGGGACCAAGAAGAGCTCACCGCCACGTAAGGACAGCTCAATGCTACCCCCGGAGTCGCTGGGCGAGTACACTGGAGTCCTTTCCGGTCAGAAGTAAGCTCAACGCTTCCCGGAGCATCCTAAGGAGGGGTCAGCCACAGCCAAGGATTCAGGAGCGGACCTCGACTAGGGTCTTGGACTCCAAAGGTGAGGGTACGACTGAACCTAGAACCCCAAGGAGACCTCAGAGGTGTCCTCTCAGTCCAGAGCAGAGCTTCCGTCTGTAGTTGCAGGTGAAAGGATGATTCGACATCGTCGGCACAGGTCCAAGGGTAGTTCAACTGTGTCAGTAGACACCGAAGGAGAGCTCCACGGTGTCCCGACAGTGTGTACAGGGGTACCCCACTCAGCTATGAACCCTACTATAAGCTCCGTTACGTCCCTTTAGTCGAGGTAGAACTCACCAGACTCTGTAAACCCCCTCTCTAGGAACGGCGGCACGAACCCTGGAGTTCTTCTCGACTCTCCTGTTGACAGCTCCTCCTCGTGAGGTAGGACAGGAATTCCATGAATCCTTTCCTGATGAAGCACCAAAACAAACCATCATCTCGAGCTGAGGAGGGGAAAACGGCGCTGTTCCTGGGTTGTGGCGGGACCTTCAGGGTTCCTCTCGCCGGGGGACGGGTATGTCAGGGAACTTCTTGAGTTGCAGCAAGGGTGTGAAGGACACTTTCGAGGTTCAAGAGGGAAGGTGTGATTTTTCTCTAAACGCCGCAGTGGAAAAGAGCCTCATCTCGCCTGGAGGGTAGAATCTCCTTATTCTTCTCGAGTTGCGGTTTGTTCCTTTCGAGGTATGACGGGGACCTCAGAGGCCCACTCCTGTGGCCTCAGGAAATGCCAGTCTCCATGGGAGGTGCGAGGGCCTTCTCAGGATTACTCTCCAGTCGCTGCTGGGTCCTAAGTCCTAACCTGGAGCTGAGGCTGGAACCTGAGTTTTCCTCTCCTGTGCTGACATGGATCATGGGGTTCTTCTGGAGTCTCCACAGAGAGTCAGGCCTTATCTCGAGGGGATACATGAACGTCTGGTTTCCTCCCGAGTTGTGGCAGCTGTGTCAGGCTTCACGTCGAGTTGACACAGGGATCTGTGGCTTCCCCTCGTGGTGTCACAGGGATGTCACACGTGCCCCCGAGGTGTGAGTCGATACTTGGGGAGAAAGTCGAGGCCGTGCAGGAAATCAGGTCCATCTGTAGTACACTGAGACATTTGGAGGTCTTTGGGGATGGCAGCATGACCCCTGGAGTTCGTCTCGACTCTCCTGTTGAGAGCGCCTCCTCGTGAGGTGCGATAGGAATGCCGGGAATCCTTTCCCAAGGAAGCAGGGAAACAATCCTTCATCTCGAGCTGAGGAGGGGAAAACGCGGCTCTTCTTGAGTTGTGGCCGGTCCCTCGGGGTTCCTCTCGCTAGGGACTGGTATGTCAGGGAACTTCTTGAGTTGCAGAAAGGTTGTGAAGGACCCTTTCGAGGTTCAAGAGGGAAAGTGTGATTTCCCTCGAGACACAGCAGCGGAAATGGGCCTCATCTCGCCTGGAGGGGAGAATCTCCTTGTTCTTCCCAAGATGTGTTGGGTTCCTTTCCAGTTACGACAGGGACCTCAGAAGCCCACTCGTGTGGCCTCAGGAAATGCCAGTCTCCATGGGCGTTGGGAGGGGTTTCTCAGCATTACTCTCCAGTCAGTGGCGGGTCCTAAGTCCTCACCTGGAGCTGAGGCCGGAACCTGAGGTTGTCTCAGCTATGCTGACATGGATCTTCTCGCCTGGGACGGATATGTTGGGGGAACTTCTTGAGTTGCAGCAAGGGTGTGAAGGACCCTTTCGAGGTTCAAGAGGGAAAGTGTGATTTCCCTCGAGACACAGCAGCGGAAATGGGCCTCATCTCGCCTGGAGGGGAGAATCTCCTGGTTCTTCTCGAGTTCCGGTGGGTTCCTCTCGAGTACGACGGGGACCTCAGCGACCCGGTCCTGTGACTTCAGCAAAGGCCAGTCTCTATGCGAGTTGCAAGGGACCGCTTGGGATTCCTCTCCAGTCAGTGCCGGATCCACAGTCCTCACCTGGAGCTGAGGCCGGAACCTGAGGTTGTCTCAGCTGTGCTGACATGGATCTGGGGGTTCCTCTGGTGTCTCCACAGGGGAGTCTGGCCTCGTCTCGAGTGGAGACATGCATGTCTGCTTTCCACCTGAGCTGTAGCAGCTGTGTCCGCTTTTCCATAGAGTTGGCAGAGGGATCTGTGACTTCCCCTTGGGGTGCCACAGGGCTGTCACACGTGTCCTCATGGCGTGATTCAATACTCAGGGTGAAAATTGAGGCCGTGCATGAAATCAAGTCCATCTGGAGTAGACTGAGGCATTTGGTTGTCTTTGTAGATGGCAACACGACCCCTGGAGTTCGTTTTGACTCTGCTGTCTAGATCGCCTCCTCGTGAGGTACGAAGGGAATACCCGGATTCCTTTCCCAACGAAGCAGGAAATCAATCCCTCATCTCGAGCTGAGGAGGGGAAAACGCAGCTCTTCTTGAGTTGTGGCCAGACCCTCGGAGTTCCTCTCGCCTAGGGATTGGTATGGCGGGGAATTTCTTGAGTTGCAGCAAGGGTGTGAAGGACCCTTTCGAGGGTCAAGAGGGAAAGTGTGATTTCCCTCGAGACACAGCAGCGGAAATGGGCCTCATCTCGCCTGGAGGGGAGAATCTCCTGGTTCTTCTCGAGTTCCGGTGGGTTCCTCTCGAGTAGGAACTTCTTGAGTTGCAGCAAGGGTGTGAAGGACCCTTTCGAGGGTCAAGAGGGAAAGTGTGATTTCCCTCGAGACACAGCAGCGGAAATGGCCCTCATCTTGCCTGGAGGGGAGAATCCCATGGTTCTTCTTGAGTAGCGGCGGGTTCCTCCAGAGTTACGACGTGGACCTCAGCAACTGGCTCGTGTGGCTTCAGGAAAGGCCAGTCTCCATGCGAGTTATGAGGGGCCTCTTGGGATTCCTCTCCAATCGGTGTTGGGTCATAAGTCCTCGCCTGGAACTGATCCCAGAACCTGAGATTTCCTCTCCGGTGCTGACATGGATTTTGGGGTTCCTGTGTAGTCTCCACAGGGAAATCAGGCCACGTCTCGAGGGCAGACATGAACGTCTGCTTTCTTCCCGAGCTGTAGCAGCTGTGTCAGGCTTCCTGTTGAGTTGACACAGGGATCTGTGGCTTCCCCTCGTGGTGCCACAGGGATGTCACACGTGCCCCCGAGGTGTGAGTCTATACTTGGGGAGAAAGTCGAGGCTGTGCAGGAAATCAGGTCCATCTGTAGTACACTGAGACATTTGGGGGTCTTTGGGGATGGCAGCATGATCACTGGAGTTCGTCTCGACTCTCCTGTTGAGAGCGTGTCCTCGTGAGGTGCGATGGGAACGCCCGGAATCCTTTCCCAATGAAGCAGGGAAACGATCTCTCATCTCGAGATGAGGAGGGGAAAACGCGGCTCTTCTTGAGTTGTGGCCAGTCCCTCGGGGTTCCTCTCGCCTAGGGACTGGTATGTCGGGGAACTTCTTGAGTTGCAGCAAGGGTGTGAAGGACCCTTTCGAGGTTCAAGAGGGAAAGTGTGATTTCCCTCGAGACACAGCAGCGGAAATGGGCCTCATCTCGCCTGGAGTGGAGAATCTCCTGGTTTTTCTCCTGTTCCAGTGGGTTCCTCTTGAGTACCACGGGGACCTCAGTGATCCGGTACTGTGACTTCAGCAAAGGCCAGTCTCCATGCGAGTTGCAAGGGACTGCTTGGGATTCTTCTCCAGTCAGTGCGGGGTCCTCAGTCCTCACCTTGAGCTGAGGCCGGATCCTGAGTTTGTCTCAGCTGTGCTGACATGGATCTGGGGGTTCCTCTGGTGTCTCCACAGGGGAGTCTGGCCTCGTCTCGAGTGGAGACATGCATGTCTGTTTTCCACCTGAGCTGTAGCAGCTGTGTCCGCTTTTCCGTAGAGTTGGCAGAGGGATCTGTGACTTCCCCTTGGGGTGCCACAGGGCTGTCACACGTGTCCCCATGGCGTGATTCGATACTCAGGGTGAAAATTGAGGCCTTGTATGAAATCAAGTCCATCTGGAGTAGACTGAGGCATTTGGTTGTCTTTGTAGTTGGCAACACGACCTCTGGAGTTCGTTTCGACTCCACTGTCGAGATTGCCTCCTCATGAGGTACGATGGGAATACCCGGATTCCTTTCCCAACGAAGCAGGAAAACACTCCCTCATCTCGAGCTGAGGAGGGGAAAACGCGGCTCTTCTTGAGTTGTGGCCGGACCCTCGGAGTTCCTCTCGCCTAGGGATTGGTATGGCGGGGAACTTCTGGAGTTGCAGCCAGGGTGTGAAGGACCCTTTTGAGGGTCAAGAGGGAAAGTGTGATTTCCCTCGAGACACAGCAGCGGAAATGGGCCTCATCTCGCCTGGAGGGGAGAATCCCCTGGTTCTTCTTGAGTAGCGGCGCATTCCTCCAGAGTTACGATATGGACCTCAGCGACCGGCTCGTGTGGCTTCAGGAAAGGCCAGTCTCCATGCGAGTTATGAGGGGCCTCTTGGGATTCCTCTCCAATCGGTGTTGGGTCCTAAGTCCTCGCCTGGAGCTGATCCCAGAACCTGACATTTCCTCTCCAGTGCTGACATGGATTTTGGGGTTCCTGTGTAGTCTCCACAGGGAAATCAGGCCACGTCTCAAGGGCAGACATGAACGTCCGCTTTCTTCCTGAGCTGTAGCAGCCGTATCCGGTTTCCCGTTGGGTTGACACAGCAAAGTGTGTCTTCCCATCGAGGTGCCACAGGGTTGTCACACGTGCCCCTGTGGTGTGAGTCGATACTCGGGGTGACATTTGAGGCAGTGCAGGGAAATCAGCTCCATCTGGAATGGACTGAGACATTTTGGGGTCTTTGGGGAAGGCGGCACGACCCCTGGAGTTCATTTCGACCTTTCTGTTAAGAGCGCCTCCTTGTGAGGTGAGACGGGAACCCCGGGAATCCTTTCCCGATGAAGCACGGAAATAAACCCTCATCTCGAGCGAGGAGGGGAAAACGGGGCTCCTCTTGAGTTGTGGCAGGACCCTCGGAGTTCCTCTCGCTTGGGGACGGGTATGTCAGGGAACTTCTTGAGTTGCAGCAAGGGTGTGAAGGACCCTTTAGACGTTCAAGAGGGTAGGTGAAATTTCCCTCTAGACACCACAGCGGAAAAGAGCCTCCTCTCTCCTGGAGGGTAGAATCTCCTGGTTCTTCTCTAGTTGTGGTGGATTCCTCTCAAGGTACGACGGGGACATCAGTGACCCTCTCGTGTGGCCTCAGGAAAGGCCAGTCTCCATGCGAGTTGCGAGGGCCTTCTCAGGATTCCTCTCCAGTCGTTGCTGGGTCCCAAGTCCTCCACTTTAGCTGAGGCCGGCACCTGAGGGTTCCTCTCCAGTGATGACATAGATCTTGGCATTCCTCTGGAGTCTCCACAGGGGAGTCAGGCCTCGTCTCGAGGGGAGACATGCATGTCCGCTTTCCTCCCGAGCTGTAGCAGCTGTGTCAGGCTTCCCGTCGAGTTGACACAGGGATCTGTGGCTTCCCATTGAGGGGCCACAGGATTTTCACACATGCCCCCGTTGTGTGAGTCAATACTAGGGGTGACAGTCGAGACAGTACAGGGAAATCCGTCCATCTGGAGTAGACTGAGAAATTTGGGGTCTTTGGGGATGGCAGCAGGAGCCCTGGAGTTCCTTTCGACTCTTCTGTTGAGAGTGACTCCTTGTGAGGTGTGACGGGAACACCAGGAATCCTTTCCCTACAAATCAGGGAAACGAACCCTCATCTCGAGCTAAGGAGGGGAAAATGGATCTCCTCTTGAGGTGTGGTGGGACCCTCGGGGTTCCTCTCGCCTGGGATGGGTATGTTGGGGAACTTCTTGAGTTGCAGCAAGGGTGTGAAGGACACTTTCGAGGTTCAAGAGGGAAGGTGTGATTTCCCTTGAGATGCCACAGTGGAAAAGGGCCTCATCTCGCCTGGAGGGGAGAATCTCCTGGTTCTTCTCGAGTTGTGTTGGGTTCTTCTTGAATTATGATGGAGACCTCAGCGACCCACTCATGTGGCTTCAGTAGAGGCCAATCTCCATGTGAGTTGCGTGGGGGCCTCTTGGGATTCCTCTCCAGTCGGTGCTGGGTCCTAAGTTCTCTCCTGGAGTGGAGGCCAAACCCTGAGATTTCCTCTCCTGTGCTGACATGGATATGGGAGTTCCTCTGGAGTCTCCACAGGGGAGTCAGGCCTCATCTCGAGGTGAGAAATGCTCGTACGCTTTCCTCGCGAGCTGCAGGAGCCATGTTAGGCTTCCCTTCGAGTTGACACAGGGATCTGTGGTTTCCCCTAGAGGTGCAACAGGGCTGTCACACGTGCCCCTGTGGTGTGAGTCGATTCACGGGGTGACATTGGAGGCAGTGCAGGGAAATCAGGTCCATCTGGAGTGGAATGAGACATTTGGGGATCTTTGGGGATGGCGGCACGACCCCTGGAGTTCTTCTAGACTCTTCTGTTGAGAGCGCCTCCTCGTGTGTTGCGACAGAAACGCCGGAAATCCTCTCCCGACGAAGCAGGGAAATGAACCGTCATCTCGAGCTGAGGAGGGGAAAACGGGGCTCCTCTTGAGTTGTGGTGGGATCCTGGGGTGTCCTCTCGCCTGTGGACAGGGATGTCGGGAACTTCTTGAGTTACAGCAAGGGTGTGAAGGACACGTTCAAGGTTCAAGAGGGAAGTTGTGATTTCCCTCTAGACGCCTCAGCGGAGAAGGGCCTCATCTCGCCTTGATGGGACAATCCCCTGGTTCTTCTCGAGTGGCGGTGCATTCCTCTCGAGTTATGATGGGGGCCTCAGCAAACCGCTCATGTGGCCTCAGGAAAGGCCAGTCTTCATTCGAGTTGCGAAGGGCCTCTTAGGATTCCTCCCCAGTCGGTGTCAGTTCCTAAGTCCTCGCCTGGAGCTGATCCCAGATCCTAAGGTTTCCACTCCCATGCTGACTTGGATCTTGGGGTTCCTCTGGAGTCTCCACAGGAGAGTCAGGTCTCGTCTCGAGGGCAGACATCAACGTCCGCTTTCCTAATAAGCTGTAGCAGCCGTGTCCAGGTTCCCGTCAAGTTGACACAGTGATCTGTGGCTTCCCCTCGAGGTGCCACAGGGCTGTCACACATGTCCCCATTGGGTGAGTCGATACTGGGGATGACATTCGAGGCAATGCAGGGAAATCAGCTCCATCTTGAGTGGTCTGAGACATTTGGGGGTCTCTAGGAACGGGGGCACGAACCCTGGAGTTCTTCTCGACTCTCCTGTTGAGAGCTCCTCCTCGTGAGGTAGGACGGGAATTCCATGAATCCTTTCCTGATGAAGCACCAAAACGAACCCTCCTCTCGAGCTGAGGAGGGGAAAACGGGGCTCCTCTTGGGTTGTGGCGGGACCTTCAGGGTTCCTCTCGCCGGGGGACGGGTATGTCGGGGAACTTCTTGAGTTGCAGCAAGGGTGTGAAGGACACTTTCGAGGTTCAAGAGGGAAGGTGTGATTTCTCTCTAAACGCAGCAGTGGAAAAGAGCCTCATCTCGCCTGGAGGGTAGAATCTCCTTGTTCTTCTCGAGTTGTGGTGAGTTCCTTTCGAGTTATGACGGGGACCTCAGAGGCCCACTCCTGTGGCCTCAGGAAATGCCAGTCTCCATGGGAGTTGCGAGGGCCTTCTCAGGATTACTCTCCAGTCGCTGCTGGGTCCTAAGTCCTCACCTGGAGCTGAGGCTGGAACCTGAGTTTTCCTCTCCTGTGCTGACATGGATCATGGGGTTCTTCTGGAGTCTCCACAAGGAGTCAGGCCTTATCTTGAGGGGATATATGAACATCCGCTTTCCTCCTGAGCTGTAGCAGCTGTGTCAGGCTTCCCGTCGAGTTGACACAGGGATCTGTGGCTTCCCCTCGTGGTGCCACAGGGATGTCACATGTGCCCCCGAGGTGTGAGTCGATACTTGGGGAGAAAGTCGAGGCCGTGCAGGAAATCAGGTCCATCTGTAGACTACTGAGACATTTGGGGGTCTTTGGGGATGGCAGCATGACCCCTGGAGTTCATCTCGACTCTCCTGTTGAGAGTGCCTCCTCGTGAGGTGTGATGGGAACGCCCGGAATCCTTTCCCAATGAAGCAGGGAAACGATCCCTCATCTCAAGCTGAGGAGGGGAAAATGAGGCTCTTCTTGAGTTGTGGCCGGTCCCTCGGGGTTTCTCTCGCCTAGGGACTGGTATGTCAGGGAACTTCTTGAGTTGCAGCAAGCGTGTGAAGGACCCTTTCGAGGTTCAAGAGGGAAAGTGTGATTTCCCTCGAGACACAGCAGCGGAAATGGGCCTCATCTCGCCAGGAGGGTAGAATCTCCTTGTTCTTCTCGAGTTGTGGTGGGTTCCTTTCCAGTTACGACAGGGACCTCAGAGGCCCACTCTTGTGGCCTCAGGAAATGCCAGTCTCCATGGGAGTTGCGAGGGGTTTCTCAGGATTACTCTCCAGTCAGTGCCGGGTCCTAAGTCCTCACCTGGAGCTGAGGCTGGAAACTGAGTTTTCCTCTCCTGTGCTGCCATGAATCATGGGGTTCTTCTGGAGTCTCCACAGGGAGTCAGGCCTTATCTTGAGGGGATACATGAACGTCCGCTTTCTTCCCGAGATGTAGCAGCTGTGTCAGGCTTCCCGTCGAGTTGACACAGGGATCTGTGGCTTCCCCTCGTGGTGCCACAGGGATGTCACACGTGCCCCCAAGGTGTGAGTCGATACTTGGGGAGAAAGTCGAGGCTGTGCAGGAAATCAGGTCCATCTGTAGTAGACTGAGACATTTGGGGTCTTTGGGGATGGCAGCATTACCCCTGGAGTTCGTCTCGACTCTCCTGTTGAGAGAGTGTCCTCGTGAGGTGCGATGGGAACGCCCGGAATCCTTTCCCAATGAAGCAGGGAAACGATCCCTCATCTTGAGCTGAGGAGGGGAAAACGCGGCTCTTCTTGAGTTGTGGCCGGTCCCTCGGGGTTCCTCTCGCCTAGGGACTGGTATATCGGGAAACTTCTTGAGTTGCAGCAAGGGTGTGAAGGACCCTTTCGAGGTTCAAGAGGGAAAGTGTGATTTCCCTCGAGACCCAGCAGCGGAAATGGGCCTCATCTCGCCTGGACGGGAGAATCTCCTGGTTCTTCTCAAGTTCCGGTGGGTTCCTCTCGAGTACGACGGGGACCTCAGCGACCCGGTCCTGTGACTTCAGCAAAGGCCAGTCTCCATGCGAGTTGTAAGGGACCGCTTGGGATTCCTCTCCAGTCAGTGCCGGGTCCTCAGTCCTCACCTTGAGCTGAGGACGGAACCTGAGGTTGTCTCAGCTGTGCTGACATGGATCTGGGGGTTCCTCTGGTGTCTCCACAGGGGAGTCTGGTCTCGTCTCGAGTGGAGACATGCATGTCTGCTTTCCACCTGAGCTGTAGCAGCTGTGTCCGCTTTTCCGTAGAGTTGGCAGAGGGATCTGTGACTTCCCCTTGGGGTGCCACAGGGCTGTCACACGTGTCCCCATGGCGTGAGTCGATACTCAGGGTGAAAATTGAGGCCGTGTATGAAATCAAGTCCATCTGGAGTAGACTGAGGCATTTGGTTGTCTTTGTAGATGGCAACACGACCTCTGGAGTTCGTTTCGACTCTACTGTCGAGATCGCCTCCTCGTGAGGTATGATGGGAATACCCGGATTCCTTTCCCAATGAAGCAGAAAAACACTCCCTCATCTCGAGCTGAGGAGGGGAAAACGCAGCTCTTCTTGAGTTGTGGTCGGACCCTCGGAGTTCCTCTCGCCTAGGGATTGGTATGGCACGGAAGTTCTTGAGTTGCAGCAAGGGTGTGAAGGACCCTTTCGAGGGCCAAGAGGGAAAGTGTGATTTCCCTCGAGACACAGCAGCGGAAATGGGCCTCACCTCGCCTGGAGGGGAGAATCCCCTGGTTCTTCTTGAGTAGCGGCGGGTTCCTCCAGAGTTACGACGTGGACCTCAGCGACCGGCTCGTGTGGCTTCAGGAAAGGCCAGTCTCCATGCGAGTTATGAGGGGCCTCTTGGGATTCCTCTCCAATCGGTGTTGGGTCCTAAGTCCTCGCCTGGAGCTGATCCCAGAACCTGACATTTCCTCTCCAGTGCTGACATGGATTTTGGGGTTCCTGTGTAGTCTCCACAGGGAAATCAGGCCACGTCTCAAGGGCAGACATGAACGTCCGCTTTCTTCCTGAGCTGTAGCAGTCGTGTCCGGCTTCCCGTTGAGTTGACACAGCAAAGTGTGTCTTCCCATCGAGGTGCCACAGGGTTGTCACACGTGCCCCTGTGGTGTGAGTCGATACTCGGGGTGACATTTGAGGCAGTGCAGGGAAATCAGCTCCATCTGGAGTGGACTGAGACATTTTGGGGTCTTTGGGGACGGCGGCACGAACCCTGGAGTTCGTCTCGACCTTCCTGTTGAGAGCAACTCCTTGTGAGGTGAGACGGGAACCCCGGGAATCCTTTCTCGATGAAGCACCGAAATGAACCCTCATTGCCGGAAGCCAGTGTGAGGAATCCCGCCCGTGACAAGGTCATGCGGTAGGAAGCCTGGCAAACGCAAGGCGTGTTCAGGTTTCAGGGGTTCCCCCTGGAATTTCTCGAGCATCCACCCCTCAAAGAATAAGAATCTGCCAGCCTTTGTACTCTGCTTTTCCACTCTTCTGATATTCTCTGGAAAAGTCAATTCAAGGCTTTAGTCTTCTGCATTTAAAAGGGATGTTTCAGTAAATTGGCTCTCTGGCTAGAAGACATGTAAATCATCTAAGACTTGTGTATACAATTAGGTATGCAGAGAAAAAAAGCCTGGTTTTGATAAGAGTCAGGGCTGCTGACGCCGCATAATTTTGTATTGCCCATTGATCTCTATGTACAATCAAAGGTATATAAGGAGACTCTAGACAATAGAGGATGGGATCAGTAGCTAGACTGGTTTCCCCCCATGTCTCCTCTTTCTACTTTAATTTCAGGCTGAATTCCCATCTGGAGCGGGCGGCTCATCATGTCTACTTACTTGCCCTGGCTTTTAAGTTCTGTGAGAGAGAGAGCCCAAGGTGGGGCACTTTCCAAAATTCAAACGGACGCCGGTGGCCTCACGTAGATGATTAGTTCAGCTCGTAAACCAAGTTATTCAGCCTCTTTTCTCCACTTAATTTTCCTACTATACTATCTCTTTCTAATCTAATCTTATATTAATAAATAAATAAGTTTTCCTCGCCGACGCCGTCCCCGCTTCGAATTCCCTGGACCCCCCGGGGCTGGACCCCGGCACCTCATCTCGAGCGAGGAGGGGAAAACGGGGCTCCTCTTGAGTTGTGGCAGGACCCTCGGAGTTCCTCTCGCTTGGGGACGGATATGTCAGGGAACTTCGTGAGTTGCAGCAAGGGTGTGAGGGACCCTTTCAGCGTTCAAGAGGGTAGGTGAAATTTCCCTCAAGACACCACAGCGGAAAAGAGCCTCCTCTCTCCTGGAGGGTAGAATCTCCTAGTTCTTCTCTAGTTGTGGTGGATTCCTCTCAAGGTACGAAGGGGACATCAGTGACCCACTCGTGTGGCCTCAGGAAAGGCCAGTCTCCATGCGAGTTGCAAGGGGCCTCTCAGAATTACTCCCCAGTCGGTGCCGGGTCCTAAGTCCTCGTCTGGAGCTGATGCCGGAACATGAGGTTTCCTCTCCCATGCTGACATGAATCTTGGGGTTCTTCTGGAGTCTTCACAGGGAGTCAGGCCTCGTTCCAAGGGGATACATGCACGTCCACTTTCCTCCCGAGCTGTAGCAGCCTTGTCAGGATTCCCTTTAAATTGACACAGTTATCTGTGGCTTCCCCTCGCGGTGCCACAGGGCTGTCACACATGCCCCATTGGTGTGAGTCGATAGTTGATGTGACATTCGAGACCGTGCAGGAAATCAGGTCCATCTGGAGTGGACTGAGACTTTTGGGGGTCTTTGAGGATGGCAGCAGAACCCCTGGTGTTTGTCTAGACTATCCTCTTGAGAACACCACCTCGTGAGGTGTGACGGGAAAGTCGGGAACCCTCTCCCGAAGAAGCAGGGAAACGAACACTCACCTCGAGCTGAGCAGGGGGAAACGGGGCTCCTCTTGAGTTGTGGCGGGACCCTCGGGGTTCCTCTCGCCTTGAGATGTGGATGTCGGGGAACTTCTTGAGTTGCAGCAAGGGTGTGAAGGACCCTTTCAAGGTTCAGGAGGGAAGGTGTGATTCCCCTAGACATGCTACAGTGGGAAAGGGTCTCATCTCGCCTGGAGGGTAGAATCTCCTGGTTCTTCTCGAGTTGCGGTGGGTTCCTCTCGAGTTATGACGGGGACCTCAGCGATCCGCTCGTGTGGCCTCAGGAAAGGCCAGTTTCCAGGCGAGTTGCGAGGGGCCTCTTGGGATTCCTCTCCAGTCTGTGCCGGGTCTTAAGTCCTCACCTGGAGCTGAGGCCAGAACCTGAGGTTTCCTCTCCCGTGCTGACATGGTTCTGGGGGTTCCTCCGGAGTCTCCACAGGCGAGTCAGGCCTCATCTCGAGGGGAGACATGCACGTCTGCTTTCCTCCCGAGCTCTGGCATCCATGCCCGGCTTCCCATCGAGTTGACACATGGATCTTTGACTTCCCCTCAAGTGTGGCCTCAGGAAAGGCCAGTTTCCAGGCGAGTTGCGAGGGGCCTCTTGGGATTCCTCTCCAGTCTGTGCCGGGTCTTAAGTCCTCACCTGGAGCTGAGGCCAGAACCTGAGGTTTCCTCTCCCGTGCTGACATGGTTCTGGGGGTTCCTCCGGAGTCTCCACAGGCGAGTCAGGCCTCATCTCGAGGGGAGACATGCACGTCTGCTTTCCTCCCGAGCTCTAGCATCCATGTCCGGCTTCCCATCGAGTTGACACATGGATCTTTGGCTTCCCCTCAAGGTGCCACAGGGCTGTGACATGTGTCCCCGTGGTGTGAGTCGATACTCCAGGTGACAGTCGAGGCAGTGCAGGGAAGTCAGGTTCATCTGCAGTGGACTGAGATATTTGGGGGTCTTTGGGGATGGCAGGATGACACCTGGAGTTTGTCTCGACTCTCCTGTAGAGAGCGCCTCCTCGTGAGTTGCGATGGAAACGCTGAGAATCCTTTCCACGAAGCAGGGAATCTAACCCTCATCTAGAGCTGACCAGGGGGAAAACGGGGCTCCTCTTGAGTTGTGGCGGGACCCTTGGGGTTCCTCTCACCTGGGGACATGTGTGATGGGGAGTTTCTTGAGTTTCAGCAAGGGTGTGAAGGACTCTTTCGAGGTTAAAGAGGCAAGGTGTGATTTTCCTTGAGCTGCCACAGCGTCAAAGGGCCTCATCTTGACTGGAGGGAAGAATCTCCTGGTTCTTCTCGAGTTGAGGCGGGTTCCTCTCGAGTTACAATGGGGACCTCAGCGACCCGTTCGTGAGGCCTCAGGAAAAGCCAGTCTCCATGCTAGTTGCGATGGGCCTCTCAGGATTCCTCTCCAGTTGGTGCCACATCCTAAGTCCTCGCCTGCTGCTGAGGATGGAAACTGAGGTTTCCTCTCGCGTGCTGACATGGATCTCTGGATTCCTCTGGAGTATTCACAGGGGAGACTGGCCTCATCTCGAGGGGAGAGATGCACGTCCACTTTCCTCCCGAGATGTAGCACCCTTGTCCAGCTCCCCATTGTGTCGAAACAGGTATCTGTGGCTTCCCTTCGAGGTGCAACAGGGCTGTCACACATGTCCCTGTGGTGTGAGTCGATACTCGAGGTGACAGCCGAGGCAGTGCAGTGAAATCAAGTTCATCTGGAGTGGACTGAGACATTTGGGGTCTTTGGGGATGGCAGCATGACCCCTGGAGTTCGTCTCGACTCTCCTGTTGAGAGTGACTCCTTGTGAGGTGTAACGGAATCGCCGGGAATCCTTTCCCGACGAAGCAGGGAAACAAACCCTCATCTCGAGCTGAGGAGGGGAAAACGGTGCTTCTCTTGAGTTGTGGTGGGACACTTGGGGTAACCTCTCGCCTGGGGACGGGTATTTCGGAGAGTTTCTTGAGTTGCTGAAAGTGTGAGAAGGACCGTTTTGAGGTTCAAGAGGGAAGGTGTGATTTCCCTCGAGATGCCACAGTGGAAAAGGGCCTCATCTCGCCTGGAGGGGAGAATCTCCTGGTTCTTCTGGAGTTGAGGCGGGTTCCTCTCGAGTTACGAAGGGGACCTCACGGACCTGCTCGTGTTGCCTCAGGAGAGGCCAATCTCCATGTGAGTTGCGAGGGGCCTCTCGGGATTCCTCTTCAGACGGTGCCAGATCCTAAGTCTTCGCCTGTAGTTGAGGCCAGAATCTGAGGTTTCCTCTACCCGCCAACATCGATCTGGGGGTTCCTCTGGAGTCTCCACAGGGGAGTCAGGCCTCGTCTCGAGGGGAGACGTGCACGTCCGCTTTCCTCCGGAGCTGTATCAGCCATGTTAAGCTTCCCGTCGTGTTGACACAGGGATCTTTGGCTTCCCCTGGAGGTGCAACAGGGCTGTCACACGTGCCTCCGTGGTGTGAGTCGATTCACGGGGTGACGTTGGAGACAGTGCAGGGAAATCAGGTTCATGTGGAGTGGACTGAGACTTTTGGGTTCTTTGGGGATGGCGGCACGACCCATGGAATTCGTCTCGACTCTCCTGTTGAGAGCGCCTCCTCGTGAGGTGTGACGGAAATGCCGGGAAAACTTTCCCAACGCATCAGGGAAACAAAGCCTCATCTCAAGCAGAGGAGAGTAAAACGGGGCTCCTCTTGAGTTGTGGCGGGACCCTCGGATTTCCCCTCGCCTGAGACGGGTATGTCGGGGAACGTCTTGCGTTGTAGCAAGGGTGTGAAGGGCCCCTTCGAGATTCAAGAGGGAAGGTGTGATTTCTGTCAAGATGCCGCAGTGGAAAAGGGCCTCATCTCGCCTGGAGGGGAGAATCTCCTGGTTCTTCTCGAGTTGAGGCAGGTTCCTCTCGAGTTACGATGGAGATCTCAGCGCCCCGCTTGTGTGGCCTCAGGAAATGCCAGTCTCCATGCGAGTTTCGAGGGCCTTCTCAGGATTGCTCTCCAGTCGGTGCCGGGTCCCAAGTCCTCGACTTCAGCTGAGGCCAGCACCTTTAGTGTTCCTCTCCAGTGATGACATAGATCTTGGCATTCCTCTGGAGTCTCCACAGGGGAGTCAGGCCTCGTCTCGAGGGGAGACATGCATGTCCGCTTTCCTCCCGAGCTGTAGCAGCTGTGTCAGGCTTCCCGTCGAGTTGACACAGGGATCTGTGGCTTCCCATCGAGGGGCCACAGGATTTTCACACATGCCCCCATTGTGTGAGTCAATACTAGGGGTGACAGTCGAGGCAGTACAGGGAAATCAGGTCCATCTGGAGTAGACTGAGAAATTTGGGGTCTTTTGGGATGGCAGCACGAGCCCTGGAGTTCGTCTCGACTCTCCTGTTGAGAGTGCCTCCTTGTGAGGTGTGACGGGAACGCCAGGATTCCTTTCCCTACGAATCAGGGAAACGAACCCTCATCTCGAGCTAAGGAGGGGAAAATGGATCTCCTCTTGAGGTGTGGCGGGACCCTCAGGGTTCCTCTCGCCTGGGACGGGTATGTTGGGGAACTTCTTGAGTTGCAACAAGGGTGTGAAGGACACTTTCGAGGTTCAAGAGGGAAGGTGTGATTTCCCTTGAGATGCCACAGTGGAAAAGGGCCTCATCCCGCCTGGAGGGGAGAATCTCCTGGTTCTTCTCGAGTTGTGTTGGGTTCCTCTTGAATTATGATGGGGACCTCAGCGACCCACTCATGTGGCTTCAGTAGAGGCCAATCTCCATGAGAGTTGCGAGGGGGCCTCTTGGGATTCCTCTCCAGTCGGTGCTGGGTCCTAAGTCCTCTCCTGGAGTGGAGGCCAAACCCTGAGATTTCCTCTCCTGTGCTGACATGGATATGGGAGTTCCTCTGGAGTCTCCACAGGGGAGTCAGGCCTCATCTCGAGGTGAGAAATGCTCGTACGCTTTCCTCGCGAGCTGCAGGAGCCATGTTAGGCTTCCCTTCGAGTTGACACAGGGATCTGTGGTTTCCCCTAGAGGTGCAACAGGGCTGTCACACGTGCCCCTGTGGTGTGAGTCGATTCACGGGGTGACATTGGAGGCAGTGCAGGGAAATCAGGTCCATCTGGAGTGGAATGAGACATTTGGGGGTCTTTGGGGATGGCGGCACGACCCCTGGAGTTCTTCTAGACTCTCCTGTTGAGAGCGCCTCCTCGTGTGTTGCAACAGAAACGCCGGGAATCCTCTCCCGACGAAGCAGGGAAATGAACCGTCATCTCGAGCTGAGGAGGGGAAAACGGGGCTCCTCTTGAGTTGTGGTGGGATCCTGGGGTGTCCTCTCGCCTGTGGACAGGGATGTCGGGAACTTCTTGAGTTACAGCAAGGGTGTGAAGGACACGTTCAAGGTTCAAGAGGGAAGTTGTGATTTCCCTCTAGACGCCTCAGCGGAAAAGGGCCTCATCTCGCCTTGATGGGACAATCCCCTGGTTCTTCTCGAGTGGCGGTGCATTCCTGTCGAGTTACGATGGGGGCCTCAGCGACCCGCTCATGTGACCTCAGGAAAGGCCAGTCTTCATTCGAGTTGCGAAGGGCCTCGTAGGATTCCTCCCCAGTCGGTGTCGGTTCCTAAGTCCTCGCCTGGAGCTGATCCCAGAACCTGAGGTTTCCACTCCCATGCTGACTTGGATCTTGGGGTTCCTCTGGAGTCTCCACAGGAGAGTCAGGTCTCGTCTCGAAGGCAGACATCAACGTCCGCTTTCCTACTAAGCTGTAGCAGCCGTGTCCAGGTTCCCGTCAAGTTGACACAGTGATCTGTGGCTTCCCCTCGAGGTGCCACAGGGCTGTCACACATGTCCCCATGGGGTGAGTCGATACTTGGGATGATATTCGAGGCAATGCAGGGAAATCAGCTCCATCTTGAGTGGTCTGAGACATTTGGGGGTCTTTAGGAACGGCGGCACGAACCCTGGAGATCTTCTCGACTCTCCTGTTGAGAGCTCCTCCTCGTGAGGTAGGACGGGAATTCCATGAATCCTTTCCTGATGAAGCACCAAAACGAACCCTCATCTCGAGCTGAGGAGGGGAAAACGGGGCTCCTCTTGGGTTGTGGCGGGACCTTCAGGGTTCGTCTCACCAGGGGACGGTTAGGTCGGGGAACTTCTTGAGTTGCAGCAAGGGTGTGAAGGACACTTTCGAGGTTCAAGACGGAAGGTGTGATTTCTCTCTAAACGCCGCAGTGGAAAAGAGCCTCATCTCGCCTGGAGGGTAGAATCTCCTTGTTCTTCTCGAGTTGTGGTGGGTTCCTTTCGAGTTATGACGGGGACCTCAGAGGCCCACTCGTGTGGCCTCAGGAAATGCCAGTCTCCATGGGAGTTGCGAGGGCCTTCTCAGGATTACTCTCCAGTCGCTGCCGGGTCCTAAGTCCTCACCTGGAGCTGAGGCTGGAACCTGAGTTTTCCTCTCCTGTGCTGACATGGATCATGGGGTTCATCTGGAGTCTCCACAGGGAGTCAGGCCTTATCTTGAGGGGATACATGAACGTCCGCTTTCCTCCCGAGCTGTAGCAGCTGTGTCAGGCTTCCAGTCGAGTTGACACAGGGATCTGTGGCTTCCCCTCGTGGTGCCACAGGGATGTCACACGTGCCCCCGAGGTGTGAGTCGATACTTGGGGAGAAAGTCGAGGCCGTGCAGGAAATCAGGTCCATCTGTAGTACACTGAGACATTTGGGGGTCTTTGGGGATGGCAGCATGACCCCTGGAGTTCGTCTCGACTCTCCTGTTGAGAGTGCCTCCTCGTGAGGTGCGATGGGAACGCCCGGAATCCTTTCCCAATGAAGCAGGGAAACGATCCCTCATCTCGAGCTGAGGATGGGAAAACGCGGCTCTTCTTGAGTTGTGGCCGGTCCCTCGGGGTTCCTCTCGCCTAGGGACTGGTATGTCGGGGAACTTCTTGAGTTGCAGCAAGGGTGTGAAGGACACTTTCGAGGTTCAAGAGGGAAAGTGTGATTTCCCTCGAGACACAGCAATGGAAATGGGCCTCATCTCGCCTGGAGTGGAGAATCTCATGGTTCTTCTCGAGTCCGGTGGGTTCCTCTCGAGTACGATAGGGACCTCAGCGACCCGGTCCTGTGACTTCAGCAAAGGCCAGTCTCCATGCGAGTTGCAAGGGACCGCTTGGGATTCCTCTCCAGTCAGTGCCGGGTCCTCAGTCCTCACCTGGAGCTGAGGACGGAACCTGAGGTTGTCTCAGCTGTGCTGACATGGATCTGGGGATTCCTCTGGTGTCTCCACAGGGGAGTCTGGCCTCGTCTCGAGTGGAGACATGCATGTCTTCTTTCCACCTGAGCTGTAGCAGCTGTGTTCGCTTTTCTGTAGAGTTGGCAGAGGGATCTGTGACTTCCCCTTGGGGTACCACAGGGCTGTCACACGTGTCCCCATGGCGTGAGTCGATACTCAGGGTGAAAATTGAGGCCATGTATGAAATCAAGTCCATCTGGAGTAGACTTAGGCATTTGGTTGTCTTTGTAGATGGCAACACGACCCCTGGAGTTCGTTTCGACTCTACTGTTGAGATCGTCTCCTCGTGAGGTACAATGGGAATACCCGGATTCCTTTCCCAAAGAAGAAGGAAAACAATCCCTCATCTCGAGCTGAGGAGGGGAAAACGCGGCTCTTCTTGAGTTGTGGTCGGACCCTCGGAGTTCCTCTCGCCTAGGGATTGGTATGGCGGGGAACTTCTTGAGTTGCAGCAAGGGTGTGAAGGACCCTTTCAAGGGTCAGGAGGGAAAGTGTGATTTCCCTCGAGACACAGCAGCAGAAATGGGCCTCATCTCGCCTGGAGGGGGAATCCCCTGGTTCTTCTTGAGTAGCGGCGGGTTCCTCCAGAGTTACGATGTGGACCTCAGCGACCGACTCGTGTGGCTTCAGGAAAGGCCAGGCTCCATGCGAGTTATGAGGGGCCTCTTAGGATTCCTCTCCAATCGGTGTTGGGTCCTATGTCCTCGCCTGGAGCTGAACCCAGAACCTGGGATTTCCTCTCCGGTGCTGACCCGGATTTTGGGGTTCCTGTGTAGTCTCCACAGGGAAATCAGGCCACGTCTCGAGGGCAGACATGAACGTCCGCTTTCTTCCTGAGCTGTAGCAGCCGTGTCCGGCTTCCCGTTGAGTTGACAC
>SJYT01011630.1:121964-176726 GCA_006410635.1 Cephalophus harveyi
AGATGCCCCAGTGGAAAAGGGCCTCATCTCGCCTGGAGGGGAGAATCTCCTGGTTCTTCTGGAGTTGAGGCGGGTTCCTCTCGAGTTACGAAGGGGACCTCACGGACCCGCTCGTGTGGCCTCAGGAGAGGCCAATCTCCATGTGAGTTGCGAGGGGCCTCTCGGGATTCCTCTTCAGACGGTGCCAGATCCTACGTCTTCGCCTGTAGCTGAGGTCAGAACCTGAGGTTTCCTCTACCCGCCAACATCGATCTGGGGGTTCCTCTGGAGTCTCCACAGGGGAGTCAGGCATCGTCTCGAGGGGGGACGTGCACGTCCGATTTCCTCCGGAGCTGTATCAGCCATGTTAAGCTTCCCGTCGAGTTGAAACAGGGATCTGTGGCTTCCCCTGGAGGTGCAACAGGGCTGTCACACGTGCCCCCGTGGTGTGAGTCGATTCACGGGGTGACATTGGAGGCAGTGCAGGGAAATCAGGTTCATGTAGAGTGGACTGAGACATTTGGGTTCTTTGGGGATGGCAGCACAAACCCTGGAATTCGTCTCGACTCTCCTGTTGAGAGTGCCTCCTCGTGAGGTGCGACGGAAATGCCGGGAAAGCTTTCCCAACGAATCAGGGAAACAAACCCTCATCTCAAGCAGAGGAGGGGAAAACGGGGCTCCTCTTGAGTTGTGGCGGGACCCTCAGATTTCCTCTTGCCTGAGACGGGTATTTCGGGGAACTTCTTGCGTTGTAGCAAGGGGGTGAAGGGCCCCTTCGAGATTCAAGAAGGAAGGTGTGATTTCTGTCAAGTTGCCCCAGTGGAAAAGGGCCTCATCTCGCCTGGAGGGGAGAATCTCCTGGTTCTTCTAGAGATGTGGTGGGTTCCTCTCGAGTTACGATGGGGATCTCAGCGCACATCTCGTGTGACCTCAGGAAAGGCCAATCTCCATGCGAGTTGCGAGGAGCTTCTCAGGATTGCTCTCCAGTCGGTGCCGGGTCCCAAGTCCTCGACTTCAGCTGAGGCCGGCACCTGAGGGTTCCTCTCCAATGATGACATAGATCTTGGCATTCCTCTGGAGTCTCCACAGGGGAGTCAGGCCTCGTCTTGAGGGGAGACATGCATGTCCGCTTTCCTCCCGAGCTGTAGCAGCTGTGTCAGGGTTCCTGTCGAGTTGACACAGGGATCTGTGGCTTCCCCTCATGGTGCCACAGGAATGTCACACGTTCCCCCTAGGTGTGAGTCGATACTTGGGGAGAAAGACGAGGCTGTGCAGGAAATCAGGTCCATCTGTAGTAGACTGAGACATTTGGGGGTCTTTGGGGATGGCAGCATGACCCCTGGAGTTCGTCTCGACTCTCCTGTTGAGAGCGTGTCCTCGTGAGGTGCGATGGGAACGTGCGGAATCCTTTCCCAATGAAGCGGGGAAACGATCCCTCATCTCGAGCTGAGGAGGGGAAAACGCGGCTCTTCTTGAGTTGTGGCCGGTCCCTCGGGGTTCCTCTCGCCTAGGGACTGGTATGTCGGGGAACTTCTTGAGTTGCAGCAAGGGTGTGAAGGACACTTTGGAGGTTCAAGAGGGAAAGTGTGATTTCCCTCGAGACACAGCAGCGGAAATGGGCCTCATCTCGCCTGGAGGGGAGAATCTCTTGGTTCTTCTCGAGTTCCGGTGGGTTCCTCTCGAGTACGATAGGGACCTCAGCGACCCAGTCCTGTGACTTCAGCAAAGGCCAGTCTCCATGCGAGTTGCAAGGGACCGCTTGGGATTCCTCTCCAGTCAGTGTCGGGTCCTCAGTCCTCACCTGGAGCTGAGGACGGAACCTGAGGTTGTATCAGCTGTGCTGACATGGATCTGAGGGTTCCTCTGGTGTCTCCACAGGGGAGTCTGGCCTCAACTCGAGTGGAGACATGCATGTCTGCTTTCCACCTGAGCTGTAGCAGCTGTGTCCACTTTTCCGTAGAGTTGGCAGAGGGATCTATGACTTCCCCTTGGGGTGCCACATGGCTGTCACACGTGTCCCCATGGCGTGAGTCGATACTCAGGTTGAAAATTGAGGCCGTGCATGAAATCAAGTCCATCTGGAGTAGACTGAGGCATTTGGTTGTCTTTGTAGATGGCAACACGACCCCTGTAGTTCGTTTCGACTCTACTGTCGAGATCGCCTCCTCGTGAGTTACGATGGGAATACCCGGATTCCTTTCCCAACGAAGCAGGACAATCCCTCATCTCGAGCTGAGGAGGGGAAAACGCGGCTCTTCTTGAGTTGTGGCCGGACCCTCGGAGTTCCTCTCGCCTAGGGATTGGTATGGCGGGGAACTTCTGGAGTTGCAGCAAGGGTGTGAAGGACCGTTTCGAGGGTCAAGAGGGAAAGTGTGATTTCCCTCGAGACACAGCAGCAGAAATGGGCCTCATCTCGCCTGGAGGGGAGAATCCCCTGGTTCTTCTTGAGTAGCGGTGGGTTCCTTCAGAGTTATGATGTGGACCTCAGTGACCAGCTCGTGTGGCTTCAGGAAAGGCCAGTCTCCATGCGAGTTATGAGGGGCCTCTTGGGATTTCTCTCCAATCGGTGTTGAGTCCTAAGTCCTCGCCTGGAGCTGATCCCAGAACCTGAGATTTCCTCTCTGGTGCTGACATGGATTTTGGGGTTCCTGTGTAGTCTCCACAGGGAAATCAGGCCACGTCTCGAGGGCAGACATGAACGTCCGCTTTCTTCCTGAGCTGTAGTAGCCTTCTCCGGCTTCCAGTTGAGTTGACACAGCAAAGTGTGTCTTCCCATCGAGGTGCCACAGGATTGTCACACGTGCCCCTGTGGTGTGAGTCGATACTCGGGGTGACATTTGAGGCAGTGCAAGGAAATCAGCTCCATCTGGAGTGGACTAAGACATTTTCGGGTCTTTGGGGATGGCGGCACGAGCCCTGGAGTTCATCTCGACGTTCCAGCTGAGAGCGCCTCCTTGTGAAGTGAGACGGGAACCCCGGGAATCCTTTCCCGATGAAGCACCGAAATGAACCCTCATCTCGAGCGAGGAGGGGAAAACGGGGCTCCTCTTGAGTTATGGCAGGACCCTCCGGAGTTCCTCTCGCTTGGGGACTGGTATGTCAGGGAACTTCTTGAGTTGCAGCAAGGGTGTGAAGGACCCTTTCAATGTTCAAGAGGGTAGGTGAAATTTCCCTCTAGACACCACAGCGGAAGAGAGCCTCCTCTCTCCTGGAGGGTAGAATCTCCTGGTTCTTCCCTTGTTGTGGTGGATTCCTCTCAAGGTACGACGGGGACATCAGTGACCCACTCGTGTGGCCTCAGGAAAGGCCAGTCTCCATGCGAGTTGCGAGGGGCCTCTCAGCATTACTCCCCAGTCGGTGCCGGGTCCTAAGTCCTCGTCTAGAGCTGATGCCGGAATTTGAGGTTTCCTCTCCCATGCTGACATGGATCTTGGGGTTCTTCTGGAGTCTCCACAGGGAGTCAGGCCTCGTTCCAAGGGGATACATGCACGTCCGCTTTCCTCCCGAGCTGTAGCAGCCGTGTCAGGCTTCCCTTCAAATTGACACAGTTATCTGTGGCTTCCCCTCGCGGTGCCACAGGGCTGTCACACGTGCCCCATTGGTGTGAGTTGATAGTTGATGTGACATTCGAGACCGTGCAGGAAATCAGGTCCATCTGGAGTGGACTGAGACTTTTGGGGGTCTTTGGGGATGGCAGCAGAACCCCTGGTGTTTGTCTAGACTCTCCTCTTGAGAGCACCACCTCGTGAGGTGTGACGGGAAAGTCGGGAACCCTCTCCCGAAGAAGCAGGGAAACGAACACTCACCTCGAGCTGAGCAGGGGGAAACGGGGCTCCTCTTGAGTTGTGGCGGGACCCTCGGGGTTCCTCTCGCCTGGAGATGTGGATGTCGGGGAACTTCTTGAGTTGCAGCAAGGGTGTGAAGGACCCTTTCAACGTTCAAGAGGGTAGGTGAAATTTCCCTCTAGACACCACAGCGGAAAAGAGCCTCCTCTCTCCTGGAGGGTACAATCTCCTGGTTCTTCTCTAGTTGTGGTGGATTCCTCTCAAGGTACGATGGGGACATCAGTGACCCACTCGTGTGGCCTCAGGAAAGGCCAGTCTCCATGCGAGTTGCGAGGGGCCTCTCAGAATTACTCCCCAGTCGGTGCCGGGTCCTAAGTCCTCGTCTGGAGCTGATGCCGGAACATGAGGTTTCCTCTCCCATGCTGACATGGATCTTGGGGTTCTTCCGGAGTCTCCACAGGGAGTCAGGCCTCATTCCAAGGGGATACATGCACGTCCGCTTTCCTCCCGAGCTGTAGCAGCCGTGTCAGGCTTCCTTTCAAATTGACACAGTTTTCTGTGGCTTCCCCTCGCGGTGCCACAGGGCTGTCACACGTGCCCCATTGGTGTGAGTTGATAGTTGATGTGACATTCGAGACCGTGCAGGAAATCAGGTCCATCTGGAGTGGACTGAGACTTTTGGGGGTCTTTGGGGATGGCAGCAGAACCCCTGGTGTTTGTCTAGACTCTCCTCTTGAGAGCACCACCTCGTGAGGTGTGACGGGAAAGTCGGGAACCCTCTCCCGAAGAAGCAGGGAAACGAACACTCACCTCGAGCTGAGCAGGGGGAAACGGGGCTCCTCTTGATTTGTGGCGGGACCCTCGGGGTTCCTCTCACCTGGAGATGTGGATGTCGGGGAACTTCTTGAGTTGCAGCAAGGGTGTGAAGGACCGTTTCAAGGTTGAGGAGGGAAGTTGTGATTTCCCTAAACATGCCACAGTGGGAAAGGGCATCATCTCGCCTGGAGGGTAGAATCTCCTGGTACTTCTCGAGTTGCGGTGGGTTCCTCTCGAGTTCCGACGGGGACCTCAGCGATCCGCTCGTGTGGCCTCAGGAAAGGCCAGATTCCAGGTGAGTTGCGAGGGGCCTCTTGGGATTCCTCTCCAGTCTGTGCCGGGTCTTAAGTCCTCACCTGGAGCTGAGGCCAGAACCTGAGGTTTCCTCTCCCGTGCTGACATGGTTCTGGGGGTTCCTCCGGAGTCTCCACAGGCGAGTCAGGCCTCATCTCGAGGGGAGACATGCACGTCTGCTTTCCTCCCGAGCTCTAGCATCCATGTCCGGCTTCCAATCGAGTTGACACATGAATCTTTGGCTTCCCCTCAAGGTGCCACAGGGCTGTGACATGTGTCCCCGTGGTGTGTGTCGATACTCCAGGTGACAGTCGAGGCAGTGCAGGGAAGTCAGGTTCATCTGCAGTGGACTGAGATATTTGGGGGTCGGCTTCCAATCGAGTTGACACATGAATCTTTGGCTTCCCCTCAAGGTGCCACAGGGCTGTGACATGTGTCCCCGTGGTGTGTGTCGATACTCCAGGTGACAGTCGAGGCAGTGCAGGGAAGTCAGGTTCATCTGCAGTGGACTGAGATATTTGGGGGACTTTGGAGATGGCAGCATGACACCTGGAGTTCGTCTCGACTCTCCTGTTGAGAGTGCCTCCTCGTGAGGTGTGATGGAAACGCTGATAGGCGAGTTGCGAGGGGCCTCTTGGGATTCCTCTCCAGTCTGTGCCGGGTCTTAAGTCCTCACCTGGAGCTGAGGCCAGAACCTGAGGTTTCCTCTCCCGTGCTGACATGGTTCTGGGGGTTCCTCCGGAGTCTCCACAGGCGAGTCAGGCCTCATCTCGAGGGGAGATATGCACGTCTGCTTTCCTCCCGAGCTCTAGCATCCATGTTCAGCTTCCCATCGAGTTGACACATGGATCTTTGACTTCCCCTCAAGGTGCCACAGGGCTGTGACATGTGTCCCCGTGGTGTGAGTCGATACTCCAGGTGACATTCGAGGCAGTGCAGGGAAGTCAGGTTCATCTGCAGTGGACTGAGATATTTGGGGGTCTTTGGGGATGGCAGCATGACACCTGGAATTCGTCTCGACTTTCCTGTTGAGAGCGCCTCCTCGTGAGGTGCGATGGAAACGCTGAGAATCCTTTCCACGAAGCAGGGAATCTAACCCTCATCTAGAGCTGACGAGGGGGAAAACGGGGCTCCTCTTGAGTTGTGGCGGGACCCTTGGGGTTCCTCTCACCTGGGGACGTGTGTGATGGGGAGCTTCTTGAGTTTCAGCAAGGGTATGAAGGACTCTTTCGAGGTTAAAGAGGCAAGGTGTGATTTTCCTTGAGCTGCCACAACGTCAAAGTGCCTCATCTTGCCTGGAGGGAAGAATCTCCTGGTTCTTCTCGAGTTGAGGCGGGTTCCTCTCGAGTTACAATGGGGACCTCAGCGACCTGTTCGTGAGGCCTCAGGAAAAGCCAGTCTCCATGCTAGTTGCGATGGGCCTCTCAGGATTCCTCTCCAGTTGGTGCCACATCCTAAGTCCTCGCCTGCCGCTGAAGATGGTAACTGAGGTTTCCTCTTGTGTGCTGACATGGATCTCTGGATTCCTCTGGAGTCTCCACAGGGGAGTCAGGCCTCATCTCGAGGGGAGACGTGCACGTCCGATTTCCTCCGGAGCTGTATCAGCCATATTAAGCTTCCCGTCGAGTTGACACAGGGATCTGTGGCTTCCCCTGGAGGTGCAACAGGGCTGTCACACGTGCCTCCGTGGTGTGAGTCGATTCACGGGGTGACATTGGAGGCAGTGCAGGGAAATCAGGTTCATGTGGACGGGACTGAGACATTTGGGTTCTTTGGGGATGGCAGCACGACCCCTGGAATTCGTCTCGACTCTCCTGTTGAGAGCGCCTCCTCGTGAGGTGTGACGGAAATGCGGGGAAAATTTTCCCAACGAATCAGGGAAACAAACCCTCATCTCAAGCAGAGGAGGGGAAAACGGGGCTCCTCTTTAGTTGTGGCAGGGCCCTTGGATTTCCTCTCACCTGAGACGGGTATGTCGGGGAACTTCTTGCATTGTAGCAAGGGTGTGAAGTGCCCGTGCAAGATTCAAGAGGGAAGGTGTGATTTCTGTCAAGATGCCGCAGTGGAAAAGGGCCTCATCTCGCCTGGAGGGGAGAATCTCCTGGTTCTTCTCGAGTTGAGGCGGGTTCCTCTCGAGTTACGATGCGGATCTCAGCACCCCGCTCATGTGGCCTCAGGAAAGGCCAGTCTCCATGCGAGTTGCGAGGGGCTTCTCAGGATTCCTCTCCAGTCGGTGCCAGGTCCCAAGTCCTCGACTTTAGCTGAGGCCAGCACCTGAGGGTTCCTCTCCAGTGATGACATAGATCTTGGCATTCCTCTGGAGTCTCCTCAGGGGAGTCATGCCTCGTCTCGAGGGGAGACATGCATGTCCGCTTTCCTCCCGAGCTGTAGCAGCTGTGTCAGGGTTCCTGTCGAGTTGACACAGGGATCTGTGGCTTCCCCTGGATGTACAACAGGGCTGTCACACGTGCCCCCGTGGTGTGAGTCGATTCACGGGGTGACATTGGAGGCAGTGCAGGGAAATCAGGTCCATCTGGAGTGGAATGAGACATTTGGGGGTCTTTGGGGATGGCGGCACGACCCCTGGAGTTCTTCTAGACTCTCCTGTTGAGAACGCCTCCTCGTGTGTTGCGACAGAAACGCCAGGAATCCTCTCCCGACGAAGCAGGGAAATGAACCGTCATCTCGAGCTGAGGAGGGGAAAAAGGGCTCTTCTTAAGTTGTGGTGGGATCCTGGGGTGTCCTCTCGCCTGTGGACAGGGATGTCAGGAACTTCTTTAGTTACAGCAAGGGTGTGAAGGACACGTTCAAGGTTCAAGAGGGAAGTTGTGATTTCCCTCTAGACGCCTCAGCGGAAAAGGGCCTCTTCTTGCCTTGATGGGACAATCCCCTGGTTCCTCTCGAGTGGCGGTGCATTCCTGTCGAGTTACGATGGGGTCCTCAGCGACCCGCTCATGTGACCTCAGGAAAGGCCAGTCTTCATTCGAGTTGCGAAGGGCCTCTTAGGATTCCTCCCCAGTCGGTGTCGGTTCCTAAGTCCTCGCCTGGAGCTGATCCCAGAACCTGAGGTTTCCACTCCCATGCTGACTTGGATCTTGGGGTTCCTCTGGAGTCTCCACAGGAGAGTCAGGTCTCGTCTCGAGGGCAGACATCAACGTCCGCTTTCCTCCTAAGCTGTAGCAGCCATGACCAGGTTCCCGTCAAGTTGACACAGTGAACTGTGGCTTCCCCTCGAGGTGCCACAGGGCTGTCACACATGTCCCCATGGGGTGAGTCGATACTTGGGATGATATTCGAGGCAATGCAGGGAAATCAGCTCCATCTTGAGTGGTCTGAGACATTTGGGGGTCTTTAGGAAAGTGTCTCCACAGGGGAGTCTGGCCTCGTCTCGAGTGGAGACATGCATGTCTGCTTTCCACCTGAGCTGTAGTAACTGTGTCCGCTTTTCCGTAGAGTTGGCAGAGGGATCTGTGACTTCCCCTTGGGGTGCCACAGGGCTGTCACACGTGTCCCCATGGCGTGAGTCGATATTCAGGGTGAAAATTGATGCTGTGCATGAAATCAAGTCCATCTGGAGTAGACTGAGGCATTTGGTTGTCTTTGTAGATGGCAACACGAGCCCTGGAGTTCGTTTCGACTCTACTGTCGAGATCGCCTCCTCGTGAGGTACGATGGGAATACCCGGATTCCTTTCCCAATGAAGCAGGAAAACAATCCCTCATCTCGAGCTGAGGAGGGGAAAACGCGGCTCTTCTTGAGTTGTGGCCAGTCCCTCGGGGTTCCTCTCGCCTAGGGACTGGTATGTCGGGGAACTTCTTGAGTTGCAGCAAGGGTGTGAAGGACCCTTTCGAGGTTCAAGAGGGAAAGTGTGATTTCCCTCGAGACACAGCAGCAGAAATGGGCCTCATCTCGCCTGGAGGGGAGAATCTCCTGGTTCTTCTCGAGTTCCGGTGGGTTCCTCTCGAGTACGACGGGGACCTCAGCGACCCGGTCCTGTGACTTCAGCAAAGGCCAGTCTCCATGCGAGTTTCAAGGGACCATTTGGGATTCCTCTCCAGTCAGTGCCGGGTGCTCAGGCCTCACCTGGAGCTGAGGCCGGAACCTGAGGTTGTCTCAGCTGTGCTGACATGGATCTGGGGGTTCCTCTGGTGTCTCCACAGGGGAGTCTGGCCTCGTCTCGAGTGGAGACATGCATGTCTGCTTTCCACCTGAGCTGTAGTAACTGTGTCCGCTTTTCCGTAGAGTTGGCAGAGGGATCTGTGACTTCCCCTTGGGGTGCCACAGGGCTGTCACACGTGTCCCCATGGCGTGAGTCGATATTCAGGGTGAAAATTGATGCTGTGCATGAAATGAAGTCCATCTGGAGTAGACTGAGGCATTTGGTTGTCTTTGTAGATGGCAACACGAGCCCTGGAGTTCGTTTCGACTCTACTGTCGAGATCGCCTCCTCGTGAGGTACGATGGGAATACCCGGATTCCTTTCCCAATGAAGCAGGAAAACAATCCCTCATCTCGAGCTGAGGAGGGGAAAACGCGGCTTTTCTTGAGTTGTGGCCGGACCCTCGGAGTTCCTCTCGCCTAGGGATTGGTATGGCGGGGTACTTCTTGAGTTGCAGCAAGGGTGTGAAGGACCCTTTCGAGGGTCAAGAGGGAAAGTGTGATTTCCCTCGAGACACAGCAGCGGAAATGGGCCTCATCTCGCCTGGAGGGGAGAATCCCCTGGTTCTTCTTGATTAGCGGCAGGTTCCTCCAGAGTTACGATGTGGACCACAGCGACCGGCTCGTGTGGCTTCAGGAAAGGCCAGTCTCCATGCGAGTTATGAGGGGCCTCTTGGGATTCCACTCCAATCGGTGTTTCGTCCTAAGTCCTCGCCTGGAGCTGATCCCAGAACCTGAGATTTCCTCTCCGGTGCTGATATGGATGTTGGGTTTCCTGTGTAGTCTCCACAGGGATATCAGGCCACATCTCGAGGGCAGACATGAACGTCCGCTTTCTTCCTGAGCTGTAGCAGCCGTGTCCGGCTTCCCGTTGAGTTGACACTGCAAACTGTGTCTTCCCATCGAGGTGCCACAGGGTTGTCACACGTGCCCCTGTGGTGTGAGTCGATACTCGGGGTGACATTTGAGGCAGTGCAGGGAAATCAGCTCCATCTGGAGTGGACTGAGACATTTTGGGGTCTTTGGGGACGGCGGCACGAGCCCTGGAGTTCATCTCGACCTTCCTGTTGAGAGCGCCTCCTTGTGAGGTGAGACGGGAACCCCGGGAATCCTTTCCCGATGAAGCACCAAAATGAACCCTCATCTCGAGCGAGGAGGGGAAAACGGGGCTCCTCTTGAGTTGTGGCAGGACTCTCGGAGTTCCTCTCGCTTGGGGATGGGTATGTCAGGGAACTTCTTGAGTTGCAGCAAGGGTGTGAAGGACCCTTTCAACGTTCAAGAGGGTAGGTGAAATTTCCCTCTAGACACCACAGCGGAAAAGAGCCTCCTCTCTCCTGGAGGGTACAATCTCCTGGTTCTTCTCTAGTTGTGGTGGATTCCTCTCAAGGTACGATGGGGACATCAGTGACCCACTCGTGTGGCCTCAGGAAAGGCCAGTCTCTATGCGAATTGCGAGGGGCCTCTCAGAATTACTCCCCAGTCGGTGCCGGGTCCTAAGTCCTCGTCTGGAGCTGATGCCGGAACATGAGGTTTCCTCTCCCATGCTGACATGGATCTTGGGGTTCTTCCGGAGTCTCCACAGGGAGTCAGGCCTCATTCCAAGGGGATGCATGCACGTCCGCTTTCCTCCCGAGCTGTAGCAGCCGTGTCAGGCTTCCCTTCAAATTGACACAGTTTTCTGTGGCTTCCCCTCGCGGTGCCACAGGGCTGTCACACGTGCCCCATTGGTGTGAGTCGATAGTTGATGTGACATTCGAGACCGTGCAGGAAATCAGGTCCATCTGGAGTGGACTGAGACTTTTGGGGGTCTTTGGGGATGGCAGCAGAACCCCTGGTGTTTGTCTAGACTCTCCTCTTGAGAGCACCACCTCGTGAGGTGTGACGGGAAAGTCGGGAACCCTCTCCCGAAGAAGCAGGGAAACGAACACTCACCTCGAGCTGAGCAGGGGGAAACGGGGCTCCTCTTGAGTTGTGGCAGGACTCTCGGAGTTCCTCTCGCTTGGGGATGGGTATGTCAGGGAACTTCTTGAGTTGCAGCAAGGGTGTGAAGGACCCTTTCAACGTTCAAGAGGGTAGGTGAAATTTCCCTCTAGACACCACAGCGGAAAAGAGCCTCCTCTCTCCTGGAGGGTACAATCTCCTGGTTCTTCTCTAGTTGTGGTGGATTCCTCTCAAGGTACGATGGGGACATCAGTGACCCACTCGTGTGGCCTCAGGAAAGGCCAGTCTCCATGCGAGTTGCGAGGGGCCTCTCAGAATTACTCCCCAGTCGGTGCCGGGTCCTAAGTCCTCGTCTGGAGCTGATGCCGGAACATGAGGTTTCCTCTCCCATGCTGACATGGATCTTGGGGTTCTTCCGGAGTCTCCACAGGGAGTCAGGCCTCATTCCAAGGGGATACATGCACGTCCGCTTTCCTCCCGAGCTGTAGCAGCCGTGTCAGGCTTCCTTTCAAATTTACACAGTTTTCAGTGGCTTCCCCTCGCGGTGCCACAGGGCTGTCACACGTGCCCCATTGGTGTGAGTCGATAGTTGATGTGACATTCGAGACCGTGCAGGAAATCAGGTCCATCTGGAGTGGACTGAGACTTTTGGGGGTCTTTGGGGATGGCAGCAGAACCCCTGGTGTTTGTCTAGACTCTCCTCTTGAGAGCACCACCTCGTGAGGTGTGACGGGAAAGTCGGGAACCCTCTCCCGAAGAAGCAGGGAAACGAACACTCACCTCGAGCTGAGCAGGGGGAAACGGGGCTCCTCTTGAGTTGTGGCGGGACCCTCGGGTTTCCTCTTGCCTGGAGATGTGGATGTCGTGGAACTTCTTGAGTTGCAGCAAGGGAGTGAAGGACCATTTCAAGGTTGAGGAGGGAAGGTGTGATTTCCCTAGACATGCCACAGTGGGAAAGGGCCTCATCTCGCCTGGAGGGTAGAATCTCCTGGTTCTTCTCGAGTTGCGGTGCGTTCCTCTCGAGTTATGACGGGGACCTCAGCGATCCGCTTGTGTGGCCTCAGGAAAGGCCAGTTTCCAGGCGAGTTGCGAGGGGCCTCTTGGGATTCCTCTCCAGTCTGTGCCGGGTCTTAAGACCTCACCTGGAGCTGAGGCCAGAACCTGAGGTTTCCTCTCCCATGCTGACATGGTTTTGGGGGTTCCTCCGGAGTCTCCACAGGCGAGTCAGGCCTCATCTCGAGGGGAGACATGAACGTCTGCTTTCCTCCCGAGCTCTAGCATCCATGTCCTGCTTCCCATCGAGTTGACACATGGATCTTTGACTTCCCCTCAAGGTGCCAGAGGGCTGTGACATGTGTCCCCGTGGTGTGAGTCGATACTCCAGGTGACAGTCGAGGCAGTGCAGGGAAGTCAGGTTCATCTGCAGTGGACTGAGATATTTGGTGGTCTTTGGGGATGGCAGGATGACACCTGGAGTTTGTCTCGACTCTCCTGTAGAGAGCGCCTCCTCGTGAGGTGCGATGGAAACGCTGAGAATCCTTTCCACGAAGCAGGGAATCTAACCCTCATCTAGAGCTGACGAGGGGGAAAACAGGGCTCCTCTTGAGTTGTGGCGGGACCCTTGGGGTTCCTCTCTCCTGGGGACGTGTGTGATGGGGAGCTTCTTGAGTTTCAGCAAGGGTATGAAGGACTCTTTCGAGGTTAAAGAGGCAAGGTGTGATTTTCCTTGAGATGCCACAGCGTCAAAGGGCCTCGTCTTGCCTGGAGGGAAGAATCTCCTGGTTCTTCTCGAGTTGAGGCGGGTTCCTCTCGAGTTACAATGGGGACCTCAGCGACCCATTCGTGAGGCCTCAGGAAAAGCCAGTCTCCATGCTAGTTGCGATGGGCCTCTCAGGATTCCTCTCCAGTTGGTGCCACATCCTAAGTCCTCGCCTGCCGCTGAGGATGGAAACTGAGGTTTCCTCTCTCGTGCTGACATGGATCTGTGGATTCCTCTGGAGTATTCACAGGGGAGACTGGCCTCATCTCGAGGGGAGAGATGCACGTCCACTTTCCTCCTGTGATGTAGCAGCCTTGTCCAGCTCCCCATTGTGTCGAAACAGGTATCTGTGGCTTCCCTTCGAGGTGCAACAGGGCTGTCAAACATGTCCCTGTGGTGTGAGTCGATACTCGAGGTGACAGTCGAGGCAGTGCAGGGAAATCAAGTTCATCTGGAGTGGACTGAGACATTTGGGGTCTTTGGGGATGGCAGCATGACCCCTGGAGTTCGTCTCAACTCTCCTGTTGAGAGTGCCTCCTTGTGAGGTATAACGGGAACGCCGGGAATCCTTTCCCGATGAAGCAGGGAAACAAACCCTCATCTCGAGCTGAGGAGGGGAAAACGGTGCTTCTCTTGAGTTGTGGTGGGACCCTTGGGGTTCCTCTCGACTGGGGACGGGTATTTCGGAGAACTTCTTGAGTTGCTGAAAGTGTGTGAAGGACCCTTTCGAGATTCAAGAGGGAAGGTGTGATTTCCCTCGAGATGCCACAGTGGAAAAGGGCCTCATCTCGCCTGGAGGGGAAAATCTCCTGGTTCTTCTCGAGTTGAGGCGGGTTCCTCTCGAGTTACGAAGGGGACCTCACGGACCCGCTCGTGTGGCCTCAGGAGAGGCCAATCTCCATGTGAGTTGCGAGGGGCCTCTCGGGATTCCTCTTCAGACGGTGCCAGATCCTAAGTCTTCACCTGTAGCTGAGGCCAGAACCTGAGGTTTCCTCTACCCGCCAACATGGATCTGGGGGTTCCTCTGGAGTCTCCACAGGGGAGTCAGGCCTCGTCTCGAGGGGAGACATGCACGCCCGCTTTCCTCCGGAGCTGTATCAGCCATGTTAACCTTCCCGTCGAGTTGACACAGGGATCTGTGGCTTCCCTGGAGGTGCAACAGGGCTGTCACACGTGCCCTCGTGGTGTGAGTCGATTCACGGGGTGACATTGGAGGCAGTGCAGGGAAATCAGGTTCATGTGGAGTGGACTGAGACATTTGGGTTCTTTGAGGATGGCGGCACGACCCCTGGAATTTGTCTCGACTCTCCTGTTGAGAGCGCCTCCCCGTGAGGTGCGACGGAAATGCCGGGAAAACTTTCCCAATGAATCAGGTAAACAAAGCCTCATCTCGAGCAGAGGAGGGGAAAATGGGGCTCCTCTTGAGTTGTGGCAGGACCCTCGGATTTCCTCTCGCCTGAGACGGGCATGTCGGGGAACTTCTTGCGTTGTAGCAAGGGTGTGAAGGACCCCTTCGAGATTCAAGAGGGAAAGTGTGATTTCTGTCAAGATGCCGCAGTGGAAAAGGGCCTCATCTGGCCTGGAGGGGAGAATCTCCTGGTTCTTCTCGAGTTGAGGTGGGTTCCTCTCGAGTTACGATGGGGATCTCAGCGCCCCGCTCGTGTGGCCTCAGGAAAGGCCAGTCTCCATGCGAGTTGTGAGGGGCTTCTCAGGATTCCTCTCCAGTCGGTGCCGGGTCCCAAGTCCTCGACTTTAGCTGAGGCCGGCACCTGAGGGTTCCTCTCCAGTGATGACATAGATCTTGGCATTCCTCTGGAGTCTCCACAGGGGAGTCAGGCCTCGTCTCGAGGGGAGACATGCATGTCCGCTTTCCTCCTGAGCTGTAGCAGCTGTGTCAGGCTTCCCGTCGAGTTGACACAGGGATTTGTGGCTTCCCATCGAGGGGCCACAGGATTTTCACACATGCCCCCGTTGTGTGAGTCAATACTAGGGGTGACAGTCGAGGCAGTGCAGGGAATTCAGGTCCATCTGGAGTAGACTGAGAAATTTGGGGTCTTTGGGGATGGCAGCACAAGACCTGGAGTTCGTCTCGACTCTCCTGTTGAGAGTGCCTCCTTGTGAGTTGTGACGGGAACGCCAGGAATCCTTTCCCTACGAATCAGGGAAATGAACCCTCATCTCGAGCTAAGGAGGGGAAAATGGATCTCCTCTTGAGATGTGGCAGGACCCTCGGGGTTCCTCTCACCTGGGACGGGTATGTTGGGAAACTTCTTGAGTTGCAGCAAGGGTGTCAAGGACCCTTTGTGGTTCAGGAGGAAAGGCGTGATTTCTTTCAGGATGCCGTTGCAGAAAACTGCCTTATCTCGCCTGGAGGGGAGAATCTCCTGGTTCTTCTCGAGTTGTGTTGGGTTCCTCTTGAATTATGATGGGGACCTCAGCGACCCACTCATGTGGCTTCAGTAGAGGCCAATCTCCATGCGAGTTGCGAGGGGGCCTCTTGGGATTTCTCTCCAGTCGGTGCTGGGTCTTAAGTCCTCTCCTGGAGTGGAGGCCAAACCCTGAGATTTCCTCTCCTGTGCTGACATTGATATGGGAGTTCCTCTGGAGTCTCCACGGGGAGTCAGGCCTCATCTCGAGGTGAGAAATGCACATCCGCTTTCCTCCCAAGCTGCAGCAGCCACGTTAGGCTTCCCTTCGAGTTGACACAGGGATCTGTGGCTTCCCCTGGAGGTGCAACAGGGCTGTCACACGTGCCCCCGTGGTGTGAGTCGATTCACGGGGTGACATTGGAGGCAGTTCAGGGAAATCAGGTCCATCTGGAGTGGAATGAGACATTTGGGGGTCTTTGGGGATGGCGGCACGACCCCTGGAGTTCTTCTAGACTCTCCTGTTGAGAGCGCCTCCTCGTGTGTTTCGACAGAAACGTCGGGAATCCTCTCCTGATGAAGCAGAGAAACGAACCCTCATCTCGAGCTGAGGAGGCGAAAATGGGGCTCCTTTTGAGTTGTGGCAGGACTCTTGGGGTTCCTCTCGCCTGTGGACGGTGATGTCGGGAACTTCTTGAGTTGCAGTAAGGGTGTGAAGGACACGTTCAAGGTTCAAGAGGGAAGTTGTGATTTCCCTCTAGACGCCTCAGTGGAAAAGGGCCTCATCTCGCCTCGATGGGACAATCCCCTGGTTCTTCTCGAGTGGCGGTGGGTTCCTCTCGAGTTACGATGGGGGCCTCAGCGACTGGCTTATGTGACCTCAGGAAAGGCCAGTCTTCATTCGAGTTGTGAAGGGCCTCTTATGATTCCTCTCCAGTCGGTGTTGATTCCTAAGTCCTCGCCTGGAGCTGATCCCAGAACATGAGGTTTCCACTCCCATGGTGACATGGATCTTGGGGTTCCTCTGGAGTCTCCACAGGGGAGTCAGGCCTTGTCTCAAGGGCAGACATGAACGTCCACTCTCCTACCGAGCTGTAGCAGCCGTGTCCGGGTTTCCGTCAAGTTGACACAGTGATCTGTGGCTTCCCCTCGAGGTGCCACAGGGCTGTCACACATGTCCCCATGGGGTGAGTCGATAATAGGGAATACATTCGAGGCAATGCAGGGAAATCAGCTCCATCATGAGTGGTCTGAGACATTTGGGGATCTTTAGGAACGGCGGCATGAACCCTGGAGTTCGTCTCGACTCTCCTGTTGAGAGCTCCTCCTCGTGAGGTGAGACGGGAATTCCAGGAATCGTTTCCTGATGAAGCAGGGAAACAAGCTATCATCTCGAGCTGAGGAGGGGAAAATGGGGCTCCTCTTGGGTTGTGGCGGAACCTTCAGTGTTACTCTCGCCTGGGGATGGGTATTTCGGGGAACTTCTTGAGTTGCATCAAGAGTGTGAAGGACACTTTCGAGGTTCAAGAGGGAAGGTGTGGTTTCCCTCTTGACGCCACAGCAGAAAAGAGCCTCATCTCGCCTGGAGGGTAGAATCTCCTTGTTCTTCTCGAGTTGCAGTGGGTTCCTTTCGAGTTATGACGGGTACCTCAGAGGCCCACTCGTGTGGCCTCAGGAAATGCCAGTCTCCATGGGAGTTGCGAGGGGCTTCTCAGGATTACTCTCCAGTCACTGCCGGGTCCTAAGTCCTCACCTGGAGCTGAGGCTGGAACCTGAGGTTTCCTCTCCTGTGCTGACATGGATCTTGGGGTTCTTCTGGAGTCTCTTCAAGGAGTCAGGCTCATCTCAAGGGCATACATGCACATCCGCTTTCCTCCCAAGCTGTAGCAGCTGTGGCAGACTTCCTGTCGAGTTGACACAGGGATCTGTGGCTTCCCCTCGTGGTGCCACAGGGATGTCACACATGCCCCCGAGGTGTGAGTTGATACTCAAGGTGAAAGTCGAGGCCTTGCAGGAAATTAGGTCCATCTGGAGTAGACTGAGACATTTGGAGGTCTTTGGGGACGGCGGCACGACCCCTGGAGTTCATCTCGACTCTACTGTTGAGAGCACCTCCTCGTGAGGTGCGATGGGAACACCCGGAATCCTTTCCAGACGAAACAGGAAATCAATCCCTCATCTCGAGCTGAGGAGGGGAAAATGCGACACTTCTTGAGTTGTGGCCAGACCCTCGGGGTTCCTCTCACCTAGGGATTGGTATGTCGGGGAACTTCTTGAGTTGCAGCAAGGGTGTGAAGGACCCTTTCGAGGTTCAAAAGGGAAAGTGTGATTTCCCTTGAGATGCAGCAGCGGAAATGGGCCTCATCTCGCCTGGAGGGGAGAATCTCCTGGTTCTTCTCGAGTTGCGGCGGGTTCCTTTCACGTTACGACGGGGACCTCAGCGACCCGGTTATGTGACCTCAGCAAAGGCCAGTCTCCATGCGAGTTGCGACGGGCCACTCGGGAATCCTCTCCAGTCGGTGCCGGGTCCTCAGTCCTAGCCTGGATCTGAGGCCCGAACCTGAAGGTGTCTCTGCCGTGCTGACATAGATCTGGGGGTTCTTCTGGTGTCTCCACAGGGGAGTCTGGCCTCGTCTCGAGTGGAGACATGAATGTCTGCTTTCCTCCCGAGCTGTAGCAGCCATGTCCGACTTCCCGTAGAGTTGGCAGAGGGACTTGTGTCTTCCCATTGAGGTGCCACAGGGCTGTCACACGTGCCCCCATGGTGTGAGTCGATATTCAGGGTGACTGTCAAGGCAGTGCACGGAAATCAGGTCCATCTTGAGTGGATTGAGACTTTTGGTGGTCTTTGGGGATGGCAGCATGACCCCTGGTGTTCGTCTCAACTCTCCTGTTGAGAGCACATCTTTGTGAGGTACGACAGGAACGTCGGGAATCCTTTCCTGACAAAGCAGGGAAATGAACCCTCCTCTCGAGCTGAGGAGGGAAAAACGGGGCCTCTCGCGAGTTGTGGCAAGACCCTCGGGGTTCCTCTCACCTGGGAACGGGGATGTCGGGGAACTTCTTGAGTTGCAGCAAGGGTGTGAAGGAACATTTTGCGGTTCAAGAGTGAAGGTATGATTTCTCTCGAGACGCCGCAGTGGAAAAGGGCCTCATCTCGCTGGAGGGGAGAAACCCCTGGTTCTTCTTGAGTTGAGGTGGGTTCCTCTCGAATTATGATGTGGACCTCAGAGACTGGCTCGTGTGACCTCAGGAAAGGCCAGTCTCCATGTGAGTTGCAAGAGGCCTCTTGAGATTCCTCTCCAATTGGTGCCAGGTCTTAAGTCCTCGCCTGGAGCTGATCCCAGAACCTGAGATTTCCTCTCCAGTGCTGACATGGATTTTGGGGTTCCTGTGTAGTCTCCACAGGGAAATCAGGCTGCGTCTCGAGGGCAGACATGAACGTCCACTTTCTTCCGGAGCTGTAGCAGCTGTGTCTGGCTTCCTGTCGAGTTGACACAGTGAACTGTGTCTTCCCATCAAGGTGCCACAGGGTTGTCACACGTGCCCCTGTGGTGAGTCGATAATCGGGGTGACATTTGAGGCAGTGCAGGGAAATAAGCTCCATCTGGAGTGGACTGAGACTTTTGGGGGTCTTTGGGGAAAGCAGCACGACCCCTGGAGTTCGTCTCGACCTTCCTGTTGAGAGCACCTCCTTGTGAGGTGAGACGGGAACCCCGGGAATCCTTTCCCAACGAAGCACCAAAATGAACCCTCATCTCGAGCTGAGGAGGGGAACACGGGCCTCCTCTTGAGTTGTGGAGGGACCCTCGGAGTTCCTGTCGCCTGGGGACGGGTATTTCTGGGAACTTCTTGAGTTGCAGCAAGGGTGTGAAGGACCCTTTCGAAGTTCAAGAGGGTAGGTGAGATTTCCCTCTAGACGCCGCAGTGGAAAAGAGCCTCATCTCGCCTGGAGGGTAAAATCTCCTTGTTCTCGAGTTGCGGTGGGTTCCTCTCGAGGTACGACAGGGACATCAGTGACCCACTCATGTGGCCTCAGGAAAGGCCAGTCTCCATGCGAGTTGTGAGGGGCCTCTCAGAATTACTCCCCAGTTGGTGCCGGTCCTAAGTCCTTGTCGGCAGCTGATGCCGGGACCTGAGTTTTCCTCTCCCATGCTGACATGGATCTTGGGGTTCTTCTGGAGTCTCCACAGGGAGTCAGGCCTTGTCCCGATGGGATACATGCACGTCCACTTTCCTCCCGAGCTGTAACAGCCATGTCAGGCTTCCCTTCGAGTTGACACAGGGATCTGTGGCTTCCCCTCGTGTTGCCACAGGGCTGTCACACGTGCCCCCATGGTGTGAGTCTATAGTCAATGTGACAGTCAAGGCTGTGCAGGAAATCAGGTCTATCAGGAGTTGACTGAGACTTTTGGGGCTCTTTGGGGATGGCAGCATAACCCCTGGTGTTTGTCTCGACTCTCCTGTTGAGAGCACCACCTTGTGAGGTGCAACGGGAAAGTCAGGAACCCTTTCTTGATGAATCAGGAAAACGAACACTCATCTCGAGCTGAGCAGGGGAAAATGGGACACCTCTTGAATTGTGGCGGGATCCTCGGAGTTCCTCTGGCCTGTGGATGTGGATATCAGGGCACTTCTTGAGTTGCAGCAAGGGTGTGAAGGACCATTTCGAGGTTCAAGAGGGAAGGTATGATTTCCCTCGATAGGCTGCAGCAGAAAAGGGCCTCATCTCGCCTAGATGGGACAATCCCCTGGTTATTCTCACGTTGCGGTGGGTTCCTCTCGAGTTATGACGGGGACCTCAACGACCCGCTCGTGTGGCCTCAGGAAAGGCCAGTCTCCACGCCAGTTGCAAGGGGCCTCTTGGGATTCCTCTTCAGTCAGTGCCGGGTCCTAAGTCTTCACTTGGAGCTGATCCCAGAACCTGAGGTTTTCTCTCCTGTGCTGACATGGATCTGGGGGTTCCTCTAGAGTCTCCACAGGGGAATCAGGCCTCGTCTCGAGGGCAGACATGAACGTCCACTTTCCTCCCGAGCTGTAGCAGCCGTGTCCGGCTTCCCGTCGAGTTGACCCAGTGATCTGTGGCTTCCCCTCGAGGTGCCACAGGGTTGTAAAACATGCCCCTGTGATGTGAGTCGATACTTGGGCAGACATTCAAGGCAGTGCAGGGAAATCAGCTCCATCTGGAGTGGACTGAGACATTGGCAGTCTTTGGGGATGGCGGCACAACCCCTGAATTTCGTCTCGACTCCCTTGTTGAGAGAGCCTCCTCATGAGGTGCGACAGGATCTCCTGGAATCCTTTCCGGACAAAGAACTGAAACAAACCCTCATCTCGAGCTGAGGAGGGGAAAATGGGGCTCCTCTTGAGTTGTGGCGGGACCCTCGGGGTTCCGCTCGCCTGGGAACGGGTATGTCGGGGAACTTCTTGAGTTGCGGCAAGGGTGTGAAGGACCCTTTCGACATTCAAGAGGGAATGTGTGATTTCCCTCGAGATGCCGCAGGGGAAAAGAGCCTCATCTCTCCTGGAGGGTAGAATCTCCTGGTTCTTCTCTAGTTGCAGTGGGTTCCTCTCGAGTTACGACAGGGACTTCAGTGACTCGCTCATGTGGACTCAGGAAAGGCTAGTCTGCATGCGAGTTGCGAGGGGCCTCTCAGGATTTCTCTCCAGTCATTGCCGGGTCCTAAGTCCTCACCTGGAGCTAAGGCCGGAACCTGAGGTTTCGTCTCCCATGCTGACATGGATCTTGGGGTTCTTCAGGAGTCTCCACAGGGGAGTCAGACGTCGTCTTGAAGGGAGACATGCCCGTCTGCTTACCTCCTGGGATGTTGCAGCCTTGTCAGGCTTCTAGTCGAGTTGACACAGGGAACTGTGATTTCCCCTCGAGGTGCCACAGGGATGTCGAAAGTGCCCCCGTGGTGTGAGTCGATACTCGGGGTGACAGTCAAAGCTGTGAAGGAAATCAGGTCCATCCGGAGTGGACTGAGATATTTGGGTGTCTTTGGGGATGGCGGCATGACCCCTGGAGTTCATCTCGACTCTCCTGTTGAGAGCGCCTCCTCGTGAGATGCGACAGGAATGCCTTGAATCATTTCCTGATGAAACACTGAAAAGAATCCTCATCTCGAGCTGAGGAGGGGAAAATGGTGCTCCTCTTGAGTTGTGACGGGACGCTCGGGGTTCCTCTCGCCTGGGGACGGGTATGTCGGGAAACTTCTTGAGTTGCAGCAAGGGTGTGAAGGACCCTTTCCAGGTTCACGAGGATAGGTGTGATTTCCCTCGAGACGTCGCAGCGGAAAAGGGCCTCATCTCGCCTAGAAGGCAGAATCTCCTGGTTCTTCACGAGTTGTTGCGGGTTCCTCTTGAGTTATGAAGGGGACATCAGCGACCCACTCCTCTGGTCTCAGGAAACACCAGTCTCCATGCGAGGTGCGAGGTGCCTCTCGGGATTACTCTCCAGTCGGTGTCGGGTCCTAAGTCCTTGCCTGGAGGTGAGGCTGGAATCTGAGGTTTCCTCTCCGTGCTGACATTGATCTTGGTGTGCCTCTGGAGTCTCCACAGGGGAGTCAGGCCTCATCTCAAGGGGAGACATGCACGTCCGCTTTCCTCCTGAGCTGTAGCAGCCATATCTGGCTTTCCATCGATTTGACCCAGGGATCTGTGGCTTCCACTCGAGGTGCCACAGGGCTGTCACACATGGCCCTGTGGTGTGAGTTGATACTCGGGGTGACAGTCGAGGCAGTACAGGGAAATCAGGTTCATCTGAATTAGACTGAGACATGTAGGGGTCTTTGGGGATGGCGGCACAACAACTGGATTTCGTCACAACACTCCTGTTGAGAGCACCTCCTTGTGAGGTGCGATGGGAATGCCGGGAAACTTTTCCCGATGATGCAGGGAAGTGAACCCTCATCTCGAGCTGAGGAAGGGAAAACGGGGCTCCTCTTGAGTTGTGGCGGGACCCTCGGGGTTCGTCTTGCCTGTGGACAGGAATGTCGGGAACTTCTTGAGTTGTAGCAAGGGTATGAAGGGCCCTGTTGAGGTTCAAGAGGGGAAGTGGTGATTTCCCTCAAGGTGCCGCAGCAGGAAAGGGCCTCAATTCGCCTGGTTGGGAAAATCTCCTGATTCTTCTCGAGTGGCGGTGGGTTCCTTTCAAGTTATGATGGGAACCTCAGCGACTCGCTCGTGTGGCTTCAGGAAATGCCAGTCTCCATGCGAGTTGTGAGGGGCCTCTCAGGATTACTCTCCAGTCAGTGCCAGGTGCTAAGTCCTAGCCTACAGCTGAGGCCGGAACCTGAGCTTTCCTCTCCCATTCTGCCATGGATCTTCGGGTTCTTCTGGAGTCTCCACAAGGAGTCAGGCCTTGTCTGGAGTGGATACATGCATGTCTGCTTTCCTCCCGAGCTGTTGCAGCCGTGTCAGGCTTCCCGTCGACTTGACACAGGGATCTGTGGCTTCTCCTCATGGTGCCACAGTGCTGTCACACAAGCCACAGTGGAGTAAGTCGATACTCTGGGTGACAGTCGAGGCTGTGCAGGAAATCAGGTCCATCTGGAGTAGACTGAGACATTTGGGGGTCTTTGGGGACAGCAGCATGACCGCTGGAGTTCGTCTCTACTCTCTTGTTGCGAGCGCCTCCTTGTGAGGTGTGACAGGAACACTGGGAATCCTTTCCCAACGAAGCAGGAAAATGATCCCTCATCTAGAGCTGAGGAGGGGAAAACGAGGCTCTTCTTCATTTGTGGCGGGACCCTCAGGGTTCCTCTCGCCTATGGACTGGTATGTCAGGGAACTTCTTGAGTTGCAGCAAGGGTGTGAAGGACCCTTTCAAGGTTCAAGAGGGGAAGTGTGATTTCCTTCAAGATTTCGCAGCAGGAAAAGGCCTCAATTCGCCTGTAGGGGAGAATTTCCTGGTCCTTCTAGAGTTGTGGCGGGTTCCTCTCGAGTTATGACAGGGACTTCAGTGACCCCTTCGTGTGGCCTCAGGAAGGCCAATCTCCATGTGAGTTGCAAGGGACCTCCCAGGATTCCTCTCCAGTCGGTGCCAGGTCCTAAGTCCTCGCCTGGAGCTGAGGCCAGAAACTGAGGATTCCTCTCCCATGCTGACATGAATCTGGGGGTTCCTCTTTATCTCCACAGGGGAGTCAGGCCTCGGCTCAAGGGGAGACATGCACGTCTGCATTCCTCCCAAGCTGTAGCAGCCCTGTCTGGCTTCCCATCAAGTTGACACAGGCTGTAACACATGCCCCTGTGGTGTGAGTTGATACTCGGGGTGACAGTCTAGGCAGTGCAGGAAATAAGGTTCATCTGGAGTGGACTGAGATATTTGTAGGTCTTTGGCACTGTGGCATGACCCCTGGAGTTCGTCTCGACTCTCCTGTTGAGAGCGCCTCCTCTTGTGGTGCGACAGGAATACCGGGAATTCTTTCCCGATGAAGCAGGGAACCGAACCCTCATCTCGAGCTGAGGAGGGGAAAACGGGGCTCCTTTTGAACTGTGGTGGGACCCTCGGGGTTCCTCTTGCCTGGGGACGGGTATGTCGGGAAACTCCTTGAGTTGCAGCAAGGGTGTGAAGGACCCTTTCGAGATTCAAGAGGCAAGGTGTGATTTCCCTCAATACGCCGCAGCAGAAAAGGGCCTCATCTCGCCTGGAGGGGAATCTCCTGGTTCTTCTCAAGTTGAGGCGGGTTCCTTTCCATTTACGTTGGGGACCTCAGCGATCTGCTTGTGTAGCCTCAGGACAGTACAGTCTCCATGCGAGTTGCAAGGGGCCTTTCGGGATTCCTTTTCTGTTGGTGCCATGTCCTAAGTCCTCGCCTGGAGCTTAGACTGGAAACTGAGGTTTCCTCTCCCATGCTCACATGGATCTGGGGGTTTCTCTGGAGTCTCCACAGGGGAGTCAGGCCTCATCTCGAGGGGAGACATGCACATCAGCTTTCCTCCCGAGCTGTAACAGCCGTGTCCATCTTCCCATTGAGTTGACACAGGGATCTGTGGCTTCCCCTCTAGGTGTCACAGGGCTGTCTCACGTGCCCCGTGGTGTGAGTCGATACTCGGGGTGACAGTTGAGGCAGTGCAGGGAAATCAGATTCATCTGGAGTGAACTGAGACATTTGGGGGTCTTTTGGGATGGTGGCACGACCCCTGGATTTCACCTCGACTCTCCTGTTGAGAGCGCCTTCTCTTGAGTTTTGAAGGGAATGCTGGGAATCCTTTCTTGACAAAGCAGCGAATGGAACCCTCATCTCAAGCTGAGAAGGGGAAAACGGGGCTCCTCTTGAGTTGTGGCGGGACTCTCATGGTCCCTCTCGCCTGGGGACGGGTAGGTCGGGGAACTTCTTGAGTTGCAGCAAGGGTGTGAAGGACCCTTTCGAGGTTCAAGAGGGAAGGTGTGATTTCCCACGAGACGCTGATGTGGAAAAGAGCCTCATCTCGCCTGGAGGGGAGAATCTCCTGGTGTTTCTCGAGTTTCAGTGGGTTCCTCTTGAGTTACGATGGGGATCTCAGCGACCAGCTCGTGTGGCCTCAGGAAAGGCCAGTCTCCATGCGAGTTGAAAGGGCAGCTCGGGATTCCTCTCCAGTCTGTGCCTTCTCCTAAGTCCTCGTCTTAGGAGTGGACTGAACCTCCAGGTTCAAGAGGGAATGCGTGATTTCCCTCGAGATGCCGCAGTGGAAAAGGGCCTCATCTAGCATGGAGGGGAGAATCTCCTGGTGCTTCTCGAGTTGCGGCAGGTGTGATTTCCCTCGAGATGCCTCAATGGAAAAGGGCCTCATCTTGCCTGATGGGGAGAATCTCCTGCTTCTTCTCGAGATGTGGCGGGTTCCTCTCGAGTTACGAAGGGGATCTCAGCAACCCGCTTGTGTTGCCTCAGGTAAGCAAGTCTCCTTGCAAGTTGCGAGGGACATCTCGGGATTCCTCTCCAGTAGGTGCTGGGTCCTAAATCCTCGCCTTGAGCTGAGGCCAGAACCTGAGGTTTCCTCTCCCATGCTGACTTGGATCTGGGGGTTCCTCTGTAGTCTCCACAGGGGAGTCAGGCCTCGTCTCGAGGAGAGACACGCATGTCCACTTTCCTCCCGAGCTGTAGCAGCCATGTCTGGCTTCCCGTCGAGTTGACACAGGGATCTATGGCTTCCCCTCGAGGTGCCACAGGGCTGTCACACGTGCCCCAGAGGTGTGAGTCAATACTCAGGGTGACAGTCGAGGCAGTGCAGGGAAATCAGGTTCATCTGGAGTGGACTGAGATATTTGGGGGTCTTTGGGGACAGTGGCACGACCCTTGGAGTTCGTCTCGACTCTCCTGTTGAGAGTGGCTCCTCGTTAGTGCAACAGGCATGCCGGGAATCCTTTTCCTATGAAGCAGGGAAATGAACCCTCATCTTGAGCTGAGGAGGGGAAAACGGGGCTCCTCTTGAGGTGCGGTGGGACCCTCGGGGTTGCTCTCACTTGGGGACAGGTATGTCGGGGAACTTCTTGAGTTGCAGCAAGGGTGTGAAGGACCCCTTCGAGGTTCAAGAGGGAAGGCGTGATTTCCCTCAAGATGCTGCAGTGGGAAAGGGCCTGATCTCGCCTGAATGGGAGAATCTCCTGGTTCTTCTCAAGTTGCGGCGGGTTCCAATCGATTTACGACGGGGACCTCAGCGACCACTCCTGTTGCTTCAGGAATGGCCAGTGCCCATGCGAGTAGCAAGGGGCATCTCAGGATTCTTCTCCAGTGGGTGCCGGTACCTAAGTCCTCTCCTGGAGCTGAGGCTGGAAACTGAGGTTTCCTCTGCCATGCTGCCATAGATCTTGGGGTTCCTCTTTAGTCTCCACAGGGAATTCAGGCCTCTTCTCGAGTGGCCTGCACATCTGCTTTCCTCCCAAACTGTAGCAGCAGTTACAGTCTTCCCTTCGTGTTGACACAGGGATCTGTGGCTTTCCCTCAATGCTGTCACACAGGGCTGTCACACGTGCCACCATGGTGTGAGTCGATACTCGGCTTGACAGTTGAGGCAGTGCAGGGAAATCAGGTTCCTCTCGAGTGGCCTGAGAAATTTGGGGGTCTTTTTGAATGGTTTCACGACCCCTGGAGTTCCTCTCGACTTTCCTGAGGAGAGCGCCTCCCCTTGAGAAGCGATGGGAATGCCGGCAATCCTTTCCTTACGAAGCAGGGAAACGAACCCTCATCTCGAGCTGAGCAGGGGAAAACGGGGCTCCTCTTGAGTTGTGGCGAGACCCTTGGGGTTCCTCTCACCTGGGGACAGGTATGTCGGGGAACTTATTGAGTTGCAGCAATGGTGTGAAGGACCCTTTTGAGGTTCAAGAGGGAAGGTGTGATTTCCCTCGAGATGCCACAGCAGAAACAGGCCTCATGTCACCTGGATGGGAGAACCTCCTGGTTTTTCTTGAGTTGTGGCAAGTTCTTCTCGAGTTATGACGGGGATCTCAGGGAGGCGCTGGTGTGGCCTCAGGAAAGGCCAATTTTCATGTGAGTTTCGAGGGGCCTCTCGGGATTCCTCTCCAGTTGGTGCCAGCTCCTAAGTCCTCGTCTGGAGCCGAGGCCGGAACCTGAGGTTTCCTCTCCAGTGCTGACATGGATCTGGGGGTACCTCTGGAGTCTCCATAGGGGAGTCAGCTTCGTCTTGAGTGGAGAAATGTAGGTCAGCTTTCCTCCCGAGTTTTAGCAGCAGTGTCAGGCTTCCCGTCAAGTTGACACAAGGATCTGTGGCTTCCCCTGGAGGTGCCACAAGGCTGTCACACGTGCCCTCGTGATGTCAGTCGATACTCGCGGTGACAGTCGAGGCCGTGCAGGTAATCAGGTCCATCTGGAGTGGACTGAGACATTTGCGGGTGTTTGTGGATGGCGGCACGACCCCTGGAGTTCGTCTCAACTCTCCTGTTGAGAGTGCCACCTCGTGAGTTGCGACGGCAACACTGGGAATCCTTTCCCGCCAAAGAAGGGAAACGGACCCTCATCTCGAGCTGATGAGGGGAAAACAGGGCTCCTCTTGAGTTGTGGTGGGACCCTCAGGGTTTCTCTCGTCTGTGGATGGGTATGTTGGGGTACTTCTTGAGTTGCAGCAAGGATATGAATGACCCTTTCCAGGTTCAAGAGGGAAGGTCTGATTTCTCTCGATATGCCGCAGTGGAATATGGCCTCATCTTGCCTGGAGGGGAGAATCTCCTGGTTCTTCTCAAACTGTGGCATGTCCCTCTCGAGTTACGACGGGGACTTCAGCGACTTGCTCTTGTGGCCTCAGGAAATGCCAGTCTCCATGGGAGTTGTGAGGGGCCTCTCAGGATTACTCTCCAGTTGGTGCTGGGTCCTAAGTCGTCACCTGGAGCTGAGGCTGGAACCTGATGTTTCCTCTCTCATGCTAACATGGATCTTGGGGTTCTTCTGGAGTCTCCACATGGAGTCAGGCCTCGTCTCGAGGCGAGACATTCACGTCCGCTTTCCTCCTGAGCTGTAGCAGCCGTGTCAGGCTTCCTGTCAACTTGACATAGGGATCTGTGGCTTCCCATCTTGGTGCCACAGGTCTGTCACATGTGCCACCGTGGTGTGTGTCGATACTTGGGGTGACAGTTGAGGCAGTGCAAGGAAATCAGGTTCCTATCAAGTGGACTGAGAAATTTGGGGGTCTTTTGGAATGGTTTCACGACCCCTGGAGTTCCTCTCAACTTTCCTGTTGAGAGTGTCTCCTCTTGAGATGAGATGGGAATGACGGTTATCCTTTCCCGACGAAGCAGGGAAAGGAACCCTCATCTCGAGCAGAGGAGGGGAAAACGGGGCTCCTATTGATATTTGCGGGACCCTCGGTGTTCCTCTCGAGTGGAGACAGGTGTGTTGGGAAATTTCTTGAGTTGCTGCAAGCGTGTGAAGGACCCTTTCGAGGTTCAAGAGGAAAGGTGTGATTTCCCTCGAGATGCTGCAGTGGAAAAGGGCCTCATCTGGGCAGGAGGGGAGAATATCCTGGTTTTTCTCGAGTTGCAACAGGTTCCTCTCGAGTTATGACAGGAACCTCAGGTCCCTGCTGGTGTGGCCTCAGGAAAGGCCAATCTCCATGCGAGTTGTGAGGGGCCTCTCGGGATTCCTCTAGAGTCAGTGCTGGGTATGAAGTCCTCGTAAGGATCAGAGGATGGAACCTGAGGTTTCCTCTCCAGTGCTGACATTGATCTTGGGGTCCCTCTGGAGTCTCCACAGAGTAGTCAGGCCTCGTCTCGAGTGAAGACATGCACGTCCACTTTCCTTCCGAGCTGTAGCAGCAGTATCAGGCTTCCCGCCGAGTTGACACAGGGATCTGTGGCTTTCCCTCGAGGCTTTCCCACAGGGCTTTCACACATGCTACCATGGTTTGAGTCAGTACTCAGGGTGACAGTCGAGGCAGTGCAGGTAAATCAGGTTCCTCTGGAGTGAACTGAGATATTTGGGGGTCTTTTGGAATGGTGGAACGACCCCTGGAATTCCTCTCGACTAGCCTGTTGAGAGCGCCCCCTGTTGAGATGTGACGGGAACGTCGGGAATCCTTTCCCAACAAAGCAGGGAGGGAAACGGGGCTCCTCTTGAGTTGTGACGGGACCCTCGGTGTTCTTCTTGAGTGGAGACGGGTGTGTTGGGGAACTTCTTGAGTTGCTGCAAGTGTGTGAAGGACCCTTACGAGGTTCAAGAGGGAAGGTGTGATTTCCCTTGAGACACCGCAGTGGAAAAGGGCCTCATCTCGCCTGAAGGGGAGAATATCCTGGTATTTCTTGAGTGGCGGCAGTTTCCTCTCGAGTTATGACAGGGACTTCAGGGAACCGCTCGTGTGGCCTCAGGAATGACCAGTCTCTATTCGAGTTGTGAGGGGCCTCTCAGGATTCCTTTCCAGTAGGTGCTGGGTCCTAAGTCCTAGTCTGGAGCCGAGGCTAGAACCTGTGGTTTCCTCTCCAGTGTTGATATGGAACTTGGGGTTCCTCTGGAGTCTCCATAAGTGAGTCAGGCTTTGTCTCGAGTGGAGACATGCATGTCCACTTTCCTCCTGAGCTATAGCAGCAGTATCAGGCTTTCCATCCAGTTGGCACAGGGATCTGTGGCTTTCCCTCGAGGCTCCCGTGGTGTGAGTCGATACTTGGTGTGACAGTAAAAGCAGTGCAGGGAAATCAAGTTCCTCTCGAGTGGACTGATATATTTGGGGGTTTTTTGTACTGGTTTCACGACAGCTGGAGTTCCTCTTGACTTTGCTCTGGAGAGTGCATCCTCTTGAAATGCGAAGGGAACACCGGGAATCCTTTCCCAACAAAGCAGGGGAAGGATCCCTCATCTCAAACGGAGGAGGGGGAAACGAGGCTCCTCTTGATTTGTTGTGGAACCCTCGGTGTTCCTCTCGTTTGGAGATGGGTATGTCGGGGAACTTCTTGAGTTGCTGCAATGGTGTGAAGGACTCTTTCGAGGTTCAGTGGAAGGTATGATTTCCCTCAAGACGCTGCAGCAGAAAAGGGCCTCATCTCGCCTGGAGGGGAAAACCTCCTGGTTTTTCTCGAGTTCCGGCAGGTTCTACTCGAGTTATGACAGGGATCTCAGGGACCGCTTGTGTGGCCTCACGAAGGCCTGTCTCCATGCCAGCTCCCAGGGGCCTTTCGGGATTTTCTTCAGTCAGTTCTGGGTCCTAAATCCTCCTGTGGAGCCAAGGCCAGAACCTGAAATTTCCTCTCCACTGCTGACGTGGATCTTGGGGTTCCTCTTGAGTCTCCACAAAGGAGTCAGGCCTCATCTCGAGTGGAGACTTGCACTTCCCCTTTCCTCCCGAGCTGTTGCAGTAGTGTCAGGCTTAGCATCGAGTTGACACAGGGATCTGTGGCTTTCCCTTGAGGCTTTCCCACAGGGCTGTCCCAGTGCCACCGTGGTGTGAGTCAATACTCGGGGTGACAGTTGAGGCAGTGCAGGGAAATCAGGTTCCTCTGGTGTGGACTGAGACAATTGGGGGTCTTTTGGAACGGTGGCACAACCCCTCAAGTTCCTCTTAAATTTCCTGTTGAGAGCGCCTCCCCTTGAGCTGCGATGGGAATGTGGGGAATCCTTTCCAAACGAAGCAGGGAAAGGAACCCTCATTTCGAGCAGACGAGGGGGAAACGGGGATCCTCATGAGTTTGGGGGAACCCTTGGTGTTCCTCTCGAGTGGAGACAGGTATGTCAGGGAACTTCCTGAGTTGCAGCAAGGGTGTGAAGGACCCTTTCGAGGTTCAAGAGGGAAGGTGTGATTTCCCTCAAGACGCCGCAGCGGGAAAGGGCCTCATCTCGCCTGGAGAGTAGAACCTCCTGGTTTTACTGAAGTTGCAGCAGGTTCCTCTCAAGTTAGGATGGGCAACTCAGGGACCCGTACATGTGGCCTCAGAAAAGGCCAGTCTCCATGCAATTTGCCAGGGGCTTCTTGGGATTCCTCTCCAGTCTTTGGCCGTACCTATGTCCTCGTCTGGAGCCAAGGTCAGAACCTGAGGTTTCCTCTGCAGTGCTGACATAGATCTTGGGTTTCTTCTGGAGTCTCCACAGGGGAGTCAGGCCTCATCTTGAGCGGAGACATGCACGTCTGCTTTTTCCCCGAACTGTAGCAGCAGTGTCAGTCTTCCTGTCGAGTTGACACAGTGATCTGTCACTTTCCCTTGAAGCTTTCCCACAGCATTGTCACACGTGCCGCCGTGATGTGAGTAGAAACTCAGGGTGACAGTCGAGGCAGTGCAGGGAAATCAGATTCATCTGGAGAGCACTGGGACATTTGGGGGTGTTTTGGAATGGTGGCACAACCCCTGGAGTTCCTCTCTACTTTCCTGTTGAGAGAGTCTCCTCTTGAGATGTGACAGGAACGACGGGAATCCTTTTCTGACGAAGCAGGGAAACGAACCCTCATCTTGAGCAGAGGAGGGGGAAACGGGGCTCCTCTTGAGATTTGAGGGACCCTCGGTGTTCTTCTCGAGTGGAGACAGGTGTGTCGGGGAACTTCTTGAGTTGCAGAAAGTGTGTGAAGGACCCTTTCAAGGTTCAAGAGGGAAGATGTGATTTCCCTCGAGACACCCCAGCGGAAACGGGCCTCATCTCGCCTGGAGGGGAGAACCTCCTGGATTTCCTCGAGTTGCAGAAGGTTCCTCTCGACTTATGACGGGGTCCTCAGGTCACCACTGGTGTGGCCTCAGAAAAGGCCAATATCCACACGAGTTGCGAGGGGCCTCTCGGGATTCCATTCCAGGCGGTGCCATCTCCTAAGTCCTTGTCTGGAGGCAAGGCCGGAACCTGAGGTTTCATCTCCAGTGATGACATGGATCTTGGGATCCTCTAGAATCTCCATAGGGGAGTCAGGCTTCGTCTTAAGTGGAGACATACAGGTCTGCTTTCCTCCCGAGCTTTAGCAGCAGTGTCAGGCTTCTTGTCGAATTGACACAGGGATCAGTGGCTTTCCCTCGAGGCTTTCCCACAGCGCTGTCACATGAGCCACTGTGGTGTGAGTCGATACTCGCTGTGACAGTCGAGGCAGTGCAGGGAAATCAGGTTCCTCTGGAGTGGAATGAGACATTTGGGGGTCTTTTGGAATGATGGCATGACCTCTGGAGTTCCTCTCAAGGTACTTGTTGAGAGCGCCTCTTCTTGAGATGCGACGAAAACGCCGGGAATCCTTTCCCAACGAAGCAGGGAAAGGAACCCTCATCTTGAGCAGAGAAGGGGGAAACAGGGCTCCTCTTGAGGTGTGGCGGGACCCTTGGTGTTCCTCTCGAGTGGAGACGGGTATGTCGCGGAACTTCTTGAGTTGCTGCAAGGGTGTGAAGGACCCTTTCGAGATTCAAGATGGAAGGTGTGATTTCCCTCGAGATGCCGTAGCAGAAAAGGGCCTCATCTCGCCTGGAGGGGAGAACATCCTGGTTTTTCTCGAGTTGCGGCAGGTACCTCTCTAGTTAAGATGGGTACATCAGGTACCCGCTCGTGTGGCGTCATGAAAGGCTAGTCTCCATGCGACTAGCTAGGGTCCTCTCACGATTCCTCTCCAGTCGGTGCTGGGTCCTAAGTCCTTGTAGGGAGCTGAGGCCGGAACCTGAGGTTTCCTCTCCAGTGCTTACATGGATCTTGGGGCTCCACTGAAGTCTCCACATGGGAGTCAGGCCTCGTCTCGAGTGCAGACTTGCACATCCCCTTTCCTCCTAAGCTGAAGCAGCAGTGCCAGGCTTCCCATCGAGTTGACACAGGGATCTGTGGCTTTCCCTTGAGGCTTTCCCACAGGGCTGTCACACGTGCCACTGTGGTATGAGTCGATACTCGGTGTGACAGTCGAGGCAGTGCAGGGAAATCAGGTTCCTCTGGTGTGGACTGAGACAATTGGGGGTCTTTTGGAACAGTGGCACGACCCCTGGAGTTCCTCTCAGCTTTCCTGTTGAGAGCGCTTCATCTTGAGCTGCGATGGGAACTCCGGGAATCCTTTTCCGATGAAGCAGGGAAAGGAACCCTCATCTCGAGTGGAGGAGGGGGAAATGGTGTTCTTCTTGAGTTTGAGGAGACCCTTGGTGTTCCTTTCGAGTGGAAGCGGGTATGTCGGGAAAATTCTTGAGTTGCAGCAAGGGTGTGAAGGACCCTTTCGAGGTTCAAGAGGGAAGGTGTGATTCCTCTTGAGACACTGCAGCGGAAAAGGGCCTCATCACGCCTGGAGAGGAGAAGCTCCTTGCTTTTCTCGAGTTGCGGCGGGTTCCTCTTGAGTTACAATGGGGAATCACAGACCTGCTCATGTGGCCTCAGGAAAGGCCAGTCTCCTGGCAAGTTGTGAGTGGCATCTCAAGATTACTCTCCATCAGTGTCAAGTCCTAAGTCCTCGTCTGGAGCCGAGGCCAGAACCTTAGGTTTCCTCTCCAGTGCTGACATGGATCTTGGGGTTCTTCTGAAGTCTCCAAAGGGGAGTAAGGCCTCGACTCGTGTGGAGACATGCACGTCTGATTTTCTCCCGAACTTTAGCAGCAGTATCAGGCTTCACATCGAGTTGACAGAGGGATCTGTGGTTTTCCCTCGAGGCTTTTCCACAGGGCTGTCACACGTGCCACCGTGATGTGAGTCGGTACTCGGTGTGCCAGTCGAGGCAGTGCAGGGAAAACAGGTTCCTCTGGAGTGGACTGAGATATTTGGGGGTCTTTTGAATGGTGGCACAACCCCTGGAATTCCTCTCGACTTGCCTGTTGAGAGCACCTCCTGTTGAGATGTGACGGGAAAGCCGGGAATCCTTTCCTGACAAAGCAGGGAGGGAAAAGGGGCTCCTCTTGAATTGTGGCGGGCTCCGCAGTGTTCCTCTCGAGTGGAGATGGGTATGTTGGGGAACTTCTTGAGTTGCTGCTAGGGTGTGAAGGACCCTTTCGAGGTTAAAGAAGGAAGGTGTGATTTCCCTCAAGATGATGCAGCGGAAAAGGGCCTCATCTCGCCTGGAGATTAGAACCTCCTGGTTTGTCTCGAGTTGTGGCAGGTTCCTCTCGAGTTATGACTGGAACCTCTGTGACCCACTTGTGTGGCCTCAGGAAAGGCCAGTCTCCAAGCGAGTTGCAAGGGGCCTTTCAGGATACCTCTCCAGTCAGTGTTGGGTCCTTAGTCCTCGTCTGGAGCCAAGGCCAGAAACTGAGGTTTCATCTCCAGTGCTGACATGGATCTTGGGGTTCCTCTGGAGTCTCCACAGGGGAGTCAGTCCTCGTCTTGAGTGGAGACTTGCATGTCCGCTTTCCTCCAGAGCTGTAACAGCAGTGTCACGCTTCCCATCGAGTTGACCCAGGAATCTGTGGCTTTCCCTTGAGGCTTTCCCACAGTGCTGTCACAAGTGCCACCGTGGTGTGAGTCGATTCTCGGGGTGACAGTCAAAACAGTGCCGGGAAATCATGTTCCTCTGGAGTGGACTGAGACATTTTGGGGTCTTTTGGTGTGGTGGCATGACCCCTGGAGTTCCTCTCGAGTTTTCTGAGGAGAACGCCTCCTCTTGAGATGCAATGGGAATGCCGGGAATCCTTTCCGAATGAAGCGGTGAAAGGAACCCTCATCTTGAGTGGAAGAGTGGGAAACGGGGCTCATCTCGAGAAAAACCAGGAGGTTCTACTCTCCAGGAGAGATGAGGCCCTTTTCCGCTGCAGTACCGTCGGTGTTCCTCTCGAGTGGAGATGTGTATGTCAGGGAACTTCTTGAGTTGCAGAAAGTGTGTGAAGGACCCTTTTGAGGTTCAAGAGGGAAGATGTGATTTCCCTCGAGACACCCCAGTGGAAATGGGCCTCATCTCGCCTAGAGGGGAGAACCTCCTGGTTTTCCTCGAGTTGCAGTAGGTTCCTCTTGACTTATGATGGGGACCTCAGGTCACCACTGGTGTGGCCTCAGGAAAGGCCAATCTCCACACGAGTTGTGAGGGGCCTCTCGGGATTCCATTCCAGGCGGTGCCGTCTCCTAAGTCCTTGTCTGGAGGCGAGGCCGGAACCTGAGTTTACATCTCCAGTGCTGACCTGGATTTGTGGTTCCTCTAGAATCTCCACAGGGGAGTCAGGCATCATCATGAGTGGAGACATGCAGATCTGCTTTCCTCCCAAGCTTTAGCAACAGTGTCAGGCTTCCCATCGAGTTGACACAGGTATTTGTCACTTTCCCTCGAGTCTTACCCACAGGGTTGTCACACGTGCCACCGTGGTGTGAGTAGATACTCAGGGTGACAGTCTAGGCATTGCAGGGAAATCAGGTTCATCTGGAGTGGACTGAGACATTCTGGGGTCTTTTGGAATGGTGGCACGACCCCTGGAGTTCCTCTCGACTTTCCTGTTGAGAGCGCCTCCTGTTGAGTTGTGACGGGAACGCCGGGAATCCTTTCCCGACGAAGCAGGGAAAGGAACCCTCATCTCGAGCAGAGGAATGGGAAACGGGGCTCCTGTTGAGTTTGGCGGGACCCTCGGTATTCCTGTCAAGTGGCGACGGGTATGTAGCAGAACTTCTTGAGTTGTTGCAAGGATGTGAAGGATCCTTTCAAGGTTCAAGAGGGAAGGTGTGATTTCCCTCAAGACGCCGCAACGGAAATGGGTCTCATCTTGCCTGGAGGGGAGAACGTCCTGGTTTTTCTCAAGTTGCAGCAGGTTCCTCTCGAATTATGACGGGGATCTCAGAGACTGCTCACCTAGGGCTGAGGCCAGAACCTGAGGATACCTCTCCAGTGCTGACATGGATCTTGGGGTTCCTTTAGAGACTTCAAGAGGAGTCAGGACTAGTAAGGAGTGGAGACATGCACGTCCGCTTTCCTCCCGAGCTGTAGCAGCAGTGTCAGGCTTCCCGTCGAGTGGACACAGGGGTCTGTGGTTTTCCATTGAGGCTTTCCCACAGGGCTGTCACACGAGCCACCGTGGTGTGAGTCGATACTCGGAGTGACAGTCGAGGCAGTGCAGGGAAATCAGGTTCCTCTGGAGTGGACTGAGACCTTTGGGCATCTTTTGGAATGATGGCATGACCCCTGGAGTTCCTCTCGAGGTACTTTTTGAGAGCGCCTCCTCTTGAGATGCGATGGAAATGCCAGGAATCCTTTCCCAATGAAGCAGGGAAAGGAACCCTCATCTTGAGCAGAGGAGGGGGAAACGGGGCTCCTCTTGAGGTGTGGCGGGACCCTCGGTGTTCCTCTCAAGTGGAGACGGCTATGTCGTGGAACTTCTTGAGTTGCTGCAAGGGTGTGAAGGATCCTTTCGAGATTCAAGATGGAAGGTGTGATTTTCCTCGAGACGCCGTAGTGGAAAAGGGCCTCATCTCAACTGGAGGGGAGAACCTCCTGGTTTTCCTCGAGTTGCAGCAGGTACGTCTCTAGTTAAGATGGGTACCTCAGGTACCTGCTCGTGTGGCCTCATGAAAGGCCAGTCTCCATGCGACTAGCGAGGGGACTCTCGAGATTCCTCTCCAGTCGGTGCCGGGTCCTAAGTCCTCATAAGGAGCCGAGGCCAGAACCTGAGGTTTCCTCTCCCGTGCTTACATGGATCTTGATGTTCCACTGGAGACTCCACATGGGATTCAGGCCTCATCTCGAGTGGAGACTTGCACGTCCCCTTTCCTCCCGAGCTGTAGCAGCAGTGTCAGGCTTCCCGTCGAGTTGACACAGGGATATGTGGCTTTCCCTCGAGGCTTTCCCACAGGGCTGTCACACGTGCCACCGTGGTGTGAGTCGGTACTCAGGGTGACAGTCGAGGCAGTGCAGGAAATCTGGTTCCTCTGCAGTGGACTGAGATATTTGGGGGTCTTTTGGAATGGTGGCACAACCCCTGGAATTCTTCTCTACTTGCCTGTTGAGAGCGCCTCCTGTTGAGATGCGACGGGAAAGCTGGGAATCCTTTACTGATGAATCAGGGAGGGAGAAAGGGCTCCTCTTGGATTGTGGTGGGCTCCTTGGTGTTCCTCTCAACTGGAGTTGGGTATGTCAGGGAACTTCTTGAGTTGCTGCAAGGGTGTGAAGGACTCTTTCGAGGTTGAAGAGGGAAGGTGTGATTTCCCCCGAGATGCTGCAGCAGAAAAGGGCCTCATCTCGTCTGGAGAAGAGAACCTCCTGGTTTGTCTCGAGTTGTGGCAGCTTCCTCTCTAGTTACAACGGGGTCCTCAGCGACCCACTCGTGTGGCCTCAGGAAAGGCCAGTCTCCAAGCGAGTTGCAAGGGGCCTCTCAGGATACCTTCCTTGTCTGTGGAGGGTCCTAAGTCCTCGACTGCACCGAGGTCGGAACCTGAGGTTTCCTCTGCAGTGCTGACATGGATCTTGGGGTTCTTCTGGAGTCTCCACAGGGGAGTCAGGCCTCATCTTGAGTGGAGACATGAACATCTGCTTTCCCTTCAAGCTGTAGCAGCAGTGTCAGTCTTCCTGTCTAGTTGATACAGGGATCTGTGGCTTTCCCTTGAAGCTTTCCCACAGGGTTGTCACACGTGCCACCTTAGTGTGAATCAATACTCAGGGTGACAGTCGAGGCAGTGCTGGGAAATCAGGATCATCTGTAGTGCACTGAGACATTTGGGGGTATTTTGGTATGGTGGTACAACCCCTGGAGTTCCTCTCCACTTTCCTGTTGAGAGCGTCTCCTCTTGAGATGTGACGGGAACGATGGGAATCCTTTCCGAACGAAGTGGTGAAATAACCCTCATCTCGAGCGGAGAGGGGGGAAACGGCGCTCCTCTTGATATTTGCAGGACCCTCGATGTTCCTCTTGAGTGGAGACAGATATATCAGGGAACTTCTTGAGTTGCAGAAAGTGTGTGAAGGAACCTTTCGAGGTTCAAGAGGGAAGGTGTGATTTCCCTTGAGACGCCCCAGTGGAAAAGGGACTCATTTCGCCTGGAGGGGAGAGCCTCCTGGTTTTCCTCAAGTTGCGGCAGGTTCCTCTCAAGTTGCGACAGGGACCTCAGGTCACTGCTGGTGTGGCCTCATGAAAGGCCAATCTCCATGCGAGTTGCAAGTGGCCTCTCGGGATTCCTCTCCATGCAGTGCTGGCTCCTAAGTCCTCGTCTGGATGTGAGGCAGGAACCTGAGGTTTTCTCTCCAGTGCTGACATGGATCTTGGGGTTCCTCTGGAATTTCCACAGGGGAGTCAGGCCTCTTCTTGAGTGGAGACATGCAGGTCTGCTTTCCCCCCGAGCTTTAGCAGCAGTGTCAGGCTTCCCGTCGAGTTGACACAGGGATCTGTCACTTTCCCTCGAGGCTTTCCCACAGGGTTGTCACACATACCACCGTTGTGTGAGTAGATACTCAGGGTGACAGTCGAGGCAGTGCAGGGAAATCAGGTTCATCTGGAGTGGAATGAGACATTCTGGGTTATTTTGGAAGGGTGGCACGACCCCTGGAGTTCCTCTTGACTTTCCTGTTGAGAGCACCTCCTCTTGAGATGCGAAGGGAACACCGGGAATCCTTTCCTGACGAAGCAGGGATAGGAATCCTCATCTGGAGGAGAGGAGTGGGAAAAGGGGCTCCTGCTGAGTTTGGTGAGACCCTCGCTGTTCCTCTCGAGTCGAGACGAGTATGTTGGGGAACATCTTGAGTTGCAGCAAGGGTGTGAAGGACCCTTTCAGGTTCAAGAGGGAAGGTGTGATTTCTCTCGAGATGCCACAGTGGAAAAAGACCTCATCTCGCCTGGAGGGGAGAATCTCCTGGTTTTTCTCATGTTGCAATAGGTTCCTCTTGAGTTACGATGGGGACCTCAGGGAACCGCTCGTGTGGCCTCAGGAAAGGCCAGTCTCCATGCAAGTTGCGAGGGGCCTCTCAAGATTTCTCTCCAGTCGGTCCCGTGTCCTAAGTCCTCATCTGGAGCCAAGGCAGGAACCTGAGGTTTCTTCCCCATTGCTGACATGGATCTTGGGGTTCCTCTGGAGTATCCACAGGGGAGTCAAGCCTCGTCTCTAGTGGAGACATGCATGTCCGCTTTCCTCCCAAGCTGTAGCAGCAGTGTCAGGCTTCCTGGCGAGTTGTCACAGGGATGTGTGGCTTTCCCTCAAGGCTTTCCCACAGGACTGTCACACATGCCACCATGGTGTGAGTCGATACTCGGGGTGATAGTCAAGGCAGTGCAGGGAAATCAGGTTCCTCTGGAGTGGACTGACACATTTGGGGGTCTTTTGGAACGATGGCACGAACCCTGGAGTTTCTCTTGAGTTTCCTGTGAGAGCGCCTACTCTTGAGATGCGATGGAATGCCAGGAATCCTTTCCTGATGAAACAGTGAAAGGAACCCTCATCTTGAGTGGAGGAGGGGGAAATGGGGCTCTTCTTGAGTTTGGCGGGACCCTCGGTGTTCCTCTCGAGTGGAGACGGATATGTTGGGGAACTTCTTGTGTGCAGCAATTGTGTGAAGGACCCTTTCAAGGTTCAAGAGGTAAGGTGTGATTTCCCTCAAGACGCCACAGCCGAAAAGGGCCTCATCTCGCCTGGAGGGGAGAATATCTTGGTTTTTCTCCAGTTGCGGCAGGTTCCTCTCGAGTTATGACAGGGACCTCAGGGACTCACTCGTGTGGCCTCAAGAAAGGCCATTCTCCATGCGAGTTGCAAGGGGCCTCTCGGGATTCTCTCCAGTCGGTGCTGGGTCCTAAGTCCTAGTCTGGAGCTGAGGCTGCAACCTGAGGTTTCCTCTCCAGTGCTTACATAGATCTGTGGGTTCCTCTGGAGCCTCCACAAGTGAGTCAGGCCTTGTCTTGAGTGGAGACATGCACGTCCCCTTTTCTCCCAAGCTGTAGCAGCAGTATCACGCTTCCCATCCAGTTGACACAGGGATCTGTGGCTTTGCCTCGAGGCTGTCCCCTAGGGCTGTCACATGAGCCACCATGGTGTGAGTCGATTCTTGGGGTGACATTCAGGGCAGTGCAGGAAAATCACGTTCCTCTCGAGTAGACTGAGATATTTGGGGGTCTTTTGGAATGGTTTCACAACCCCTGGAGTTACTCTCGTCTTTCCTCTGGAGTGCACCTCCTCTTGAGATGCGACGGGAATGCTGGGAATCATTTCCTGGCGATGCAGGGAAAGGATCCCTCATCTCTAACGGAAGAGGGGGAAACAGGGCTCCTCTTGAGTGGTTACGGAACCCTTGGTGTTCCTCTCGTCTGGAGATGGGTATATCGGGGAACTTCTTGAGTTGCAGCAAGGGTGTGAAGGAACATTTTGCAGTTCAAGAGCGAAGGTATGATTTCCCTTGAGATGCCGCAGCGGAAAAGGACCTCATCTCGCCTGGAGGGGAGAACCTCCTGGTTTTTCTTGAGTTGCAGCAGGTTCTTCTCGAGTTATGATGGGGATTTCAGGGACCAATCGTGTGGCCCCATGAAAGGGCAGTCTCCATGAGAGCTGTGAGGGGCCTGTTGAGATTTTCTTAGGTCGGTGCTGGGTCCTAAGTCCTCGTGTGGAGCCGAGGCCAGAACCTAAGGTTTCCTCTCCACTGCTGACATGGATCTTGGGGTCCCTCTGGAGTCTCCACAGGGGAGTCAGGCCTCATCTCGAGTGGAGACATGCACATCCGCTTTCCTCCCGAGCTGTAGCAGCAGTGTCAGGTTCCCATCGAGTTCTCACAGGGATCTCGCAGGGATCTCCCTCGAGGCTTTCCCACAAGGCTTTCACACGTGCCACCATGGTATGATTCCATACTTGGGGTGACAGTCGAGGCAGTGCAGGGAAATCTGGTTCATCTGGAGTGGACTGAGACATTTTGGTGTCTTTTGAAATGGTGGCACGACCGGTGGAGTTCCTGTCGACTTTCCTGTTGAGAGCGCCTCCTCTTGAGATGAGTCTGGAATGCCGGGAATCCTTTCCCAACGAAGCAGGGAAAAGACCCCTCATCTCGAGGGCTGGATGGAAAATGGTTCTCCTCCTCCTTGAGTTGTGGCGGGACCCTCTGTGTTCCTCTCTAGTGGAGACAGGTATGTCGGGGAACTTCTTGAGTTGCAGCAGGGGTGTGAAGGACCCTTTCAAGTTTCAAGAGGTAAAGTGTGATTTTCCTCAAGATGCCACAGTGGAAAAGGGCCACATCTCGCCTGGAGGGGAGAACCTCCTGGTTTTACTCGAGTTGCAGCAAGTTCCTCTCTAATTAAGACGTGGACCTCAGGGACACACTCGTGTGACCTTAGGAAATGCCAGTCTCTATGCGAGTTGCAAGGGCCCTCTTGGGAATCTCTCCAGTCGGTGCCTGGTCCAAAGTCATTGCCTGGACCCGAGGCTGGAACCTGAGTTTTCCTCTCCCATGCTGACACGCATCTAGGGGTTCCTCTGCAGTCTCCACAGTGGACTCAGGCCTAGTCTCGAGGAGAGACATTCACATTCGCTTTCCTCCCAAGCTGTAACATCCATGTCTGGCTTCCCATTGAGTAGACAAAGGGATCTGTGGCTTCCCCTTGAGGTGCCACAGGGCTGTCACATGTGCCCACGTTGTGTGAGTGGATGCGCGGGGTGACAATCGAGGCATTGCAGGTAAATCAGGTTCATCTGGAGTGGACTGAGACATTTGCAGGTTTTTGGGGATGGCAGCATGACCCCTGGAGTTTGTCTCGACTATCCTGTTGAGAGAGCCAACTCGTGACATGCGATGGGAATGCCGGGAATCCTTTCCCGACAAAGCAGGGAAATGACCCTCATCTCGAGGTGAGGAGGGGAAAACGGGGCTCCTTCTGAGTTGTGGCAGGACCTCGGGGTTCCTCTCACATGGGGACGGGTATGTCAGGGAAATTCTTGAGTCGCAGGAAGGGTGTGAAGGACCCTTTTGAGGTTCAAGAGGGGAGGTGTGATTTCCCTCGAGACACTGCAGTGGAAAAGGGCCTCATCTCGCCTGGAGGGGAGAATCTCCTGGTTCTTCTCAAATTGCGGTGGGTTCCTCTTGAGTTACGATGGGGACCTGAGACCCACTCGTGTGTCCTCAGGAAAGGCCAATCTCCATGCAAGTTGTGAGGGTCCTCTCAGGGTTCCTCTCCAGTTGGTGCCGTGGTCCTCAGTCCTCACCTGGGGCTGAGGTCAAAATTGGTGGTTTCCTCTCCCATGCCGACATGGATCTGGGGGTCACTCTGGAGTCTCGAGAGGGGAGTCAGGACTCGTCTTGAGGGGAGAGGTGCATGTCCCTTTTCATCCTGAGCTGTAGCAGCTGTATCTGTCTTCCCGTTGAGTTGACACTGGGATTTGTGGCTTTCCCTCAAGGTGCCACAGGGCTCTCATACGAGCCCCCGTAGTGTGAGTTGATACTTGGGGTGACAGTCGTGGCAGTGCAGGGAAATAAGGTTCATCTGGAGTGGACTGAGACATTTTGGGGTCTTTGGGGATGGTGGCACGAAACCTGGAGATCGTATGGACTCTCCTTTTGAGAGCGCTGCATCATGATGTGCGAAGGAAACGCCAGGAATCCTTTCTCGACAGAGGGAAACGAACCCTCATCTCGAGCTGAGGAGGGGAAAACGGGGCTCTTCTTGAGTTGTGGCGGGACCCTCAGGGATCCTGTCGCCTGGGAACGGGTATGTCGGGGAACTTCTTGAGTTGCAGTAAGGGTGTGAAGGACCCTTTCGAGGTTCACGAGGGAAGGTGTGATTTCCCTTGAGATGCCGAAGTGGAAAAGGGCCTCATCTCGCCTGGAGGGGAGAACCTCCTGGTTTTTCTCAAGTTGTGGAAAGTTCCTCTCGAGTTACGATGTGGACCTCAGGCACCCACTCGTGTGGCCTCAGGAAAGGCCAGTCTCCATGCGAGTTGCACTGGGCTTCTTGGGATTTCTCTCCAGTCGTGGCCGGGTCCTAAGTCCTCATCTGGAGCCGAGTACAGAACCTGAGGTTTCCTCTCCAGTGCTGACATGGATCTTGGTGTTCGTCTTGAGTCTCCACAGGGGAGTCAGGCCTCATCGCGAGTGGAGACATGCACGTCCGCTTTCCTCCCAAGCTGAAGCAGCAGTGTCAGGCTTCTTGTCAAGTTGACACAGGGATCTGTGGCTTTCCTTCGAAACTTTCCCACAGGGCTGTCACACATGCCACCGTGGTGTGACAGTTAAGGGGTGACAGTCAAGGCAGTGCAGGGAAATCAGTTTCCTCTGGAGTGGACTGAGACATTTGGGCATGTTTTGGAATGGTGGCATGAAACTTGGAGTTCCTCTTGGCTTTCCTGAAGAGAGTGCCTCCTATTGAGATGCTACAGGAACTCCGGGAAACCTTTCCTGATGAAGCAGGGAAAGGAACCCTCATCTCGAGCAGAGGAGGGGGAAACGCAGCCCCTCTTGAATAGTGGCAGGACCCCCGGTGTTCCTCTCGAGTGGAGATGAGTGTGTCGGGGAACTTCTTGAGTTGCTGAAAGGGTGTGATGGACCTTTTCGAGGTTCAAGAGGGAAGGTGTGATTTCCCTCATGACGCCACAGCAGAAAATGGCCTCATCTCGTCTGGAGGGGAGAACCTTCTGGTTTTTCTCGAGTTGTGGCAGGTCCCTATCAAGTTTTGACAGGAAACTCGGGGACCTGCTCGTGTGGCCTCTGGAAAGGCCACTCTCCATGTGACTTGCTAGTGGCCTCACGGGATTCTTCTCCAGTCGCTGCCAGGACCTAAGTCCTCGTCTGGAGCCGAGGCCGGAACCTGAGGTTTCCTCTCCAGTGCTTACATGGATCTTAGGGCTCCTCTGAAGTCTCCCCAGGGGAGTCAGGACTCGTCTCTAGTGGAGACATTCACCGCCGCTTTCCTCCCGAACTGTAGCAACAGTGACAGGCTTCCCATCGAGTTGACACAGGGATCTGTGGCTTTCCCACAGGGATTTCACACGTGCCACCGTGGTATGAGTCTATACTCGGGGTGACAGTCGAGGCAGTGCAGGTAAATCAGGTTCCTCTTGAGTGGACTGAGACATTTGGGGGGCTTTTGGAATGATCACACCCCGCCTGCAGTTCCTCTCGACTTTCTTGTGGAGTCCGCCTCCTCTTGAGATGTGACGGGAACGCTGGGAATTCTTTCCCGACGAAGCAGGGAAAGGAACCCTCATCTCGAGCGGAGGAGGGGGAAACTGGGCTCCTCTTGATTTGTAGCGGAACCCTTGGTGTTCCTCCCTAGTGGAGAAGTTTATGTTGAACAACTTCTTGAGTTGCTGCAAGGGTGAAGGACCCTTTCAAGGTTCAAGAGGGATGGTGTGGTTTCCCTCGAGATGCCACAGCAGAAAGGGGCCTTATTTTGCCTGGAGAGGAGAACATTCTGATTTTTCTTGAGTTGCAGCAGGTTCCTCTCGGATTACGATGGGGACCTCAGGGACCCACTTGTGTGGCCTCAGGAAAGGCCAGTCTCGATGTGAGTTGCGAGGGGCCTCGCAGGATTCCTTTCCAGTCAGTGCTGGGTCTTAAGTCCTCGTCTGGATCAGAGGCTGGAACCTGAGGTTGCCTCTACAGTGCTGACATGTATCCTGGGTTTCCTCTGGAGTCTCTACAGGGGAGTCAGGCCTCGTCTCGAGTGGAGACATACACGTCTGCTTTCCTCCCAGGCTGTAGCAGCAGTGTCAGGCTTCCCGTCAAGTTGACACAGGGATCTGTGGCTTTCCCTCGAGGCTTTCCCACAGGGTTGTCACACGTGCCACCGTTTTGTGTCGATACTCGGGGTAACATTCGAGGCAGTGCAGGGAAATCAGGTTCCTCTGGAGTGGACTGAGACATTTGGAGTTCTTGTGGAATGGTGGCACGACCCCTGGAGTTCCTCTCGACTTTCCTATGGGGAGTGCCTCCTCTTGAGATGAGACAAGAATGCCGGGTGTCCTTTCCTGATGAAGCAGGGAAAGGAACCTTCATCTCGAGTGGAGGAGGGGAAAACTGGGCTCCTCTTGAGGTTGGTTGAACTCTCGGTGTTCCTGTCGAGTGGAGATCGTGTGTTGGGGAACTTTGTGAGTTGCAGCAAGGGTGTGAAGGACCCTTTTGAGGTTCAAGAGGTAAGGCGTGATATCCCTCCAGACACCGCAGTGGAAAAGGGCCTCATCTCATCTGGAGAGGAGAACCTCATGGTTTTTTTCGAGTTGAGGCAGGTTCCTCTCGAGGTATGACGGGGACATCAGGAAACCACTCGTATGACCTCAGGAAAGGCCAGTCTCCTTTCGAGTTGCTAGGAGCCTCTCGGGATACCTCTCCAGTTAGTACCAGGTCCTAAGTCCTCATCCTCAGGCCAGAACCTGAGGTTTCCTCTCCAGTGCTGACAAGGATCTTGGGGTTCCTCTGGAGTCTCAACAGGGGAGTCAGGTCTTGTCTCGAGGGAAGACATGCACGTACACTTTCCTTCTGAGCTGTAGCAGCAGTGTCCGACTTCCCGTCGAGTTGACACAGGGATCTGTGTGTTTCCCTCAAGGCTTTCTCACAGGGCTGTCACATGTGCCACCGTGGTGTGAGTCCATACTCGGTGTGAGAGTCGAGGCAGTGCAGGGAAATCAGGTTCCTCTGGATGGACTGAAACATTTGGGGGTCTTTTGGAATTGTGACATGAAAACTGGACCTCCTCTCGACTTACCTGTGGAAAGTTCCTCCTCTTGAGATGTGACGGGAATGCTGGGAATCGTTTCCCGATGAAGCAGGGAAAGGAACCCTCATCTCTAGCGGAGGAGGGGGGAACAGGGCTCCACTTGAGTTGTCTCGGGAGCCACGGTGTTCCTCTCTAGTGGAGACGGGTATGTCAGGGAACTTCTTGAGTTGCTGCAAGGGTGTGGAGGACCCTTTCGAGGTTGAAGAGGGAAGGTGTGATTTCCCTCGAGACGCCGCAGCAGAAAAGGGCCTCATCTCGCCTGGAGGGGAGAAATTCCTCGTTTTTCTCGAGTTGAGGCAGGTTCTTCTCGAGTTGTGATGGGGACCTCACGGACCCACTAATGTGGCCTCAGGAAATGCCAGTCTCCATGCGAGTTGCGAGGGGCCTCTCGGGATTCCTCTCCAGTTGGTGCCGGGTCCTAAGTCCTCATCTTGAGCCGAGGCCGGAACCTGAGGTTTCCTTTCCAGTGCAGACATGGATTTTTGGGTACCTCTGGAGTTTCCACAGGGGATTCAAGCCTCTTCTCACGTGGAGACAATCACGTCCGCTTTCCCCCTGAACTATAGCAGCAGTGTCAGGCTTTCTGTCGAGTTGACACAGAAATCTGTGGCTTTCCCTCAAGGCTTTTCCACAGGGCTGTCACACGTGCCACCGTGGTGTGAGTCGATTCTCGGGGTGACAGTCGAGGCATTGCAGGGAAATCAGGTTCCTCTGGAGTGGACTGAGACATTTGGGTGTCTTTTGGAATGGTGGCACCACCCTTGGTATTCCTCTCGACATTCTTGCTGAGAACACCTCCTCTTGAGATGAGACGGGAATGCCGGGAATCCTTTCCCAACGAAGCAGGGAATGGCACACTCATCTCGAGCAGAGGAGGTGGAAACGGGGCTCCTCCTGAATTGTGGTGGGACCCTCGGTGTTCCTCTTGAGTGGATACAGTTGTGTTGGGGAACTTCTTTTACTGCAGCAAGGTTGTGAAAGACTCTTTCGAGGTTCAAGAGGGAAGATGTGATTTCCCTCGAGATGCCTCAGCGGAAAAGTGCCTCATCTCGCCTGGAGGAGAGAACCTACTGTGTTTTCTCGAGTTGCGGCAGATTCCTCTCCAGTTAGGACAGGGACCTCAGGGACCCGTTCATGTGGACTCAGGAAAGGCCAGTTTCCATGTGAGTTGCGAGGGGCCTCTCAGGATTCCTCTCCAGTCGGTGCCGGGTCCTAAGTCCTCGTCTGGAGCCGAGGCCAGAACCTGAGGCTTCCTCTCCAGTGCTGACATGGAATTTGGGGTTCCTCTGGAGGCTCCACAGGGGAGTCAGACTTTGTCTCGAGTAGAGACATGCACGTCTGCTTTCCTCCTGAGCTGTAGCAGCAGTGTCAGGCTTCCCTTCGAGTTGACACAGGGATCTGTGTCTTTCCCTCGAGGCTTTCCCACAGGGCTGTGACACGTGCCATCGTGGTGTGAGTCGATACTCGGGGTGACAGTTGAGGCAGTGCAGGGAAATCAGGTTCCTCTGGAGTGAACTGAGATATTTGGGGGTCTTTTGGAATGGTGGCACAACACCTGGAGTTCCTCTCGTCTTTCCTGTTTGGAATGCCTCCACTTGAGATGTGACAGGAACGCCCGGAATCCTTTCCTGATGAAGCAGGGAAAGGAACCCTCATCTCGAGCGGAGGAGGGGGAAGCAGTGCTCCTCTTGATTTGTGGCTGGACCATCAGTTTCTCTCTCGAGTGGTGACGGTTATGTCAGGGAACTTCTTGAGTTTCAGCAAGTCTGTGAAGGACCCTTTCGAGTTTCACAAGGGAAAGTGTGATTTCCCTCAAGACGTCGCAGCGGAAAAGGGCCTCATCTCGCCTGGAGGGGAGAACCTCCTGGTTTTTCTTGAGTTGCGGCAGGATCCTCTTGAGTTACTTCAGGAACCTCAGGGACCCGCTCGTGTGGCCTGAGGAAAGGCCAGTCTCCATGTAAGTTGTGAGGGGCCTCCTGGGATTCCTCATCAATTGGTGCCCAGTCCTAAGTCTCAACTGGAGCCGAGGCAGGCACCTGAGATGCCGGGGTCCAGCCCTGGTGGATCCAGGGAATTCAAAGGATGGACGGCATTGGCAAGGAAAGATTTATTTATTAATTGATATTAGATTAGATTAAGAAGAAATAGTGTAGTAAGAAAATTAAGTGGAGAAAAGAGGCTGAATAACTTGGTTTACGGGGAAGGCCAATAAAACTCCAGACAAGGAACTTGCACCATCTATGTTGGGCCAGCAGCATCCCTTTGAATATCGGAGAGTGCCCTGCCTTGGGCTCTCTCTCTTACAGATCTTAGAAGCCAGGGCAAGTAAGTAGACATGATGAGCCACCCCACTCCAGATGGGAATTCAGCCTGAAATTAAAGTAAAGAAGAGACATGGGGAAACCAGTCCAACGACTGATCCCAGCCCCCATTGTCTAGCATATCCTTTTATACCTTTGATTGTACATAGAGATCAATGGGTAATACAAAATTATGCAGCATCAGCAGTCCTGACTCTTATCAAAACCAGGCTTTTCTCTCTGCATACCTAATTGTATACACAAGTCTTATGTGATTTACATCATCTTCTAGCCAAAAAGGTCCAATTAACATTTTACAGCCTTTTTCCGAAAAGGGTTTGTCAACTAGAAGACTTATTTGTGTTGATCTTCCCAAAGTCTGGTGCCACTCTCAGAAAGCACTAAATAAAGTTACATTCTTACATAGCAAGGACACAAGAGGAGTGCAGTGATATATAACAAAGAAGAGTAATTAACTCAAAAGTCTAGTGTTGCTAACATCAAAACTACTATATATCTTTTCCCATATCCCATTTACATTGATTAACATCCTCCCAGGTGCCTAAAAGGTAAAGAATATGGAGGTCTGGCAGCAGTCTTTGAGTCAATAGTGAAAGACCGTCACCAATATGATTTTTAACTCTTTAGAAAAGGCTCTGTATCTTTATGATTCTTTTAAGCTTTGTGCCTCTCGCGGTTGGGGGCTGTAAGCAATTCACAAGCTGTAAGAGGTCTGGGGAACTTGTTAGGCAAGCCTGAGAGCTATCAGAGGGGGTTTAACTGAAACATCCCTTTCAAATGCAGAAGACTAAAGCCCTGATTTGACTTTTTCCCAGAGAATATCAGAAGAGTGGAGAAGCAGAGTATAGAGGCCTGGAGATTCTTATTTTTTGGGGGGGGTAGATGCACAGGAAATTCCAGGGGGAACCCCTGAAACCTGATCACGTCCCTGCATTTGTCAGGCTTCCTTCCTCATGACCTTGTCATGGGTGGGATTCCTCACGCTGGCCCCTGACACTCAGGTTTCCTCTCTAGTGCTGATATGGATTTTAGGGTTCCTCTGGAGTCTCCACAGGGAAGTCAGGCATCGTCTCAAGTGGAGACATGCATGTCCTCTTTCCTCCCGAGCTGTAGCAGCAGTGTCAGGCTTCTCGTCATTTTGACACAGGGATCTCTGGCTTTCCCTCGAGGCTTTCCCACAGGGCTGTCACACTTGCCACTGTGGTGTCAGTTGATACTTGGTGTGACAGACGAGGCAGTGCAGGAAAATCAGTTTCCTCTGGAGTGGACTCAGACATTAGGGTTTTTTTTGGAATGGTGGCACGACCCCTGGAGTTCCTCTAGACTTTCCTGTTGAGAGAGCCTCCTCTTGAGATGCGACGGGACCGCTGGGAATCCTTTCCCAACGAAGCAGGGAAATTAACCCTCATCTAGAGCGGAGGAGGGGTAAACTGGGCTCCTCTTGATTTTGGCAGGACCCTCAGTGTTTCGCTCGAGTGGAGACGGGTATGTTGGGGAACTTCTTGAGTTTCTGCAAGGGTGTGAAGGATCCTTTAGAGGTTCAAGAGTGTAGGTGTGATTTCCCTCGAGATGCCACAGCAGAAAATGGCCTCATCTCGCCTGGATTGGAGAACCTCCTGGTTTTTCTCGAGTTGCTGCATGTTCCTCTCGAGTTAAGATGGGGTCCTCAGGGATCTGTTCATGTGGCCTTAGGAAAGGTCAGTCTCCATGTGAGTTGTGAGGGACCTCTGGGGATTCCTCTCCAGTCAATGCCGGGTCCTAAGTCCTCGTCTGCAGCCAAGGCCGGAACCTGAGGTTTCCTCTCCAGTGCTGACATGGTACTTGGGGTTCCTCTGGAGTCTCCACAGGAGAGTCAGGCCTCGTCTCAAGTGGAGACATGCACATCTGAATTCCTCCCGTGCTGTAGCAGCAGTGTCAGGCTTTCCGTCATAACACAGGGATCTATGACTTTCCCTCGAGGCTTTCCCACAGGGCTGTCACACGTGCCACCGTGGTGTGAATCAATACTCGGGTGACAGTCACGGCAGTGCAGGGAAATCGGGTTTCTCTGGAGTGGATTGACATTTGGGGGTCTTTTGGAATGCTGGAAGTACACCTGGAGTTCCTCTCGAGTTTCCTGTGGAGAGAGACTCCTCTTTACATGCAACAGGAATGCCAGGAATCCTTTCTGGATGAAGAAGGGAAAGGAACCCTCATCTCGAGCTGAGGAGGGGGAAACGGGGCTCCTGTTGAGTTTGGCTGGACCATAGGTGTTCCTCTCGAGTGGAGACGGGTATGTCGGGGAACTTCTTGATTTGCAGCAATGGTGTGAAGGACCCTTTTGAGGTTCAAGAGGGAAGTTTTGACTTCCCTCAAGAAGACACAGCAGAAAAGGGCCTCATCTCTTCTGGAGGGGAGAACCTCCTGGTTTTCCTCGAGTTGCGGCAGGTTCCTCTTGAGTTACGACGGGGACCTCAGGGATCCACTCTTGGGGCCTCAGGAAAGGCCAGTCTCCATGCAAGTTGCGAGGGACCTCTTGGGATTCCTCTCCAGTCAGTGCCGGGTCCTAAGTCCTTGTCTGGAACCGAGGCCGGAAACTGAGGTTTCCTCTCCATTGCTGACATGGATGTTGGGGTTCCTCTGGAGTCTCCACAGGGGAGTCAGGCCTCGTCTAGAGTGGAGACATGCACGTCCACTTTCCTCCCGAGCTGTAGCAGCAGTGTCAGGATTCCCGTCGTGTTAACAAAGGGATCTGTGGCTTTCCCTCGAGGCTTTCCCACAGGGCTGTCACACGTGCCACCATGGTGTGAGTCGACACTCGCGGTGACAGTCAAGGCAGTGCAGGGAAATCAGGTTCCTCTGTAGTGGACTGAGCCGTTTTTGGGTCTTTTGGAATGGTGGCACGACCCCTGGAGTTCCTCTCGACATTCCTGATGAGAGCGCCTCCTCTTGAGTTGTGACAGGAACGCCGGGGACATTTCCTGATGAAGCAGGGAAAGGAACCCTCTCCTCGAGTGGAAGAGGGGGAAACGGGGCTCATCTTGAGTTGTGGTGGGACACCCGGTGTTATTCTCAAATTGAGAAGTGTATTTCGGGGAACTTCCTGAGTTGAGACAAGGGTGTGAAGGACCCTTTCGAGGTTCAAGAGGGAAGGTGTAACTTCCCTCGAGATGCTGCAGTGGAAAAGGGCCTCATCTCACCTGGAGCAGAGAACCTCCTGGTTTTTCTCAAGTTGCGGTAGATTCCTCTCGAGTTACGATGGGGACCGCAGGGACCTGCTCTTTTGTCCTCAGGAAAGGCCAGTCTCCATGCGAGTTGCGAGGGACCTCTCGGGATTCCTTTCCAGTCAGTGTCGGGTCCTAAGTCCTCGTCGGGAGCCAAGGCTAAAACCTGAGGTTTCCTCTCCAATGCAGACATGGATATTGGTGTTGCTCTGCATTCTCCACAGGGGAGTCAGGCCTCGTCTTGAGTGGAGACATTCATGTCCACTTTCCTCCCGAGCTGTAGCAGCAGTGTAAGGCTACCCGTTGAGTTGACACAGGTATCTGTGGCTTTCCCATAGGGCTGTCATATAGGGCTCGAGGCTTTCCCATAGGGCTGTCACACGTGCCACTGTGGTGTGAGTCAAGACTTGGGGTGACAGTCAAGGCAGGGCAGAGAAATTAGGTTCATCTGGAGTGGACCGAGACTTTTGGGTGTCTTTTGGAATGGTGACACGAACCCTGGAGTTCCTCTCGACTTTCCTGTTGAGAGCACTTCCTCTTGAGATGCGACAGGAACACCGGGAATCCTTTCCAGACAAAGCAGGGAAAGAAACCCACATCTCGAGTGGAGGAGGGGGAAACGGGGCTGCCAGGGTCCAGCCCCGGTGGATCCAGGGAATATGAAGCAGGGAAGACGTTGGCGAGGATAGACTTATTTATTTATTAATATAAGATTAGATTAGGTAGAAATCATGTAGTAGGAAAATTACGTGGAGAAAAGAGGCTGAATAACTTGGCTTACGTGGAAAGCCAATAAATTTCCAGACAAGGAACATGCACCATCTACGTTAGGCCGCCGGCATCTGTTTGAATATCGGAGAGTGCCCCGCCTTGGGCTCTCTCTCTTACAGATTTTAGAAGCTGGGACAAGTAAGTAGACTTGGTTAGCCTCCATGTCCCAGATGGGAATTCAGCCTGAAATTAGAGTAAAAAGGAGACACGGGGAAAACCAGTCCAGGGACTTGCCCTGGCCTCTATTGTCTAGAACGTCTTTTTATACCCTTTTGATTGTACATAGAGATCAATGGGCAATACAAAATTATGCTGCATCAGCAGCCCTGATTCTTATCAAAACCAGGCTTTCTCTCTGCATACTTAATTGTTTTTACAAGTCTTAGGTGATTTACATCATTTTATAGCCAGAGGGCCAAAGAACATTTTACAGCCTTTTTCTGATAAGGGTTTGTCAACCAGAAGACTTATTTGTATTAATCTTCCCAAAGTCTGGTGCCACTCTCAGAAAGCACTAAATAAAGTTACATTCTTACATAGCAAGGACACAAGAGGAGTGCAGTGATATATAACAAAGAAAAGTAATTAACTCAAAAGTCTAGTGTTGCTAACATCAAAACTACTATGTATCTTTTCCCATATCCTGTTCACATTGATTAACATCCTCCCAGGTGCCTAAAAGATAAAGGACATGGAGGCCTGGCAGCAGTCATTGAGTCAACAGTGAAAACCCTGTACCAATATAATTTTAACTCTTTAGAAAAGGCTCTGTATCTTTATGATGCTTTTAAGCTTTGTGCCTCTCGCAGTTGGGGGGTTGTAAGCAATTTACAAGCTGTAAGAGGTCTGGGGAACCTGTTAGGCAAGCTAGAGAGCTATCAGAGGGGATTTAACTGAAACATCCCTTTCAAATGCAGAAGACTAAAGCCCTGATTTGACTTTTTCCAGAGAATATTAGAAGAGTAGAAAAGCAGAGTACAAAGGCAGGCAGAATCTTCTTTTTGGGGGGGGTGGATGCTCAAGAAATTCCAGGGGGAACCCCTGAAACCTTATCATGTCCTTGCGTTTGTCAGGCTTCCTTCCTCATGACCTTGTCACGGGTGGGATTCCTCACACTGGCCCCTGCTAACTCTCCCTTGTTTATTATTTTTTTAAAAAATCAGGTGCAGTTCAGTTGCGAGATTCCAAATGCTCTGCCGAAGAATCTTGACAATACAAGGAAGAATGATTACGAGGAGCAAGATTTAGACCAAACTAAAAACAGTAGACAGAATAGTCTTTCCAGAAATGAAGTTAGAGAAGGTGTCGAAAAAGTCATTGGCTTCTCCTGCGGCGGTAAAATCTAATCGGCAGTGTTCCAAGGTCTGAATCTGCTTATGAAGTTTCCCTAAGTCTAAACTAATATCTGAGCTGTTCCAAACACTTGAAATATGATTTTTCAACATATTGGATATTTGCACTTGTTGAGTCAAATGATATTGCTGCCACAGTAATAATAACAGAAACAGTAACAGTTGTTGTTACACAGCAAGAACATCATTATCATACCAATAAGTTGTTACAGTTACAGGACGTTTTTAAAGAAACAAAAGAGCAAACATTATTTTGAGGAGTTAAACAAGATGAAAGCATACATAGGGTCCATTTGTACATTAAGTTTTCCAGAATCATTAGTAAAAAGAAAAGCATAAGGAGAGGGTAGACAAGCTAAAATAGAGTAAATGGAGTCATTTTCTGGTCGGAGTTTACACTGCAGCAGTTGTCAGTCCTGCCAGGATCTCAATGTTTATCTTGTCTCTCCTGCCAGCTCGAGCGGTGGCCCTCGCCCCGCCCTCCACTGAAACGGCTTCAGGTCTAGCGGCAGCCAAGCAAGACAAAAACTGAGCAAATAGCACACAAGTTCCCATATATCCCCTTTCCCCATCAAGTCTCTATCCCATAGTTTTTGCAGATGGACGCTGGCGCTGCTACGGGGCTGTGAGTGCGGCGCACTGGGTTCTGTCAGTCAGCCAGGCTGGCCCCACCCTTGGCTCCCGCTCAGCTGTTTCATGCAGTTGTGGCAGCAGAGGAGTTCCCCTTTTTCTTTTGTGGCCAGTCTGTCCACGATCCAAATTGACAAATCTGCGTCCTGTGGAAAAAAGACAAACACTTCTTTGACCGGCAGTTAATTTGGGGTCGGGATTTTTTTTATTGTCTGCAGAGGAGGTCTTTTCACTTTACCAAAGGTTTTACATTTTATTGGTCTGGACAAATGGCTGGGAGGAGACACCCTGCATCTGAGGTCAGTGGCTGCTGGGAGGAGACACCCCGCGTCCGAGGCTGGGGTGGCCAGGAGGAGACACCTCACATCCGAGACTAGGGGCAGCTGGGAGAAGCCACCTTGCACTCGAGGCCAGGGGCGGTGACCTTGAGGAGCCACCCAGAGCCCGAGCCCAAGGCCAGGGGCAGCAGCTGGGAGGTGCCACCCACACCCGAGGCCAGGGCCAGCGGCCAGGAGGAGCAACCAAGGAGCGGTGGCTGCGCTGGCCCAGGAGGGCCTAGAGGAGCTATCCCACGTTGAAGGTCAGGAACAGCAGTGGTAAGGAGATACCCCTCGTCCAAGGTAAGAAGCAGCATCTGTGCTTTTCTGGAGCAGCCATGAAGAGATACCCCATGCCCAAGGTAAGAGAAACCCAAGTAAGATGGTAGGTGCTGCAAGAGGGCATCAGAGGGCAGACACATTGAAACCATACTCACAGAAAACTAGTCAATCTAATCACACTAGGACCACAGCCTTGTCTAACTCAATGAAACCAAGCCATGCCTGTGGGGCAACCCAAGACTGGCGGGTCATGGTGGAGAGGGCTGACAGAACGTGGTCCACTGGAGAAGGGAATGGCAAGCCACTTCAGTATTCTTGCCTTGAGAACTCCATGAACAGTATTAAAAGGCAATATGATAGGATACCAAAAGAGGAACTCCCCAGGTCATTAGGTGTCCAATATGCTACTGGAGATCAGTGGAGAAATAACTCCAGAAAGAATGACGGGATGGAGCAAAAGCAAAAACAATAGTCAGTTGTGCATGTGACTGGGGAAAGAAGCAAGATCTGATGCTGTAAAGAGCAATATTGCATAGGAACCTGGAATGTCAGGTCCATGAATCAAGGCAAATTGGAAGTGATCAAACAAGAGATGGCAAGGGTGAACATCGACATTCTAGGAATCAGTGAACTAAAATGGACTGGAATGGGTGAATTTAACTCAGATGACCATTATATCTACTACTGCGGGCGGAATCCCTCAGAAGAAATGGAGTAGCCATCATGGTCAACAAAAGAGTCTGAAATGCAGTACTTGGATGCAATCTCAAAAACGACAGAATGATCTCTGTTCGTTTCCAAGGCAAACCATTCAATATCACAGTTATCCAAGTCTATGCCCCAACCAGTAATGCTGAAGAAG
>SJYT01011630.1:187648-260750 GCA_006410635.1 Cephalophus harveyi
ACCCAGGTTCGATCCCTGGGTCGGGAAGATCCCCTGGAGAAGGAAATGGCAATCCACTCCAGTATTCTTGCCTGGAGAATCCCATGGACAGAGAAGCCTAGTAGGTTACAGTCCACGGGGTCGCAAAGAGTCGGACACAACTGAGCAACCTCACCTCACCTCACCTCACCTCAAGAGGTCTGAGGAACCTGTTAGACAAGCTAGAGAGCTATCAGAGGGGGTTTAACTGAAATATCCCTTTCAAATGCAGAAGACTAAAGTCCTGATTTGAGTTTTTCCAGAGAATATTAGAAGAGTAGAAAAGAGAGTACAAAGGCCGGCAGATTCTTATTTTTTTTTGGGGGGGGGGTGGCTTCTCAGGAAATTCCAGGAGAAACCCCTGAAACCTGATCAAGTCTTTGCATTTGTCAGGATTCCTTCCACATGACCTTGTCATGGATGGGATTCCTCATGCTGGCCCCCGAAACGGGCCTCCTCTTGAGTTGTGGCGGGACCCTTGGTGTTCCTCTCAAGTGGAGTCGGGTATGTCAGGATCTTCTTGAGTTGCTGAAAGGGTGTGAAGGACCCTTTCGACGTTCAAGAGCAAAGGTGTGATTTCCCTCGAGACGCCACAGAGGAAAAGGATCTCATCTCGCCTGGAGGGGAGAACCTCCTGGTTTTTCTCGAGTTGTGGCAGATTCCTCTCAAGTTATGACGGGGACCTCAGGGACCCGCTTATGTGGCCTCAGGAAAGGCAAGTCTCCAAGTGAGTTGTGAGGGGCCTCTCGGGATTCCTCTCCAGTCAGTGCCGGTTCCTAAGTCCTAGTCTGGAGCCGAGGCCAGAACCTGAAGTTTCCTCTCCAGTGCTGACATGGATCTTGGGGTACCTCTGGAGTCTCCACAGGGGAGTCAGGCCTCATCTCGAGTGGAGATATGCACGTCCACTGTCCTCCCGAGCTGTAGCAGCAGTGTCAGGCTTCCCGTCAAGTTGACACAGGGATCTGAGGCTTTCCCTCGAGGATTTCCCACAAGGCATACACACGTGCCACCATGGTTTGAGTCGATAATCCGGGTGACAGTCGAGGCAGTGGAGGGAAATCAGGTTCATCTGGAGTGGACTGAGATATTTGGGGATCTTTAGAATGGTGTCACGACCCTGGAGTTCCTCTCAAATTTCCTGTGGAGAGCGCCTATTCTTGACATGTGATGGGAACACCGGGAATCCTTTCCTGAAGAAGCAGGGAAAGGAACCCTCATCTCAAGTGGAGGAGGGGGAAATGGGGCTCCTCTTGAGTTGTGTTGGGACCCATGGTGTTCCTCTCGAGTGGAGACGAGTATGTTGTGGAACTTCTTGATTTGCAGCAAGGGTGTGAAGGACCCTTTCAATGTTCAAAAGGGAAAGTGCGATTTCCCTCAAGACACCTCAGCGGAAAAGGGCCTCATCTCACCTGGAGGGGAGAACCTCCTGGTTTTTCTTGAGTTGTGGCAGGTTCCTCTCGAGTTACGACGGGAACCTCAGGGACCCGCTCATGTGGCCTCAGAAAAGGCCAGTCTCCATGTGAGTTGTGAGGGACCTATCGGGATTCCTCTCCAGTCGGTGCTGGGTCCTAACTCCTCGTCTGGAGCCGAGGCTGGAACCTGAGATTTCCTCTCCACTCCTGACATGGATCTTGGGATACCTCTGGAATCTCCATAGGGGTGTCAGGCCTAGTCTCGAGGAGAGACTTGCACGTCTGCTTTCCTCCCGAGCTGTAGCAGCAGTGTCAGGCTTCGTTTCGAGTTGACACAGGGATCTGTGGCTTTCCCTCAAGGCTTTCCCACAAGGCTGTCACACGTGCCAACGTGGTGTGAGTCGATACTCAGGGTGACAGTCGAGGCAGTGCAGGGAAATCAGGTTCCTCTGGTGTAGACTAAGACATTTGGGGGTCTCTTGGAATGGTGGCACGACCCTTGGAGTAACTCTCGAGTTTCCTGTTGAGAGCACCTCCTCTTGAGATGCGACGGGAATGCCGGGAAACCTTTAGTGACGAAGCAGGGAAAGGAACCCTCACCTCGAGCAGAGGAGGGGGAAACGGTGCTCCTCTTGAGTTGTGGTGGGACCATCGGTGTTCCTCTTGAGTGGAGACACGTATGTCATGGAACTTCTTGAGTTGGTACAAGGGTGTGAAGGACCCTTTCGACGTTCAAGTGGAAGGTGTGATTTCCCTCAAGACGCCACAGCGTAAAAGGGCCTCATCTCGCCTGGAGGGGAGAACCTCATGGTTTTTCTCGAATTGCGGCAGGTTCCTCTCGAGTTACGACGGGGACCTCAGGAACCTGCTCCTGTGGCCTCAGGAAAGGCCAGTCTCCATGCGAGTTGTGAGGGGCCTCTCAGGATTCCTCTCCAGTCGGTGTCAGGTCTCAAGTCCTTCCCTTCTGGGAAACCGTTCCTGAAGAAGCAGGGAAAGGAAACCTCATCTCGAGCAGAGGAGGGGGAAACGGGGCTCCACTTGAGCTGTGGCAGGACCCTCGGTGTTCCTCTCGAGTGGAGACAGGTATGTCAGGGAACTTCTTGTGTTGCTGTAAGGGTGTGAAGGACCCTTTCGACGTTCAAGTGGAAGATGTGATTTCCCTCGAGATGCCGCAGCGGAAAAGGGCTCATGTCGCCTGGAGGGGAGAACCTCTTGGTTTCTCTCGAGTTGCGGTAGGTTCCTCTCGAGTTACTAAGGTGACCTCAGGGACCCGCTCATGCGGCCTCAGGAAAGGTCAGTCTCCATGCGAGTTGCGAGGGTCCTCTCGGGATTACTCTCCAGTCGAGGCCGGTCCTAGGTCCTCATCTCGATCTGAGGCAGGAATGTTAGGTTTCCTCTCCAGTGCAGACAAGGATCTTGGAGCTCCTCTGGAGTCTCCACAGGGGAGTCAGGTCTTGTCTCGAGTGGAGACATGCACGTCCGCTTTCATCCTGAGCTGTAGCAGCAGTGTCAGTCTTCTGTCGAGTTGACACAGGGAACTGTGGCTTTCCCTCGAGGCTTTCCCACAGGGCTGTCACACGTACCACCATGGTGTGAGTCGATACTCGGGGTGACAGTTGAGGCAGTGTAGGGAAATCAGGTTCCTCTGGAGTGGACTGAGACATTTGGGGGTCTTTTGGAATGGTGGCACGACACCTGGAGTTCCTCTCGACTTTCTGTTGGAGAGTGCCTGTTCTTGAGTTGCGACAGGAACACTGGGAATCCTTTCCTGAAGAAGCAGGGAAAGGATCCCTCATCTCGAACAGAGGAGGGGGAAATGGTGCTCCTCTTGAGTTGTGGCGGGACCATCGGTGTTCCTATCAAGTGGAGAAGGATATGTCAGGGAACTTCTTGAGTTGCAGCAAGGGTGTGAAGGAACCTTTCAAGGTTCAAGGGGAAGTTGTGATTTCTTTCAAGATGCCTCAGCAGAAAAGGGCCTCATGTCACCTGGAGGGGAGAACGTCCTGGTTTTTCTCAAGTTGTGGTAGGTTCCTCTCAAATTACAACAGGGACATCAGGGACCCTCTCGTGTGGCCTCAGGAAAGGCCAGTCTCCATGCGAGTTGTGAGGTGCCTCTTGGGATTCCTCTCCAGTTGTTGCCAGGACCTAAGTCCTAGGGTAGAGCTGAGGTTGGAACCTGAGGTTTCCTTTCCAGTGCTGACATGGATCTTGGGGTACCTCTGGAGTCTCCATAGGGGAGTCAGGCCTCGTCTCGAGTGGAGACCTGCATGTCCACTTTTCTCCTGAGCTGTAACAGCAGTGTCAGGCTTTCTGTCGAGTTGACACAGGGATCTGTGGCTTTCCCTCGAGTCTTTCCCACAAGGCTGTCACACGTGCCAACGTGGTGTGAGTCGATACTCAGGGTGACAGTCGAGTCAGTGCAGGGAAATCAGGTTCCTCTGGTGTGGACTGAGACATCTGGGGGTCATTTGGAATGGTGGCAAGACCCCTGGAGTTCCTCTCGACTTTTCTGTTGAGAGCGCCTCCTCTTGAGCTGTGACGGGAGCACCGGTAATCCTTTCATGACGAAGCAAGGAAAGGAACCCTCATCTCGAGCAGAGGAGGGGGAAATGGGGCTCCTCTTGAGTTGTTGCAGGACCATCAGTGTTCCTCTCGAGTGGATACAGGTATGTCAGGGAACTTCTTGAGTTGCTGCAAGGGTGTGAAGTACCCTTTTGAGGTTCAAGGGGAAGGTGTGATTTACCTTGAAATGCCACAGCAGAAAAGAGCCTCATCTGGCCTGGAGGGGAGAACCTCATGGTTTTTCTCGAGTTGCGGAAGGTTACTCTCGAGTTACAATTGGGACCTCAGGGAACCGCTCCTGTGGCCTCAGGAAAGGCCAGTCTCCATGCAAGTTGCGAGTGGCCTCTCGGGATTCCTCTCCAGTCAGTGCCGAGACCTAAGTCCTCTGATGGAGCCAAATTTGTAACCTGAGATTTCCTCTCCAGTGATGAAATGGATCTTGGGGTTCCTCTGGAGTCACCACAGTGGAGTCAGGCCTCGTCTCGAGTGGAGACATGCACATCCACTTTCCTCCCGAGCTGTAGCAGTGTCAGGCTTCTGTCGAGTTGACACAGGGATCTGTGGCTTTCCCTCGAGGCTTTCCCACAGGGCTGTCATTCGTGCCACTGTCGAATGAGTCGATACTCGGGGTGACTGTCAAGGCAGTGCAGGGAAATCAGGTACCTCTGGAGTTGACTGAGACATTTGGGTGTCTTTTGGAATGGTGGCATGAACCCTGGAGTTCATCTCATCTTTCTTGTGGAGAACGCCTCCTCTTGAGATGCAATGGGAACAACGGGTTACCTTTCCTGACGAAACAGGGGAAGGGAACCTCATCTCGTCCAGAGGAGGGGGAAACGTGGCTCCTCTTGAGTTCTGGTGCGAACCTCTGTGTTCCTCTTGAGTGGAGATGGGTATGTCAGGGAACTTCTTGAGTTGCTGCAAGGGTGTGAAGGACCCTTTCAAGATTCAAGAGGGAAGGTGTGATTTCCCTTGAGACATCACAGCAGAAAATGGCCGCATCTCGCCTGGAGTGGAGAAGCTCCTGGTTTTTCTCGAGTTGTGGCAGGTCCCTCTTGAATTATAATGGGGACCTCAGGGACCCACTCGTGTGGCCACAGGAAAAGGCAGTCCCCATGTGAGTTGCGAGGGGCCTCTCGGGATTCCTCTCCAGTCGGTGCTGGGTCCTAAGTCCTCATCTGGAGACGAGGCAGGAAGCTGAGGTTTCCTCTCCAGTGCTGACATGGATCTTGGAGTTCCACTGGAGTCTTCACAGGGGAGACAGGCCTCGTCTCGAGTGGAGACATGCAGCTCGGCTTTCTTCCCAAGCTGCAGCAGCAGTGTCAGGCCTCCTGTAGAGTTGACACAGGGATCTGTAGTGTTCCCTGGAGGCTCCAAACAGGGCTGTCGCACGTTCCACTGTGGTGTCAGTCGATACTCAGTGTGACAGTCAAGGCAGCGCAGCAAAATCAGGTTCCTCTGCAGTGGACTGAGAAATTTGGGTCTTTGGAATGGTGGCACGAGCACTGGAGTTCCTCTCGACTTTCTTGTTGAGAGCACCTCCTCTTGAGATGTGACGGGAATGCCGGGAAATGTTTACCGACGAATCAGTGAAAGGAACCCTCATCTTGGGCGACGGAGGTGGAAACAGGGCTCCTCTTGAGTTGTGGTGGACCCTCGGAGTTCCTCTCGTATTAGAAGGGCATGTCTGGGAACTTCTTGAGTTGCTGCAAGAGTGTGAGGGACCATTTCGAGGTTCAAGAGGGAAGGTTTGATTTCCCTCAAGACGCCACAGTGGAAAAGGGCCTCATATAGTCTGGAGGGGAAAACATCCTGGTTTTTCTCGAGTTGTGGTAGGTTCCTCTTGAGTTAGGATGGGGACCTCAGGGACCCACTCGTGTGGCCTCAGGAAAGGCCAGCCTCCATGAGAGTTGCGAGGGGCCTCTTGGGATTCCTCTCCAGTCAGTGTCGTGGCCTATGTCCTCGGCTGGAGCCGAGGCCGGAACCTGAGGTTTTGTCTCCAGTGCTGACATGTACCTTGGGGTTCCTTTAGAGTCTCCACAGGGGAGTAAGGCCTTGTCTCATGTGGAGACATGCATGTCTGCTTTCCTCCCGAGGTTTAGCAGCAGTGTCAGGCTTCCCATTGAGTTGAAACAGAGATCTCTGGCTTTCCCTCGAGGCTTTCCCACAGGCCTGTCACACGTGCCACCTAGGTGTGAGTTGACATTCGGGGTGACAATCGAGGCAGTTCAGGGAATTCAGGTTCATGTGGAGTGGACTGAGATATTTGGGGGTCTTTTTGAATGGTGCCATGACCCCTGGAGTTCCTCTCGACTTTCCTGTGGAGAGCAACTCCTCTTGAGATGCGACGGGAACCCCGGGAATCCTTTCCCAATGAAACAGGGAAAGGAACCCTCATCTCGAGCAGAGGCGGGTGAAACGGGGCTCCTCTTGAGTGGTAGCGGGGCCCTCAGTGTTCCTCTCAAGTGGAGACAGGTATGTCGGGGAACTTCTTGAATTGCTGCAAGGGTGTGAAGGAACCTTTTGAGGTTCAAGAGGGAAGGTGTGATTTCCCTCGAGACACTGCAGCGGAAAAGGGCATCATCTCGCCTGGAGAGGAGAACCTCCTGGTTTTTCCTGAGTTGCAGTAGGTTCCTCTCGAGTTATGATGGAGACCTTAGGGAACCACTCGTGTGGCATCAGGAAAGGCCAGTCTCCATGCGAGTTAAGAGGGGCCTCTCGGGATTCCTCTCCGGTCGGTGCCGGGTCCTAAGTCCTCGTCTGGAGCCAAGGCCAGAACCTGAGGTTTCCTCTCCAGTGCTGACATGGATATTGGTGTTCCTCTGGAGTCTCCACAGGGGAGTCAGGCCTCGTCTCGAGTGGAGACATGCACATCTGCATTCTTCCTGATCTGCAGCATCAGTGTCAGTCTTCCGTTGAGTTGACACAGGGATCTGTGGCTTTCCCTCGAGGATTTCCCACAGGGTTTTCACTCGTGCCACCATGGTGTGAGTCGATACTCGGGGTGACTGTTGAGGCAGTGCAGGGAAATCAGGTTCCTCTGGAGTGGACTGAGACATTTGGGTGTCCTTTGGAATGGTGGCATGAACCCTGGAGTTCCTCTCATCTTTACTGTGTTGAGCACCTCCTTTTGAGATTCGACGGGAACATCGGGAATCCATTCCCGATGAAGCAGGGAAAGGAACCCTCATCTCGTGTGGAGGAGGGGAAAACGGGGCTCCTCTTGAGTTTGACGGGACCCTCGGTGTTCCTCTCGAATGGAGACTTCTTGAGTAACTTCTTGAGTTGCAGCAAGGGTGTTAAAGAGCACTTGGGGTTCAAGAGGGAAGGTATGATTTCCCTCAAGACGCTGCAGCGAAAAGGGCCTCATCTCGCATGGAGGGGAGAACCTCCTGGTTTTTCTCGAGTTGTGGCAGGTTCCTCTCAAGTTATATGGGGACCTCAGGGACCCACTCATGTGGCCTCAGGAAAGCCACTATCCACACAAGTTGCGAGGGGCCTCTCGGGATTCCTCTCCATTCGGTGCTGTGTCCTAAGTCCTCGTCTGGAGCAGAGGCCGGAACCTAAGGTTTCCTGTCAGGTGCTGACATGGATCTTGGGGTTCCTCTGGAGTCTCCACAGGGAATTCAGACCTCGTCTTGAGTGGAGACTTGCACATCTGTTTTCCCCCCAAGCTGCAGCAGCAGTGTCAGGCTTCCCGTCGAGTTGACACAGGGATCTGTGGCTTTCCCTCGAGTCTTTCCCACAGGGCTGTCACACATGCCACCATGGTTGAGTCAATACTCGGGGTGACAGTCGAGGCAGTGCAGAGAAATGAGGTTCCTCTGGACTGGACTGAGACAATTGGGGGTCTTTTGGAATAGTGGCCAGACGCCTGGAGTTCCTCTCGTCTATCCTGTTGAGAGCTCCTCCTCTTGAGATGCGACAAGAACTCCAGGAATCCTTTCCTGACAAAACAGGGAAAGGAACCTCATCTCGAGTGGAGGAGGGGGAAATGGGACTCCTCTTGAGTTTGGTGTGACCCTCAGTGTTCCTCGCGAGTGGAGACGGGTATGTTGGAGAACTTCTTGTGTTGCAGCAAGGGTGTGAAGGACCCTTTCGAGGTTCAAGAGGGAAGGTGTGATTTCCCTTGAGACGCCGTAGCAGAAAAGGGCCTCATTTCGCCTGGAGGGTAGAACCTCCTGGTTTTTCTCGAGTTGCGGTAGGTTCTTCTTGAGTTACAATGAGGACCTCAGGGACCCACTAGTGTCGCCTCAGGAAAGGCCACTCTCTACGAGAGTTGCGAGGGGCCTCTCGGGATTCCTCTCCAGTCGGTGCCAGGTCCTAATTCCTCATCTGGAACCGTTGCTGGAACCTAAGGTTTCCTCTCCAGTGCTGATATGTATCTTGGTATTACTCTGGAGTCTCCACAGGGGAATCAGGCCTCGTCTCGAGTGGAGACATGCACGTCCGCTTTTCTCCGAAGCTGTAGCAGCAGTCTCAGGCTTCCCGTCGAGTTGACACAAGGATCCATGGCTTTCCCTCGAGGCTTCCCCTTGAGGCTTTCCCTCGAGGCTTTCCCACAGGGCTGTCACATGTGCCCAAGTGGTGTGAGTTGATACTCGGGGTGACAGTCGAGGCAATGCAGGGAAATCAGGTTCCACTGGAGTGGACCGAGACATTTGGGGGACTTTGGAATGGTCACACGACCCCTGGAGTTCCTCTTGTCTTATCTTTGGAGAGCGCGTCCACTTGAGATGCGACGGGAACACCGGGAATCCTTTGCCGAGGAAGCAGGGAAAGGAACCCTCATCTTGAGTGGAGGAGGGGGAAACAGGGCTCATCTTGAGTTGTGGCAGGACCCTCATTGTTCCTCTCGAGTGGAGACGGGTATGTCGCGGAACTTCTTGAGTTGCTGCAAGGGTGTGAAGGACCCTTTCGAGGTTCAAGAGGGAATGCTTGATTTCCCTCAAGACACAGCAGTGGAAAAGGGCCTCATCTCACCTGGAGGGGAGAACCTCCTGTTTTTTTTTTCGAGTTGCAGCAGGTGCCTCTCGAAATAAGAAGTGGACCTCAGGAACCCGCTCGTGGGACGTCAGGAAAGGCCAGTCTCCATGTGAGTTGCGAGGGGCCTCTCGAGAATCTTCTCCACTCCATTTCGGGTCCTAAGTCCTCATTTGGAGCAGAGGCCGGAGTCTGGGGTTTCCTCTCAAATGCTGACATGGATCTTGGGGTTCCTCTGGAGTCCCCACAGGGGATTCAGGCCTCGTCTCTAGTGGAGACATGCATGTCCACTTTCCTCCCATGGTGTAGCAGCAGTGTCAGGCTTCCGGTCGAGTTGACACAGGGATCTGTGTCTTTCTTTTGAGGCTTTCCCACAGGGCTGTCACACATGCCACCGTGGTGTGAGATGATACTCGTTGTGACAGTCGATGCAGTGCAGGGAAATCAGGTTCCCCTGGAGTGGACTGAGATATATTTCAGGGCCTTTTTGAATGGTACCATGGCCCCTGGAGTTCCTCTCGACTTTCCTGTAGAGAGTGCCTCCTCTTGAGATGCGACTGGAGCACCGGGCATCCTTTTGCGATGAAGCAGGGAAAGGAACACTCATCTCGAGGGGAGGAGAGGGTAGCGGGGCTCCTCTTCAGTTGTGGTGGGACCCTCAGTGTTCCTCTCGAGTGGAGACTGGTATATCAGGGAACTTCTTGAGTTGCAGCAATGGTGTTAAAGACCCTTATGAGGTTCAAGAGGGAAGGTGTGATTTCCCTTGAGACGCCACAGCGGAAAAGAGCCTCATCTTGCCTGGAGGGGAGAACCTCCTGGTTTTTCTCAAGTTGCGGTAGATTCCTCTCGAGTTACGATGGGGACCGCAGGGACCTGCTCTTTTGTCCTCAGGAAAGGCCAGTCTCCATGCGAGTTGCGAGGGACCTCTCGGGATTCCTTTCCAGTCAGTGCTGGGTCCTAAGTCCTCGTCGGGAGCCAAGGCTAAAACCTGAGGTTTCCTCTCCAATGCAGACATGGATATTGGTGTTGCTCTGCATTCTCCACAGGGGAGTCAGGCCTCGTCTTGAGTGGAGACATTCATGTCCGCTTTCCTCCCGAGCTGTAGCAGCAGTGTCAGTCTTCCCATCGAGTTGACAGAGGGATCTGTGGCTTTCCCTCGAGGCTTTCCCACAGGGCTGTCACATGTGCCCAAGTGGTGTGAGTTGGTACTCGGGGTGACAGTCGAGGCAGTGCAGGGAAATCCGGTTCCTTTGGAATGAACTGAGACATTTGGGGGACTTTTGGAATGGTCGCACGACCCCTAGAGTTCCTCTTGACTTATCTTTGGAGAGCGTGTCCACTTGAGATGCGACAGGAACACCGGGAATCCTTTCCCGAGGAAGCAGGGAAAGGAACCCTCATCTTGAGCGGAGGAGGGGGAAACGGGGCTCATCTTGAGTTGTGGCAGGACCCTCGTTGTTCCTCTCGAGTGGAGACGGGTATGTTGTGGAACTTCTTGTGTTGCTGCAAGGGTGTGAAGGACCCTTTCGAGGTTCAAGAGGGAATGCTTGATTTCCCTCGAGACACAGCAGTGGAAAAGGGCCTCATCTCACCTGGAGAGGAGAACCTCCTGGTTTTTGTCGAGTTGCAGCAGGTGCCTCTCAAAATAAAAAGTGGACCTCAGGAACCTATTCGTGGGACGTCAGGAAAGGCCAGTCTCCATGCGAGTTGCGAGGGGCCTCTCGAGAATCTTCTCCAGTCCATTTCGGGTCCTAAGTCCTTGTTCGGAGCAGAGGCCAGAATCTGGGGTATCCTCTCAGATGCTGACATGGATCTTGGGCTTCCTCTGGAGTCTCCACAGAGGAGTCAGGCCTTGTCTCGAGTGGAGACATGCACATCCGCATTCCTCTCGAGCTGTAGCAGCAGTGTCAGGCTGCCCGTCGAGTTGACACAGAGGTCTGTGGCTTTCCCTCGAGGCTTTCTCACAGGGCTCTCACACGTGCCACCGTTGTATGAATTGATCCTCGGGGTGACAGTCAATACAGTGTAGGGAAATCAGGTTCCTCTGGAGTGGACTGAGACATTTGGGGATCTTATGGAATGGTGACACAAAACCTGGAGTTCCTCTCGAATTTCCTGTGGAGAGCGCCACCACTTGAGACGAGACGGGACGCCGGGAATCCTTACTCGACAAAGCAGGGATAGGAACCCGCATCTCGAGCAGAGTAGGTGGAAGCGGGGCTCCTTTTGAGTTGTGGCAGGACCCTCAGTGTTCCTCTCGAGTAGAGACGGGTATGTCGGGGAACTTGTTGAGTTGCTGCAAGGGTGTGAAGGACTCTTTCGAGGTTCCAGAGGGAAGGTGTGATTTCCCTCGAGATGCCGCAGCAGAAAAGGGCCTCATGTCGCCTGGAGGGGAGATCCTCTTGGTTTCTCTCAAGTTGTGGCAGGTTCCTCTCGAGTTACTAAGGTGACCTCAGGGACCCACTTGTGTGGCCTCAGAAAAGGCCAGTCTCCATGCGAGTTGTGAGGGGACTCTAGGGATTCCTCTCCAGTCGGTGCCGGGTCCTAAGTCCTCATCTGGAGCCAGGCCGGACCCAGAGGTTTCCTCTCCAGTGCTGACATGGATTTTGGGGTTCCTCTGGAGTCTCCACAGAGGAGTCAGGCCTTGTCTCAAGTGGAGACATGCACGTTCGCACTCCTCCCGAGCTGTAGCAGACAGTGTCACGCTGTGCATCGTGTTGACACAGAGATCTGTGGCTTTTCCTCGAGGCTTTCCCACAGGGCTGTCACACGTGCCACCATGGTATGAAATGATGCTCGGGGTGACAGTTGAGGCCGTGCAGGGAAGTGAGGTGCCTCTGGGGTGGATTGAGATATTTGCGGATCATTTGCAATGGTGGCATGACCCCTGGAGTTCCCTTTGACTTTCCTGTGGAGAGCGCCTCCTCTTGAGATGTGACAGGAACACCAGGAATCCTTTCCCAACGAAGCAGGGAAAGGAACCCTCATCTCGAGCGGAGGAGGGGGAAACACGGCTCCTCTTGAGTTTGGTGGGATCCTCAGTGTTCCTCTCGAGTGGAGACGGGTATGTCAGGGAACTTATTGAGATGCAGCAAAGCTGTGAAGGACCTTTTCAAGGTTCAAGAGGGAAGATGTGATTTCCCTCGAGATGCTGCAGAGGAAAAGGGCCTCATCTCATCTGGAGGGGAAAACCTTGTTTTTCTTGAGTTGCGGCAGATTCTTCTTAAGTTATGATGGCAACCTCAGAGACCCGGTTGTGTGGCCTCAGGGAAGTCCATTCTCCATGCGAGTTTCGAGGGGCCTCTTGGGATTCCTCTGCACTCAGTGCCAGGTCCTAAGTCCTCGTCTGGAGCCGAGGCCAGAAGCTGAGTTTTCCTCTCCAGTGCTGACTTGGATCTTGGGGTTCCTCTGGAGTCTCCACAGGGGAGTCAGGCCTCGTCTCGAGTGGAGACATGCACATACGCTTTCCTCCCGAGCTATAACAGCAATGTCAGGCTTCCCATAGAGTTGACACAGGGATCTGTGCTTTCCCTGGAGGCTTTCCCACAGAGCTGTCACACGTGCCATCATGGTGTGAGTCGATACTCGTGGTGACAGTCGAGGCAGTGCAGGGATCAAGTTCTTCTGGAGTGGACTGAGACTTTTGGGGGTCTTTTGGAATGGTGGCAGGAATCCTGGAGTTCCTCAGGACTTTCCTGTTTAGAGCGCCTCCTCTTGAGATGCGATGGGAATGCTGGGAAGCTTTCCTGAAGAAGCAGGGAAAGGAACCCTCATCTCGAGTGGAGTAGGGAGAAACGGGGCTCCAACTGAGTTGTGGCGGGACCCTCAGTGTTCCTCTCGAGTGGATATAGGTATGTCGGGTAACTTCTTGAGTTGCTGCAAGGGTGTGAAGGACCCTTTCGAGGTTCAAGAGGGAGGCTGTGATTTCCCTCGAGACGCCGCAGTGGAAAAGGGCCTCATCTCGCCTGGAGAGAATACCCTCCTGGTTTTTCTCGAGTTGTGACAGGTTCCTTTCGAGTTTCAATGGGGACTTCACGGACCCACTCGTGTGGCCTCAGGAAAGGTCATTCTCCATGTGAGTTGAGAGGGGTTTCTGGGGATTCCTCTTCAGTCCGTGCCAGGTCCTAAGTCCTCATCTGGATCCGAGGCTAGAACCTGAAGTTTCCTCTCCAGCACTGACACGAATCTTAGTGTTCCTCTGGAGTCTCCACAGGGGTCTCAGGCCTCGTCCTGAGTGGAGACATGCGCGTCCAATTTCCTCCTGAGCTGTAGCAACAGTGCCAACCTTCCCGTCAAGTTGACCCAGGGATCTGTGGCTTTCCCTCGAGGCTTTCCCACAGGGCTGTCACACGTTCCACTGTAGTGTGAGTCAATACTCGGGGTGAGAGTCGAGGCAGTGCAGGGAAATCAGGTTGCTCTGGAGTGGACTTAGACATTTGGGGGTCTTTTGGAATGGTTGCACAACCCCTGGAGTTCCTCTCGACTTTCTTGTGGCGAGCACATCATCTTGAGATGCAACGTGAACACCGGGAATCTTATCCCGACGAAGCAGGGAAAGGAACCCTCATCTCAAGTGGAGGAGCGGGAAATGGGGCTGCTCTTGAGTTCGGTGGCACCCTCGGTGTTCCTCTCATGTGGAGACGAGTATGTCGGGGAATGTCTTGAATTCCTGCAAGGGTGTTAAGGATCCTATAGAGATTCAAGAGGGAAGTTGTGATTTCCCTCGAGAAGCCACAGTGGAAAAGTGGCTCATCATGCCTGGAGGGGAGAACCTCCTGGTTTTTCTCGAGTTGCTGCAGGTTCCTCTCAAGTTACATCAGGGACATCAGGGAACCGCTCGTGTGGCCTCAGGAAAGGCCATTCTCCATGCAACTTGCGTGGGGCCTCTCGGGATTCCTCTCCAGTCGGTGCCGTGTCATAAGTCCTCGTCTGGAGCCGAGGCTGGAACCTGAGGTTTCCTCTCCAGTGCTGACATGGATCTTGGGGTTCCTCTGGAGTCCCCACAGGGGATTCAGGCCTCGTCTCTAGTGGAGACATGCACGTCCGCTTTCCTCCCGTGGTGTAGCAGCAGTGTCAGGCTTCCGGTCGAGTTGACACAGGGATCTGTGTCTTTCTTTTGAGGCTTTCCCACAGGGCTGTCACACGTGCCACCGTGGTGTGAGACGATACTCAGTGTGACAGTCGATGCAGTGCAGGGAAATCAGGTTCCCCTGGAGTGGACTGAGATATTTCAGGGCCTTTTTGAATGGTACCATGACCCTTGGAGTTCCTCTCGATTTTCCTGTAGAGAGCGCCTCCTCTTGAGATGTGACAGGAACGCTGGGCATCCTTTCGCGATGAAGCCGGGAAAGGAACACTCATCTCGTGGGGCGGAGAGGGTAGTGAGGCTCCTCTTCGGTTGTGGCGGGACCCTCAGTGTTCCTCTCGAGTGGAGACTGGTATGTCGGGGAACTTCTTGAGTTGCAGCAATGGTGTTAAAGACCCTTATGAGGTTCAAGAGGGGAAGTGTGATTTCCCTCGAGATGCCACAGTGGAAAGGGGCCTCATCTCGCCTGGAGGGGAGAACCTCCTGGTTTTTCTCGAGTTGTGGTAGGTTCCTCTCGAGTTACGATGGGGACCGCAGGGACCTGCTCTTTTGTCCTCAGGAAAGGCCAGTCTCCATGCGAGTTGCGAGGGACCTCTCAGGATTCCTTTCCAGTCGGTGCTGGGTCCTAAGTCCTCATCGGGAGCCAAGGCTAAAACCTGAGGTTTCCTCTCCAATGCAGACATGGATATTGGTGTTGGTCTGCATTCTCCACAGGGGAGTCAGGCCTCGTCTTGAGTGGAGACATTCATGTCCGCTTTCCTCCCGAGCTGTAGCAGCAGTGTCAGTCTTCCCATCGAGTTGACAGAGGGATCTGTGGCTTTCCCTCGAGGCTTTCCCACAGGGCTGTCACATGTGCCCAAGTGGTGTGAGTTGATACTCGGGGTGACAGTCGAGGCAGTGCAGGGAAATCAGGTTCCTCTGAGGTGGACTGAGACATTTGGGGGTCTTTTGGAATGGTGGCACGACCCCTGGAGTTCCTCTCAACTTTCCTGTTGAGAGCACCTCCTCTTGAGATGCTACAGGAATGCCGGGAATCCTTTCACAAAGATGCAGGGAAAGAAAGCCTCATGTTGAGCGGTGGAGGGGGGAACGGGGCTCCTCTTGAGTTTGTAGGGAGCCTTGGTGATCCTCTCGAGTGGAGATGTGTATGTCCAGGAACTTCTTGACTTGCAGCAAGGGTGTGAAGGATTCTTTCAAGGTTCAATAGGGAAGGTGTGATTTCCCTCAAGATGCCGCAGCAGAAAAGGGCCTCATCTCGCCTGGAGAGGAGGACCTCTTGGTTTTTCTCGATTTCTGGCAGGTTCCTCTCTAGTTACGATGGGGACCTCAGGGACCCACTCGTGTGGCCTCAAAAAAGGCCAGTCTCCATGCAAATTTCGAGGAGCCTTCTGAGATTCATCCCAGTTGGTGCCAGATCCTAGATCCTTGTCTGGAGTCTAGGCCGGAACCTGAAGTTTCCTCTCCAGTGCTGACATGGATATTGGGGTGCCTCTGGAGTCTGCAAGCGGGTCAGACCTCGTCTCGAGTGGAGACATGTACGTCCACTTTCATCCCAACATGTAGTAGGACTGTCAGGTTTCCTTTCGAGTTGACGCAGGGATCTGTGGCTTTCCCTTGAGGCTTTCCCACAGGGCTGTAACACGTGCCACCGTGGTGTGAGTCGATACTCGGTGTGACAGTCGAGGCAGTGCAGGGAAATCAGGTTCTTCTTGTGTGGACTGAGAAATTTTAGGGTGTTTTGGAATGGTGCAATGACCCCTGGAGTTCCTCTCCACTTTCCTGTTGAGAGCGCCTCCTCTTGAGATGTTACAGGAACACAGGGAAACCTTTCCTGACGAAGCAGGGAAAGGAACCCTCATCTCACTCAAAGGAAGGGGAAACGGGGCTCCTCTTGAGTTTGGTGGGACCCTCGGTGTTCCTCTCGAGTGGAGACGGGTAAGTCAGGGAACTTCTTGAGTTGCAGTAAGGATGTGAATGACCCTTTCCAGGTTTATGAGGAAAGGTGAGATTACCCTTGAGACACCCCAGCGGGAAAGGGCCTCATCTGGCCTGGAGGGGAGAATCTCCTTGTTTTTCACATTTTGAAGCATTTTCCTCTTGAATTCCAGTGGGGACCTCAGGGACACCCTCGTGTAGCCTCAAGAAAGGCCAGTCTCCATGTGAGTTGTGAGGGGTCTCTTGGGATACCTCTCCATGTTACGAGTGAAATGATAAAGAGACACACACAAAAAAGACAGACAAAGACACAACTCTGGCCAGAGGAAAAAATCTGCGCAAACCCCCTTTGCAGTTTATTTTTATAGTCTTGTTTTGGGAAGCAATCCAAGAAGCAAAGTACTGCATTTTTTTACCATATAAGAACATACAGGATAAGAGCAAGCACAATTATGGCAGAGAAGGGGGAAGTGACCTTGACATGTTTACTAAGCACCCTTCCCAGAACTCCAGCTTCCTCCTACTCATCAGGGAGGGCCTGATACCTCGTATGCAAGTGGATCATTAACTTCGGTGTTTGTGTACAGGCTTCTTGGCAGGACTTCCTGCCTGCAGGCAAGTCCTGTCCAAGCAGAGAGTCTTGTTTGCAAGTACATCTCCACTTTATCCAATCCATTCCCAGGTCACTGTTGGTCTCCCACATCTCCCCCTTATTTCTTAGATGTAGTAGCAAGCTGTAAGGCAGCTTGGAGGCGTTGTTTCTCCTTTTTAGTTGTTGCCCTCTGCACCAGCACCAGAAGACTAAAAAAATAACACAGCATAAAAGAAATATAAGTGCAGCGTTCCCAAAAGTAGTTCCAGTAAGTGTGGATACATACCCGAGAGGATTTAAATTATTCAGTCCTTCTTGTAAACCCTGTAACAAATCAGATTCAGAAATGTCAGGCAAGGTTCTACTGAAAGTAGATAATATCTGCTGTTCTAATTTCATAACTTCTGCAGTAAGTTTCTGATGCCCTATTAATGATCGCTTTACCTTCTCCCACCCTTCACTCAAATTGAATGGTACCGGGGTGATGCATATTTGGGAAGAGTTCTAGTCACATTTTAATATGCTTCTAGTGGACAAGACAGTTAATTGATCTCCAAGCCAAGAAACAGTGTGTTGAAGATTGTGGACATCGGTCGCAAGCTGGACATATAAATCTCGTTGTTGTTGCCATAACAGATGAGTGTCCTTATGCCAACTTCGAACAAAATCAGCAGTCTGGATTCCTTGTTGTAAAGCAAGTCCAGCCACCGTGGCTGTTGCAGTAACTAAGGCAATGGCAAGAACAGAGTATATGATGATTCCCAGCATCTGGTGAGATCGATGAAGCAAGGTTTGCACAGCAGTTACCAGATGAGAAAGCAAAAGAGTCCGACCATGGTCTTGTCAAATTTACAGGTAACCATACTTCAGTTCTAGCTTTAACAATCAATAATGAGTTAGTGTTATTACCTTGCTTTTCAAATCGGTCCCACCAAGATCTATTTATACATTGAGTCAAATTGCAACACACACAGGATATAGTTCCCAAAGTTTCATTCCAGGTCCAGTTCCCATACAATAGTGCAAATGGAAATTTCACACAAGCCATAGCAGAATAACACTTATTAACATGCAAATTAACATAAAATGGGCCCGACACATCTGTAATATTCAGAGTATAATTCCCCGACCATATGGTGAGATTTCCAGAAACAGCCCATAATTTCCAAATGTCCCCTTGAATATGTGGTTGCCCTTGCAATTGAAATTGAGGAGGGACCAGTGCAAACTGTTGCCATTTAACCGTTTCATTGCCATTACCCATCAAGGTGTTATTGATACGACACCATTTGAGGGATCTGTTAGATCACTTTTCCAAAAAATGTCCAAGATCTGGACTCTAGTCCATGATAACAAAACCAGAGTAATTCATAACCTTAAAGGGTCAGTGGCCTCGCCAATGCTCCCACTCTAGAGATTCTAGGGAAGGAACAAAAAAGTTAGAAGGGCATAGGGACATGAGTACATCAGGATGACGATCCATTGGAATTGTTCAAGTATCAATGCCTCTAGTGGAGACAAGCACAGTGAAAGTAGCAAAATGATAATCATTATATTTTACCCCCCATGTGTTGTAAGAATGATGAGAATGCACTTTTGTAGACAAACAAAAGGGATGTCCCCCTATACACAAGGGAATGCCTTCTGCTGCAAGAATAAGGTTACTTATATTATATTGATTGGTATGATGATGCAATTGCTCTATCCCCCCACATGCCAGTGGGGGAAAGAAGGCAGTCTCATTAGTGCATACTTGTACTTCAGGTTCTCCCCAAGAAACAGCTCTTACGAGAGGGGGATTAGGGACATAAGCCCAATAGGTGTGTTCTCTTGCTTGCACATACATTACCTGACAGGTGACCACAGCCATCATACCCAACAACAAATTGGTAGGGTTGAGAGGTTGGCTAGCATTGACGAGGGTTTTCTCAGCTTCCTGAGTGAGCTTTTTCAGTTGTTCCCATGTTGGAGGGGATGCGGAGCAAGTAGAGAAGGTGAAGAGTTGAGCTGAGAGTTCTTCAAACTTTTGTACAAAACGGTCATCCATTGTGAATTTTAATCAATCGAGTTGGAGCCCCAAACCTGGAATTCTCAATAGATATGAAAGCATGTCCTCACCGCAAATATATTAATGACGCTGGGATCCAACCCTTTTCTTTATCTTTATACCAAATGTATAAAGATATCTTTATATCTTTATACAAATCTTCTTGTCTTCTTTTCTCTTTTGGAAATGTAATTCTGCCGCTGACAAATTTTTATCACTCCATATATTTAAAAAATTTGAAGTGAGTAAAGTTTTATTCAGAATATCTTTAGGTTTTATAAATCTCTCCTGTTCCCTTTTTTTTAATTTTTTGAGATAGTCACGTAGGGTGCGATTAGCTCTTTCAATTATAGATTGTCATTGACTATTGTATGGAATCCCAAAAGTATGAGTTATATGATATTGAGAAAGAAATTGGGCTAATTTCACAGATTGGTAAGCAGGTGCGTTATCAGTTTTTAATTCCAGTGGCACTCCCATCACTGCAAAACAAGATAATAAATGAGTAATGACAGCATCAGCTTTCTCAGAGTGTAAGGCAGTATCCCATTGAAAATGTGTGTATGTGTCTATAGTGTGGTGGACATATTTCTGTCGGGCAAAAGAATGGATGTAAAGGACATCTATTTGTCATATCTGATTAATTTGATGGCCTCTTATGTTGACACCTGGCGGGGTGAATGGCAAAGCAAAGGGAGCGCATATAGAGCAAGAACGGACAATGTTCTGAGCTTGTCTGTGAGTAATCACATGAGATTTTTGCAACCCTTTGGAATTAGTATGTTGCAAGAAAGGCTCTTGCTTTGTTGCTTCTATAGGATAAAGTAAGGCATCAATTGTAGCATTTCCAAGTGATAAAGGTCCAGGAAGGGTGAATTGTGCACGGATATGAGTAAAGAAAATTAGCTCTGAGTACTGTAAGAGTAGCTGTTGTACTTGATGAAATAATTTATCAACTGGTGTTTTAAGTGTCAACGGAAGAGAGACATAACGGAAGCTGTAGCAAGAGAGAACAGCATATCAAGAATCTGAAACAATGTTAATAGGAAGCTGATAAAAACCCTGCAAAGCCAGGGAAATAGCCCATAATTCAGCAGGCTGTATGGAAGAAAAAGAGTGAGGGAGAACTTTGGAGCTCTCCAGGGTCCAGTATCCAGCTGTATTCTTCTTTGCATCGGTAAAAATAGTAGGTCCCTTAACTGGAGTATAGGAAATTGGGGAGCGAGATATCATATGGTTAGAATGAAGAAAATCAATCAATTTAGAGGAAGGATAATGATTAGAAAATGAACCAGGATATGAAGCAAGAGAAATTTGCCAATTTTCATTAAATAGTAGACAACGAGATATTTGAGCAGTTGTTAATTGAGTCACAATTTGATAGGGTTCATGTCCTGATAATTGTAGAACACGATGGCGACCTTTCTGTATAAGAAATGCCAACTTATCCATGTAAGTAGTCAACTTCTTGGAAAAAATGTTAGGTAAGAAAACCCATTCTAGTAGTCCTTCTTCCTGAGCTATTACCCTGGATGGAGAATAGGGAGTGTGGAATATAATAAAGGAAATGGGCTGAAATGGATGTAAGTAAGTTTAAAAACCTTCATTAAGTCAGTGCTCTACAAATTGTAGTTCCTTAAAAGCTGAGGGGGTAAGTGTTCGGGGGCTGTCTAAAGTGTGTCCCCTTCTAATGTGGAAAACAGATGCCACAATTGGTAAGTAGGAATTCCAAGTACAGGATGTAGCCAATTGATATCTCCTAGAAATTTTTGAAAATCATTTAATTTTTCTTTTTTTTAATTTTTATTTTTTAATTTTCACTTTATTTTACTTTACAATACCGTATTTGTTTTGCCATACATTGACATGAATCCACCATGGGTGTATATGGTTCCTAAATAGGAGAAGGGAAATCTTTTTGGATCTTTTCTGGAGCTATTTGTAAATTATATTCTTTTAATGCCTTTCGTACCTTTAAAAAGAAATTATTGCACTCAACAACAGTGGGAGCAGCCAATAAGAGATCATCCATATAATGATATAAAATGTAATTGGGGCATTCCTTGCGAATATTCTGCAAGGAACGAGTGACAATTCTTGGAACAAAGTAAGGCTATTAATCATTCCTTGTGGTAAGACTGTCCATTGATAACGTTTAACGGGTTGAGCATTGTTAAGGACAGGAACAGTAAAGGCAAATTTACCTCTATCTTGCACTTGTAGAGGAATGGCAAAGAAACAAGCCTTAAGATCTAGCACCATTAATGACCAATCTTGGGGAATCAGGGCTGGAGAAGGAAGTCCTAATTGCAATACTCCCATAGGCTCAATGCATTTATTAACTTCTCTTAGATCTGTTAACATTTTCCATTTGCCAGATTTCTTTTTTATAACAAAAACAGGAGAATTCCATGGAGAGGTAGAGGGTTCTATATGACCAAGTTGAAGTTGCTCTTGTATTAATTGTTCCAAGGCCTCGAGCTTAATTGGAGGCAATGGCCACTGCTCAACGCATTTCAGGGTTACATTTAACCATTTTAATGGGAGCACTCGAGGACTTTGAGCAGTGGCCATTAGTTTCCCAAAGGAATGGTTATAGAAGCTCCCAGGGGGGAGAGGAGATCTCTTCCCCAAATATTGATAGGTATGTTTACGATATAAAAAGTTACAAATATTGATTTCCCAGCTTGAAATTGACATTTAAGTGGATGAGCACTCTTCCATACATCAGCAATTGATTCCAATCCTGTTAATATGAGAGGGCTTTTCTCTTTTCCCCATTCAAAGGGCCATTGTTGTGAAGATATGATGGAGACATTGGCTCCAGTATCTACTAATCCTTCAAATTTTTTCCCTTGAACATACAAGGGGACCACTGGGCGGGAGTCTTTAACAAGCATTTCCCAAAATATATGTTGCCCGGTGCTTCCAAAACCCCCCACTCTTTGGTTAGGAATGGCTGGAAAGGGATGATAAGGTAGGAGAATTAATTGAGATATATGTTCACCAATTAATAGAGATAATGTGGTAGATGTAGAGACCATGATTAAAATTTCTCCAACATAATCTGAATCAATCACTCCAGGTATAATAGTCAAACCCCTTAAGGCCACACTGCTGTGGCCTAATATCAGGCCGAAAGTGCCCCTAGGTAATGGCCCAAAGACATTAGCCTTTAATTTATAAGTTCCTCCCCCTGGGGAGAGAAGGATATTATCTGCTAAAGGTAGATCAGCCGCTGCACTTCCTGAAGTGGCAGAATATAAATCTGACACCGGTAAGTGTTCGGGTGATTTCAAGGCATCAGTAGCCTTCAAGAATTGCTGTGAAACAAAGGGGCCACTTGAAGATTGGAGGGTAGAGACAGGGTCCCTGAAATTATCCCTGGGCCCCGGGACTGAGGCCCATTAAGTAGTTTCCCAAAATGGGATTGCCAAATTTATCTTTTTTGGAACAGCATTCATTGATCCAGTGAAGCCCTTTGCCGCACCGGTGACAGGGTCCAGGGGGCTTATTCTGTTTTATATTGTCCTATTTTGCCTTCAATTTTTTGCAATCCTTTTTCATATGTCCAGGCTTTCCACAATGATGGTAATTTCCACCCTGTTTTGGCTTCATGGCTTGGGCCAAGGCTGCAGCAAAAACAGTAGCATTGTGTTCTGTTCCTCCCACTCCAGAGCAAGCCCTGATATATTCAGCTATAGAAGCTCCTTGGCCCTTTAAGGGGCCCAAAATACGTTTGCATTCTGGATTAGCATTTTCAAAAGCCAGTGTCTGCAAGAATATTTCTGAAATTTCATTGAGACCAATGGCTTGTTCCACTGCCACCCGCAATCTAGCCAGCAAATCCGTATAAGGCTCATTAGGCCCTTGCAAGTTTTTTGTGAATGAGGGTTGTGTGTGTCCTATAGGCATGACACAATGCCAAGCCCAAAGGAAAACTTGACGTACCTGTTGCAAATCTTAATCTGAGTATTGGGCCTGTTCTCCAAGGCTCGAAATTGTCCTCCCCCCATTAATTTGTCCTCCAATGGAGCTGGAGGGTTCTGCCCTTCATTTATTTGAGCCTGTTTCCTGGCTTCTTCTTCCCACCAGCCATTAATTGCAACCATTCGGACCCTTCAAGCACTGCTTGGGCAATTGATTCCCAATCTAGAGGAAGCACTAATTTAGTTTTTCCAATGGACTCCAGCGTAGCTAAAACAAAAGGGGATTGAGGACCATATTGTGCTACGGTGGCCTTAAGATCTTTAAAAAAAATTTATATTCAAAGGGTAAGTACTGAACATTAATCATATTGTAAGGAGCCTCTTGCCATTGAATTGGAAAAAGCTGCAGAGGATCTATAAAACCGCCAAGGGGCGCAGTAATGTCATCATTATAAAGCATGGAAACGGGAAATGAAAAGCAGCGCCCCCACTGACCTACATCTGGAATCTTAGAAGAAATCAGAAAGAGAGACGCGTAAGGAGGGGTGTAGGGAGTAGGAACCTGCCATGAATTCTTTTGTTGAGTTTTCCACCATTGTTGAAAAAACCGAGTCATTTTTTCCACCTCACCATCAGCTGCTGTTGAGGAGGATGATAAGGTGAAACTGTCAGATTCAACATCAGATTCCTCCTCCCCAGGTAATGGCACGGCAGCCGCTGCAGCACCGCTTGCAGCAGCAGTACTTTGATCCCCGCCCAGAACTTCCTCATATATAGCTTCTGACTTGGTGGATTTTGTTTCACTATCTGTAGATAATAAAGTGAGAGCCTGTGTAATAGCACTACATAAAGTCCACAATTTTAAAGGAATTATGTTACCCTTTTGATGTTGCTGCCGTAATTCCTTTTGCACTGTTTTCCATTCTTTTAAATTCAATTGTACTTTAGTCTGATACTGAAACCAATAGCAATGTTGCTCCACAAGATGGAATGACTCCGACAAATGGCGACTGGATGCCTTAACCCTGATGGAGTGGAGAAGTACTTTGACTAACTCCATGTATTGTGCCTTTGCTGATGGGGAGTTCCCCATGATTTTCCCAAAAGTTCCCCTGCCTTAGATCTATAATCCCCGAGGGGTACTCACCCTTTCAGTTTCACTTGAACCCCAAGTTGGGCGCCAGATGTTATGAGCAAAATGACAAAGAGACACACACACAAAAGACAGACAAAGACACAACTCCGGCCAGAGCAAAAAATCCATGCAAGCCCCCCTTGTGGTTCATTTTTATAGTCTCATTTTGGGAAGCAATCCAAGAAGCAAAGCACTGCATTCTTTTACCATATAAGTACATACAGGATAAGAGCAAGCACAATTACAGCAGAGAAGGGGGAAGTGACCTTGACATGTTTACAAAGAAGCCTGCCCAGAACTCCAGCTTCCTCCTACTTATCAGGGAGGGCCTGATACCTTGTATATGAGCGGATCATTAACTTCGGAGTTTGTGTACAGGCTTCTTGGCAGGACTTCCTGCCTGCAGGCAAGTCCTGTCCAAGCAGAGTCTTCTTTGCAAGTGCATCTCCACTTCCTTATCCAAACCATTCCCAGTTCACTGTTGGTCTCCCAAACTCCAGTCCATGCCGGGTCCTAAGTCATCATCTGCAGACAAGGCCGGGACTTGAGGTTTCCTCTCCAGTGCTGACATGGATCTGGGGGTATCTCTGGAGTCTCCAAAGGGGAGTCAGGCCTCATCTCGAGTGGAGACATGCATGTCTGCTTTCCTTCTGAGATTTACCAGTAGTGTCAGGCTTCCCGTCGAGTTGACACAGGGATCAGTGGCTTTCCCTCGAGGCTTTCCCACAGGGCTGCCACACGTGCCACAGTAGTGTGAGTCGATACTCGGGGTGACAGTCGAGCAGTGCAGGGAAATCAGGTTCCTCTGGAGTTGACTGAGACATTTGGGGGGCTTTTGGAATGGTAGCACGACCACTGGAGTTCCTCTCGACTTTCCTGTTGAGGGCGCCTCCACTTGAGATGAGAAAGGAGCACCAGGAATCCTTTCCCGATGAAGCAGTGAAAGGAACCCTTGTCTTCAGAGGAGGAGAGGGATATGGGGCTCCTCTTGAGTTGTGACGGAACTCTCGGTGTTCCTCTTGAGTGGATATGGGTATGTAGGGGAACTTCTTGAGTTGCTGCAAGGTGTGAAGGACCCTTTCATGGTTCAAGATGGAAGGTGTGATTACCCTCGAGATGCCACAGTGGAAAAGGGCCTCATCTTGCCTGTAGGAGAGAACCTCCTGGTTTATCTCGAGTTGTGGCAGGTTCATCTTGACTTACGATGGGGATCTCAGGGACCCGCTTGTGTGGCCTCAGGGAAGGCCAGTCTCCATGCGAGTTGCAAGGGTCCTCTCTGGATTCCTCTCCAGTTGTTGCCGGGTCCTAAGTCCTCATCTGGAGCTGAAGCCAGAACAAGAGGTTTCCTCTCCAGTGCTGAAATGGATCTTGGAGTTCCTCTGGAGTCTCCACAGGGGAGTCAGGCCTTGTCTCGAGTGGAGACATGCACGTCTGCTTTCCTCTCGAGCTTTAGCAGTAGTGTCAGGCTTCCCGTCAAGTTGACACAAGGATCTGTGGCTTTCCCTCGAGGGTTTTCCACAGGGCTGTCATACGTGCCACTGGGCTGTGAGTCTATACTCTGGGTGAACGCCAAAGCACTACAGGGAAATCAGGTTCAGCTGGTGTGTACTGAGACATTTGGGGGTCTTTTGAAATAGTGTCACGACCACTGGATTTCATCTCGAATTTCCTGTTGAGAGCGCCTGCTCTGGAGATGTGACGGGAACCCTGGGAATCCTTTCCCGATGAAGCAGGGAAAGGAACCCTCATCTCGAGCAGAGGAGGGAGAAACGGGGCTCTTCTTGAGTTGTTGCAGTACACTCGGTGTTCCTCTCCAGTGGAGAAGGGCATGTCGGGGAACTTTTTGAGTTGCAGCAAGGGTGTGAAGGACCCTTTCGAGGTTCAAGAGGATAGGTGTGATTGTTTCAAGAAGCCGCAGCACAAAAGGGCCTCACCTCTCCTGGAGGGGGAACTTCATGTTTTTTCTCAAGTTGCGGCAGATTCCTCTAGTTACAATGGGAACCTCAGGGACCCGCTTGTGTTGCCTCAGGAAAGGCCAATCTCCATGTCAGGTGCGAGGGGCCTCTCAGGGTTCCTCTCCAGTTGGTGACGGGTCCTAAGTCCTCATCTGGAGACGAAGCCGGAACCTTAGGTTTCCTCTCCAGTGCTGACATGGATCTTGGGGTTCCTTTGGAGTCTCCACAGGTGAGTCAGGCCTCCTCTCGAGTGGACACACGCATGCCCACTTTTCTCCTGAGCTGTAGCAACAGTGTCAAGCTTCCCGTTGAGTTGACACAGGGATCTGTGGCTTTCCCTCAAGGCTTTCCCACAGGGCTGTCACACGTGCCACCGTGGTGCTAGTTGATACTCGGGGTGACAGTCGAGGCAGTGCTGGGAAATCAGGTTCCTCTGGAGTAGACTGAGACCTTTTAGGGTCTTTTGGAATGGTGCAACGACCCCTGGAGTTCCTCTCGGCTTTCCTGTTGAGAGCGTCTCCTCTTGACATGAGACAGGAACGCCGGGAAACATTTCCCGACGAAGCAGGGAAAGGAACCCTCATCTTGCTCAAAGGAGGGGGGAAACGGGGCTCCTCCTGAGTTTGGTGGGACCCTCGGTGTTCCTCTCGAGTAGAGACGGGTAAGTCAGGGAACTTCTTGAGTTGAAGCAAGGGTGTGAATGACCCTTTCCAGGTCCAAAAGGGAAGGTGTGATTAACCTCGAGACACCCCAGCAGGAAGGGCCTCATCTCACCTGGAGGGGAGAACCTCCTGTTTTTTCTCGAGTTGTGGCAGGTTCATCTCGAGTTACAACGGGAACCTCAGGGACCCACTTGTATGGCCTCAGGAAAGGCCAATCTCCGTGCGAGTTGCGAGGGGCTTCTCTGGATTCCTCTCCAGTTATTGCCGGGTCCTAAGTCCTCATCTGGAGCTAAAGCCAGAACATGAGGTTTCCTCTCCAGTGCTGACATGGATCTTGGGCTTCCTCTGAAGTCTACACAGGGGAGTTGGGCCTCGTCTTGAGTAGAGACATGCACGTCTGCTTTCCTCCCAAGCTGTAACAATAGCGTCAGTCTTCCCGTCAAGTTTACACAAGGATCTGTGGCTTTTCCTCAAAGCTTTTCCACAGGGATGTCACACGTGCCACTTGCTGTGAGTCTATATTCTGGGTAAAAGTAAAGGCACTGCAGGGAAATCAGGTTCAGCTGGAGTGTGCTGAGACATTTGGGGTTCTTTTGAAATGGTGGCATGACCCCTGGAGTTCCTCTTGACTTTCCTGTTGAGAGCACCTCCTCTTGAGATGTGACGGGAATGCTGGGAATCCTTTCGTGACGAAGCAGGGAAAGGAACCCTCATCTCGAGCGGAGGAGGGGGAAACGGGGCTCCTCTTGAGTTGTGGCAGAACCCTCGGTGTTCCTCTCAAGTGGAGACGGGTATGTCGGGGAACTTTTTGAGTTGTAGCAAGGGTGTGAAGGACCCTTTCGAGGTTCAAGAGGGAAGGTGTGATTTCCCTTGAGGTGTCGCAGTGGAAAAGGGCCTCATCTCACCTGCAGGGGAGAACCTCCTGGTTTTTCTCGAGTTGCAGCAGGTTTCTCTCGAATTACGATGGGGATATCAGGGACACACTCGTGTGGCCTCAGAAAAGGCCAGTCTCCATGCGAGTTTCGAGGGGCATTTCGGGATTACTCTCCAGTAGGTGCCAGGTCCTAAGTACTCGTCTGGTGCCGAGGCCAGAAGCTGAGCTTTCCACTCCAGGGCTGACATGGATTTTGGGGTTGCTCTCCAGTCTTACAGGGGAGTCAGGCCTCGTCTCAAGTGGAGACATGCACGTCTGCTTTCCTCCCAGGCTGTAGCAGCAGTGTCAGTCTTCCCATCGGATTGACACAGGGATCTGTGGCTTTCCCTCGAGGATTTTCCACAGGACTGTCACACGTGCCACCGTGGTGTGAGTCGATACTCGGGGTGACAGTCAAGGCAGTGCAGGGAAATCAGGTTCCTCTGGAGTGGACTGAGACCTTTTAGGTTCTTTTAGAATGGTGCAACTAACCCTGGAGTTCTACTCGACTTTCCTGTTGAGAGCGCCTCCTCTTGAGATGCGACAGGAACAGCGGGAATCCTTTCACGATGAAGCAGGGAAAGGAACCCTCATCTCGCTCAAAGGAGGGGGAAACGGGGCTCCTCTTGAGTTTGGCGGGACCCTTGGTGTTCCTCTCGAGTGGAGACGGGTAAGTCAGGGAATTTCTTGAGCTGTAGCAAGGGTGTGAATGACCCTTTCCAGGTTCAAGAGGGAAAGTGTGATTAACCTCGAGACACCCCAGTGGGAAAGGGCCTCATCTCGCCTGGAGGGAAGAACCTCCTGGTTTTTCACGTTTTGAGGCATTTTCCTCTCGTGTTACGACGGGAACTTCAGGGACGCACTCGTGTAGCCTCAGGAAAGGCCAGTCTCCATGGGAGTTGCCAGGGGCCTCTCTGGATTCCTCTCCAATCGGTGCCATGTCCTAAGTCCTCGTCTGGAGCCAAGGCCGGAACCTGAGGTTTCCTCTCCAGTGCTGATGTGGATCTGGGGGTACCTCTGGAATCTCCACAGGGAAGTCAGGCCTCATCTCTAGTGGAGACATGCACGTCCACTTTCCCTCTGAGATTTAGCAGCAGTGTCAGGCTTCCTGTCGAGTTGACACAGGGATCAGTGGCTTTCCCTCGAGGCTTTCCCACAGGGCTGTCACACGTGCCACCATGGTGTGAGTCGATACTCAGGGTGACAGTCGAGGAAGTGCAGGGAAATCAGTTTCATCTGAGGTGGAATGAGACATTTGGGGGTCTTTTGGAATGTTAGCACAACCCGTGGAATTCCTCTCGACTTTCCTGTTGAGAGCGACTCCTCTTGAGGTGTGACAAGAACACCGGGAAACATTTCCCGAAGAAGCAGGGAAGGGAACCCTCATCTCGAGACGAGGACAGGGAAAATGGGCTCCTCTTGAGTTGTGGCGGGACACTCGGTGTTCTTCTTGAGTGGACATGGGTATGTCGGGGAACTTCTTGAGTTGCAGCAAGTGTGTGAAGGACCCTTTCGAGGTTCAAGAGTGAAGGTGTGATTTCCCTCTAGTCGCAGCAGTGGAAAAGGGCCTCATCTTGCCTGGAGGTAGAACCTCCTGGTTTTTCTCAAATTGCGACACATCCTTCTCGAGTTTCGACCAGGACCTCAGGGAACCTCCTGTGTGGCCTCAGGAAAGGTCAGTCTCCATGAGAGTTGTGAGTGGCCTCTTGGGTTTCCTCCCCAGTCAGTGTCGGGTCCTAAGTTCTCATCTGGACCTGAGGCCAGAACCTGAGGTTTCCTCTCCAGTGCTTACATGGATCTTGGGGTTCCTCTGGGGTCTCCCCAGAGGAGTCTGGCCTCATCTCAATTGGAGACTTGCATGTCCACTTTGCTTCTGAGCTGTAGCAGCAGTGTCAAGCTTCCCGTCGAGTTGACACAGGGATCTGTGGCTTTAACTTGTGGTGCCACAGGGCTGTCAGAAGTACCACCATGGTGTGAGTCGATACTTGGGGTGACAGTCGAGGCAGTGCAGGGAAATCAGGTTAATCTGGCGTGGGCTGAGACATTTGGGGGTCTTTTGGAATGGTGGCACAATGCCTGGAGTTCCTCTCATCTTCCCTGTTGAGAGCGGCTCCTCTTGAGATGCGACGTGAACACTGGGAGTCCTTTCCCTGAACCCTCATCTTGAGCTGAAGAGGGGGAAACCGGGATTCTCTTGAGTTGTGTCGGACCCTCAGTGTTCCTCTCAAGTGGAGACAGGGATGTCAGGGATCTTCTTGAGTTTCAGCAAGGGTGTGAAGGACCCTTTCGAGTTTCAGTTGGGAAGGTGTGAATTCCCTCTATACGCTGCAGCAGAAAAGAGCTTCATCTCGCCTGGAGGGGAGAACCTCCTAGTTTTACTCGACTTGCAGCACGTTCCTCTCGTGTTACAACGGGGACCTCTGGGACCAGCTCTTGTAGTCTCAGGAAAGGCCAGTCTTCATGTGAGTTGTGAGGGCCCTCTCGGGATTCCTCTCCAGTCGGTGCTGAGTCCTAAGTCCTTGTCTGCAGCTGAGGCCGGAACCTGTGGTTTCCTCCCCAGTGCTAACATGGATTTGGGAGTTCCTCTGGGGTCTCCCCAGTGGAGTAAGACCTCGTTTCGAGTGGAGACCTGCACGTCCACTTTTCTCCCAACCTATAGCAGCAGTGTCAGGCTTCCCGTCGAGTTGAAACAGGGATCTGTGGCTTTCTCTTGAGGTGCCACAGGGCTGTCAAACGTGCCAACGTGGTGAGTGTTGATACTCGGAGTGACAGTCGAGGCAGTGAAGGGAAATCAGGTTCATGTGGAGTGGACTGAGACATTTGGGAGTCTTTTGGAATGAAGGCATGACTCTTGGATTTCCTCTGTACTTTACTGTTGAGAGCGCCTCCTCTTGAGATGTGATGGGAACACTGTGAAACGTTTCCCGACAGAACAAGGAAAGGAACTCTCATCTCGAGTTGAGGAGGGGACAACGGGGCCGCTCTTGAGTTGTGGCGGGCCCCTTGGTGTTCCTCTTGAGTGGAGACGGCTATGTCGGGGAACTTCTTGAGTTGCAGCTAGGGTGTGAAGGACCCTTTCGAGGTTCAAGAGGGAAGATGTGATTTTCCTCGAGATGCCAGTGGAAAAGGGCCACATCTCGCCTGGACGGGAGAATCTCCTGGTTATTCTTGAGTTGTGGAAGGTCCCTCTCGAGTTACCATGGGGACCTCAGGGATCCGCTCATGTGGCCTCAGGCACGGCCAGTCTCCATGAAAATTGCAAGAGACCTCACGGGATTCTTCTCCAGTTGGTGCCAGGTCCTAAGTCTGCCTCTGGAGCTGAGCCTGGAACCTGAGGTTTCCTCTCCAGTGCTGACATATATCTTGGGCTTCCTCTGAAGTCTCCACAGGGGAGTCAGGCCTCGTCTCGAGTGGATACATGCACGTCCACTTTCCTCCTGAGCTGTTGCAGCAGTGTCAGGCTTTCCATTGAGTTGACACAGGGATCTGTGGCTTTCCCTCGAGGTGCCACAGGGCTGTCGCACATGCCATCATGGTGTGAGTCGATACTCGGGGTGACAGTCGAGGCAGTGCAGGGAAATCAGATTCATCTGGAGGGGACTGAGACATTTGGGGGTCTTTGGGAATAGTGGCATGACCCCTGGAATTTCTCTCAACTTTCATGTTGAGACCGCCTCTTCCTGAGATGCAACAGGAACACCGGGAATCCTTTCCTGATGAAGCAGGGAAAGGAACCCTCATCTCAAGCTGTGGAGTGGACAACGGGGGTCCCCTTGAGTTGTGGCAGGGCACTCGGTGTTCCTCTTAAATGGAGACGGGTATGTCGTGGACCTTCTTGAGTTGCAGCAAGGGTGTGAAGGAAACTTTCAAGGTCCAAGTGGGAAGGTGTGATTTCCCTCGAGAAGCCGCAGCAGAAAAGGGTCTCATCTCACCTGGAGGGGAGAATCTCTTGGCTTTTCTAGAGTTGCGGCATTTCCCTCTCAAGTTACGACGGGGACCTCAGGGACACACTCGTGTGGCCTCAGGAAAGGCCAGTCTCCATGTGAGTTCCCAGCAGCCTCTCAGGGTTCCTCTCCAGTCAGTGCCGCGTCCTAAGTCCTCGTCTGGAGCTGAGGCCGGAACCTTAGGTTTCCTCTCCAGTGCTGACATGGATCTTGGGGTTCCTCTGGAGTCTCCACAGGGGAGTGAGGCCTCCTCTCGAGTGGAGACATGCACTTCTGCTTTTCTCCAGAGCTGTAGCAACAGTGTCAGGCTTTCTGTGAGTGGACACAGGGATCTGTGGCTTTACCGCGAGGTGCCACAGGGCTGTCAAAAGTACCACCATGATGTGAGTCGATATTCGGGGTGGCAGTTGAGGCAATGCAGGGAAATGAGGTTCATCTTGAATGGACTCAGACATTTGGGGGCCTTTTGGAATGGCAGCACGACCCTTGGAGTTCCTCGGGAATTTCTTGTTGAGAGTACCTCCTCGTGAGATGCGACGGGAATGCCGGGAATCCTTTCCTGATGAAGCAGTGAAAGGAACCCTCATTTCGAGCTGAGGTTGGGACAACAGGGCTCCTCTTGGGTTCTGGCGGGACCTTCAGTGTTCCTCTCGAGTGGAAACGGTTATGTCGGGGAACGTCTTGAGTTGCAGCAAGGGTGTGAAGCACCCATTCAAGGTCCAAGAGGGAAGGTGTGATTTCCCTCGAGACACTGCAGGGCAAAAGGGCCTCATCTCGCCTAGAGGGGAGAATTCCCTGGTTTTTCTTGAGTTGCGGCAGGTCCCTCTCGAGTTACGATGGGGACCTCACGGACTCGCTCATGTGGCCTCAGGAGAGGCCAGTCTCCATGGCAGTTGTGAGGGGCCTCTCGGGAATCGTCTGCAGTCGGTGCCAGGTCACAGATACTTGTCTGGAGCTGAGGCTGGAACCTGAGGTTTCCTCTCCAGTGCTGACATGGAATTTATGGTTCCTCTGGAGTCTCCACAGGGGAGTCAGGTCCCGTCTCGAGTGGAGACATGCATGTCCGCATTCCTCCAGAGCTGTAGCAGCAGTGTCAGGCTTCCCGTCGAGTTGACACAGGGATCTCTGTCTTTCCCTCAAGGTGCCACAGGGCTGTCACACGTGTCATTGCTGTGTGAGTCGATAATTGGGGTGACAGTCGAGGCAGTGCAGGGAAATCAGGTTCATCTGGAGTCGACTGATACATTTGGGGGTCTCTTGGAATGTTGGCATGACGCCTGAATTTCCTCTCGACTTTCCTGTTGAGAGCACCTCCTCCTGATATGCGATGGGAACGCCGGGGATCGTTTCCCGACGAAGTAGGGAAAGGAACACTCATCTCGAAATGAAAAAGGGACAATGGGTCTCCTCTTGAGTTGGGGCGGGATATTCGGAGTTCCTTTCAAGTGGAGACAGTATGTCAGGGAACTTCTTCAGTTGCAGCAAGGTTGTGAAGGTCCCTTTCGAGGCCCAAGAGGGAAGGTGTGATTTCCCTCAAGACCCTGCCATGGAAATGGGCCTCATCTCTCCTGGAAGGGAGAATCTCCTGGTTTTTCTTGAGTACAGGAAGGTCCCTCTTGAGTTACGAATGGTACCTCAGGGACCCTATCATTTGTCCTCAGGAAAGGCCAGACCCCATGCGAGTTGTGACGGACCTCTCGGGATTCCTTTCCAGTCATTGCTGGGTGTTAAGTCCTCGTCTAAAGCTGAGGCAAGAACCTGAGTTTTCCTTTTCAGTGCTGACATGGAACTTGGGGTTCCTTTGGAGTCTCCACAGGGGATTCAGGCCTCAACTCGAGTGCAGACATGCACGTCCGCTTTCCTCCCAAGCTGTAGCAGCAGTGTCAGGCTTCCCGTCATGTTGACAAAGGGATCTGTGGCTTTCCCTCCAGGCTTTCGCACAGGCCTGTCACACGTGCCACCGTGGTGTGAGTCAATACTCGGGGTGACAGTTGAGACAGTGCAGGGAAATCAGATTCCTCTGGAGTGGACTGAGACTTTTGGGGGGCCTTGGAATGNTTCCCGTCATGTTGACAAAGGGATCTGTGGCTTTCCCTCCAGGCTTTCGCACAGGCCTGTCACACGTGCCACCGTGGTGTGAGTCAATACTCGGGGTGACAGTTGAGACAGTGCAGGGAAATCAGATTCCTCTGGAGTGGACTGAGACTTTTGGGGGGCCTTGGAATGGTAGCACGACCCCTGGAGTTCCTCTCGACTTTCATGTTGAAAGTGCCTCTTCTTGAGATGCAACAGGAACGCTGGGAATCGTTTCCTGATGAAGCAGGGAAAGGAACCCTCATCTCGAGAGGAGGAGTGGGAAACGGGGCTCCACTTGAGTTGTGGTGGGACCCTCAGTGTTCCTCTTGAGTGGAGACGGATATATTGGGGAACTTCTTGAGTTGCTACAAGGGTGTGAAGGACCCTTTCAAGGTTCAAGAGGGAAGGTGTGATTTCCCTCGAGACGCCACAGGGGAAAACGGCCTCATCTCGCCTGGAGTGGAGAACCTCCAGGGTTTTCTCGAGTTGCAGCAGGTTCCTCTCGAGTTATGACATGGACCTCAGGGACCCACTCATGTGGCCTCAGGAAATGCCAGTCTCCATGCGGGTTGCGAGGGGTCTCTTGGGATTCCTCTCCAGTTGGTGCCGGGTCCTAAGTCCTCATCTGGAGCTGAGGCCGGAACCTTAGGTTTCCTCTCCAGTGCTGACATGGATCTTGGGTTTTCTCTGGAGTCTCCACAGGGGAGTCAGCCCTCATCTCGAGTGGAGACATGCACGTCCGCTTTCCTCCCGAGCTGTAGCAGCAGTGTCAGGCTTCCCATCAAGATGACAGAGGGATCTGTGTCTTTCCCAAGAGACTTTCCCACAGGGCTGTCACACGTGCCACCGTTGTGTGAGTTGATACTCGGGGTGACAGTCAAGGCAGTGCAAGGAAATCAGGTTCCTCTGGAGTGAACTGAGACATTCGGGGTCTTTTGGAATGGTGGCACGACCCCTGGTGTCCCTCTCGACATTCCTGTTGAAAGCACCTACTTTTGCAATGTGACTGGAATGCTGGGAATCCTTTCCTGATGAGTAGGGAAAGGAAACCTCATCTCGAGCAGAGGAGGGGGAAATAGGGCTCCTCTTGAGTTGTGGCGAGACCCTTGGTGTTCCTCTCGAGTGGAGACGGGTATATCGGGGAACTTCTTGAGTTGCAGCAAGGTGTGAAGGACCCTTTCTAGGTTCAAAAGGGGACGTGTGATTTCCCTTGAGATGACACAGAGGAAAAGGGCCTCATCTCGCCTGGAGGGGAGAATCTCCTGGTTTTGCTCAAGGTGCTGCAGGTTCCTCTAGAGTTACAACGGGGACCTCAGGGACTCGCTCGTGTGGCCTCAGAAAAGGCCAGTCTCCATGCGAGTTGCAAGGGGCCTCTCGGGATACCTTTCCAGTCGGTGCCGGGACCTAGGTCCTTGTCTGTAATCTGAGGCTGGAACCTGAGTTTTCCTCTCCAGTGCTGACATGAATCTTGGAGTTCCTCTGGAATCTCCACAGGGGAGTCAGGTCTCATTTGGAGTGGAGACATGCACGTCTGCTTTCCTCCCGAGTTTTAGCAGAGTGTCAAGCTTCCCATCGAGTTGACACAGGGATCTGTGGCTTTCCCTCGAGGCTTTCCCACAGGGCTGTCACACGTGTCACCATGCTGAGTCGATTCTCAAGGTGACAGTCGAGGCAGTGCAGGGAATTCAGGTTCCTCTGGAGTGGACTGAGACATTTGGGCGTCTTTTGGAATGGTGGCACGACCCCTGGAGTTCCTCTTGTATTTCCTGTGGAGAGTGTCTCCTCTTGAGATGCGACGGGAATGCTGGGAATCCTTTCCCAACGAATCAGGGAAAGGACCCCTCATCTGTAGCGGAGGACAGAGAAACGGGTCTCCTCTTGAGTTTGGCCAGACTCTCGGTGTTCCTCTTGAGACGGATATGTCGGGGAACTTCTTGAGTTGCAGCAAGGATGTGAAGGACACTTTCAAAGTTCAAAATGGAAGATTTAATTTACCTCGAGACTCCGCAGTTGAAAAGTGCCTCATTCGCCTGGATGGTAGAACCTCCTGGTTTTTCACGAGTTGCGGCCGGTTCCTCTCGAATTACAATGGGGACCTCAGGGACCCGCTTGTGTGGCATGAGGAAAAGCCAGTCTACATGCGAGTTGCGAGGGGCCGCTCGGGATTCCTCTCCAGTCGGTGACGGGTCCTAAGTCCTCGTCTGGAGATGAGGCCGGAACCTGAGCTTTCCTCTCCAGTGCTGACATGGACCTTGGGGTACCTCTGGAGTCTCCACAGAGGAGTCAGTCGTCATCTCGAGTGGAAACATGCACATCTGCTTTCCTCCCGAGCTGTAGCAGCAGTGTCAGGATTCCCATTGAGTTGACACAAGGATCTGTGGCTTTCCCTCAAGGCTTTCTCACAGGGCTGTCACACGTGCCACCGTGGTGTGAGTCAAAACTCGGTGTGACAGTTGAGGCAGTGCAGCGACATCAGGTTCATCTGGAGTGGACTGAGACATTTGGGGGTTTTTGGAATAGAAGCACGTTCCCTGGAGTTCCTCTTGACTTTCGTGTGGAGTGCGTCTCCTCTTGAGATGCTTCGGGAATGTCCGGAATCCTTTCCCAATGAAGCAGGGAAGTTCAGTTCAGTTCAGTCACTCAGTCTTGTCCGACTCAGTGACCCCATGAATTGCCAGGCCTACCTGTCTATCACCATCACCTGGAGTTCACTCAGACTCACGTTCATCGAGTCTGTGATGCCATCCAGCCATCTCATTCTCTGTCGTCCCCTTCTCCACCTGCCCCCAATCCTTCCCAGCATCAAAGTCTTTTCCAATGAGTCAAATCTTCGTATGAGGTGGCCAAAGTACTGGGATTTCAGCTTTAGCATCATTCCTTCCAAAGTAATCCCAGGGTTGATCTCCTTCAGAATGTACTGGTTGGATCTCCTTGCAACTATTTGGAACCAGTCTGTTGTTCCATGTCCAGTTCTAACTGTTGCTTCCTGACCTGCATACAGATTTCTCAAGTGGCATGTTAGGTGGTCTGGTATTCTCATCTCTTTCAGAATTTTCCACAATCAAAGGCTTTGGCGTAGTCAATAAAGCAGAAGTAGATGTTTTCCTGGAACTCTCTTGCTTTTTCCGTGATCCAGTGGATGTTGGCAATTTGATCTCTGGTTCCTGTACCTTTTCTCAAACCAACTTGAAGATCAGGGATTTCATGGTTCACGTATTGCTGAAGCCTGGCTTGAAGGATTTTGAGCATTACTTTACTAGCATGTGAGATGAGTGCAATTGTGCTGTAGTTGGAGCATTCTTTTGCATTGCCTTTCTTTGGGATTGGAATGAAAACTTACCTTTTCCAGTCCTGTGGCCACTGCTGAGTTTTCCAAATTTGCTGGCATATTGAGTGCAGCACTTTCACAGCATCATCTTTCAGGATTTGAAACAGTTCAACTGGAATTCCATCACCTCCACTATCTTTGTTCATAGTGATGCTTTCTAAGGCCCACTTGACTTCACATTCCAAGATGTCTGGCTCTAGGTTAGTGATCACATCATCATGATTATCTGGGTCATGAAGATCGTTTTTGTACAGTATTCCGTGTATTCTTGCCACCTCTTCTTAATATCTTCTGCTTCTGTTAGGTCCATACCATTTCTGTCCTTTATTGAGCCCATCTTTGCATGAAATATTCCCTTGGTATCTCTAATTCTCTTGAAGAGATCTCTAGTCTTTCCCATCATGTTATTTTCCTCTATTTCTTTGCATTGATCGCTGAAGAAGGCTTTCTTATCTCTTCTTGCTGTTCTTTGGAACTCTGCATTCAGGTGCTTATATCTTTCCTTTTCTCCTTTGCTTTTCACCTCTGTTCTTTTCAGAATTGACTGTATAGAGCTTCTCCATCTTTGGCTGCAAAGAATATAATCAATCTGATTTCAGTGTTGACCATCTGGTGATGTTCATGTGTAGAGTCTTCTCTTGTGTTGTTGGGAGAGGGTGTTTGCTATGATCAGTGGATTTTCTTGGCAAAACTCTATTAGTCTTTGCTGTGCTTTATTCCACATTCCAAGGCCAAATTTGCCTGTTACTCCAGGTGTCTCTTGACTTCCTACTTTAGCATTCCAGTCCCCTATAATGAAAAGGACATCTTTTTTGAGTGTTAGTTCTAAAAGGTCTTGTAGGTCTTCATAAAACCATTCAACTTCAGCTTCCTCGGTGTTACTGGTTGAGGCGTAGACTTGGATAACTGTGATATTGAATGGTTTGCCTTGGAGACGAACAGAGATCATTTTGTCATTTTTGAGGTTGCATCCAAGTACTGCATTTCAGACTCTTTTGTTGACCATGATGGCTACTCCATTTCTTCTGAGGGAATTCACCCACTCCAGTCCATTGTAGTTCGCTGATTCCTAGAATGTTGACGTTCACCCTTGCCATCTCTTGTTTGACCACTTCCAATTTGCCTTGATTCATGGACCTGACATTCCAGGTTCCTATGCAATATTGCTCTTTACAGCATCAGATGTTGCTTCTATCACCAGTCACAGCCACAGCTGGGTATTGTTTTTGCTTTGGCTCCATCCCTTCGTTCTTTCTGGAATTATTTCTCCACTGATTTCCAGTAGCATATTGGGCACCTAATAACCTGGGGAGTTCCTCTTTTGGTATCCTATCATTTTGCCTTTTTATACTGTTCATGGGGTTCTCAAGGCAAGGATACTGAAGTGGCTTGCCATTCCCTTCTCCAGTGGACCACATTTTGTCAGACTTTTCCACCATGACCTGTCTGTCTTGGGTTACCCCGCAGGCATGGTTTGGTTTCACTGAATTAGACAAGGCTGTTGTCCTAGTGTGATTAGACTGACTAGTTTTCTGTGAGTATGGTTTCAGTGTGTCTGCCCTCAGATGCCCTCTTGCAACACCTACCATCTTACTTGTGTTTCTCTTACATTGGGCGTGGGGAAAGGAACCCTCATCTCAAACGGAGGAGGGGGAAACGGGGCCCCTCTTGAGTTTGGTGGGACCCTCGTTGTTCCTCTCAAGTGGAGATGGGTATGTCGGGGAACTTCTTGAGTTGCTGCAAGGGTGTGAAGGACCCTTTTGAGGTTCAAGAGGGAAGGTGTGATTTCCCTCAAGATGCTGCAGCAGAAAAGGGCCTCATCTCGCCTGGAGGGGAGAACCTCCTGGTTTCAGTCGAGTTGTAGCAGGTTCGTCTTGAGTTATGACGGGGACCTCAGGGACCCGGTCGTATGGCCTCAGGAAAGGCCAGTCTCCCTGCGAGTTGTGAGGGGCCTCTCAGGATACCTCTTCAGTTGGTGCCGGGTCTTAAGTACTCCTCTGGAGCTGAGGCTGGAACCTGAGGTTTCCTCTCCAGTGCTGACATGGATCTTGGGGTTCCTCTGGAGTCTCCACAGGGGATTCAGGCCTCATCTAGAGTGGAGACATGCACGTCCACTTTCCTCCCAAGCTGTAGCAGCAGTGTCAGGCTTCCCGTCGAGTTGACACAGGGATCTGTGGCTTTCCCTCAAGGCTTTCCCACAGGGCTGACACACGTGCCACCATGGTGTGAGTCATTGTTTGGAGTGACAGTCGAGGCAGTGCAGGGAAATCAGGATCTTCTGGAGTGGACTGAGACAAATTTGGAGTTCTTTGGAATGGTGGCATGACCCCTGGAGTTCCTCTCGACTTTCATGTTGAGATTGCTTTCTCTTGAGATGCGACGGGCATGCCAGGAATCTTTTCCTGATGAACCAGGGAAAGGAACCCTCATTTTGAGTGAAGGAGGGGGAAACGGAGCTTCTCTTGAGTTGTGGCAGGACCATTGTTGTTCCTCTCGGGTGGAGACGGGTATGTCGGAGAACTTCTTGATTTGCAGCAAGGGTGTGAAGGACCCTTTCGAGGTTCAAGAGGGAAAGTGTGATTTCCCATGAGACGCCTCAGCGGAAAAGGGCCTCATATCGCCTGGAGGAGAGAATGTCCTTGTTTTTCTCGAGGTGTGGCAGGTTCCTCCCAAGTTACGACTGGGACCTCAGGGACCCACTTGTGTGGCCTTAGGAAAGGCAAGTCTCCATGCAAGTTGCGAGGGGCCTCTCGCGATTCCTCTCCAGTCAGTGCCGGGTCCTAGGTCTTCTTCTGGAGCTGAGGCCAGAATGTGAGGTTTCCTCTCAGTGCTGACATGGATCTTGGGGTTCCTCTGGACTCTACACAGGGGAGTTAGAAATAGTTTCAAGTGGAGATATGCACGTCCGCTTTCCTCCCAATCTGTAGCAGCAGTTTCAAGCTTCCCATCAAGTTGACACAGGGATCTGTGACTTTCCATCCAGGCTTTCCCACAGGGCTGTCACACGTGCCACCATGGTGTGAGTCAATACTCAGGGTGACAGTCGAGGCAGTGCAGGGAAATATGGTTCCTCTGCAGTGGACTGAGATATTTGGGGGTCTCTTGGAATGGTGGCACGTCCCCTGGAGTTCCTCTCGACTCTCCTGTTGAGAGTGTCTCCTCTTGAGATGTGACAGGAACACCGGGAATCCTTTCCTGACAAAGCAGGGAAAGGAACCCTCATCTTGAGATGAGGAGAGGGAAATGGGGCTCCTTTGAGTTTGGCGGGACCCTCCGTGTTCCTCTTGAGTGGATACGGGTATGGATGGGAACTTTTTGAGTTGCTGCAAAGGTGTGAAGGACCCTTTTGAGGTTCAAGAGGGAAGGTGTGATTTCCCTCGAGACTCTGCAGTGGAAAAGGGCCTCATCTTGCCTGGAGGGGAGAACCTCCTGGTTTTTCTCGAGTTGCGGCAGCTTCCTCTCAAGTTAAGATGGGGACATCAGGGACCTGTTCATGTGGCCTCAGGAAAGGCCAGTCTCCATCCGAGTTGTGAGGGGCATCTCGTGATTCCTCTCCAGTCTGTGCCGGGTCCTAAGTCCTTGTCTGGAGCCGAGGCCGGAACCTGAGGTTTCCTCTCCAGTGTTGACATGGATCTTGGGGTTCCCCTGGAGTCTCCACAGGGGAGTCAGGCCTCATCTCGAGTGGAGACAGGCACATCCGCTTTCCTCCCCAGCTGTAGCAGCAGTGTCAGGCTTCCCGTCGAGTTGATACAGGGATCTCTGGCTTTCCCTCGAGGCTTTCCCACACGGCTGTCACACGTGCCACTGTGGTGTGAGTCGATACTCGGTGTGACAATCGAGGCAGAGCAGGGAAATCAGGTTCCTCTGGAGTGGACTGAGACAGAGGGTCAGTCTTATGACCCTTATTTGGTCATCTTCTCGACTTTCCTGTTGAGAGCACCTCCTCTTGAGATGTGACAGGCACGCCAGGAATCCTTTGCCTTCGAAGCAGGAAAGGAACCCTCATCACGAGGAGAGGAGGGGAAAACTGGGCTCCTCTTGAGTTTGAAGAGACCCTCGGTGTTCCTCTCCAGTGGAGACGGGTATGTTTGGGAACTTCTTGTGTTGCCACAAGGGTGTGAAGGACACTTTTGAGGTTCAAGATGGAAGGTGTGATTTCCCTTGAAATGCCACAGCGGAAAAGGGCCTAATCTCGCCTGGAGGGGAGAATCTCCTGGTTTTTCTCAACTTGCGGCAGTTTCCTCTCAAGTTAAGATGGGGACCTCAGGGACGCGCTCATGTGGCCTCAGGAAAGGCCAGTCTCCATGCGAGTTGCAAGGGACCTCTCGGGATTCATCTCTAGTTGGTGCCAGGTCCTAAGTCTCATCTGGACCTGAGGCCAGTACCTGAGGTTTCCTCTCCAGTGCTGACACGGATCTTGGGGTTCTCCTAGAGTCTCCACAGGGGAGTAAGGCTGCATCTCGAGTGGAGACATGCACATCCACTTTCCTCCCGAGCTGTAGCAGCAGTGTCTGGCTTCCCGTCGAGTTGGCACAGGGATCTGTGGCTTTCCCTCTAGGTGCCAGAGGGCTGTCACACGTGTCACTGTGGTGTGAGTTGATACTTGGGGTGACATTCGAGGCAGTGCAGGGAAATCAGGTTCATCTGGAGTGGACTGAGACATCTGGGGGTCTTTGGGAATGCTGGCATGACCCCTGGAGTTCCTCTCAACTCTCCTGGTGAGAGTGCCTCCTCGTGAGTTGTGACCGCAAAGCCGAGAATCCTTTCTCAACGAATCAGGGAAAGAAACCCTCATCTAGGGCTGAGGAGACAAAAACGAGGCTCCTCCTGTGTTGTGGCGGGTCACTCAGTGTTCCTCTCGAGTGGAGATGGGTATGTCGGGGAACATCTTGAGTTGTAGCAAGGATGTGAAGGACCCTTTCAATATTCAAGAGGGAAGGTGTGGTTTCCCTCGAGACACCGCAGAGGTAAAGGGCCTCATCTTGCCTGGAGGGGAGAATCGCCTTGTTCTTCTCAAGTTGCACAGGTTCCTCTCGAGATACAATGGTTACGTCAGGGACCTGCTCGTGTGGCCTCAGGAAAAGCCAGTCTCCATGCGAGTTGCAACAGGCCCTCTCGGGTTTCCTTTCCAGTTGGTTCTGGTTCCTAAGTCCTTATCTTGAGCTGAGGCCAGAAGCTTAGGCTTTCTTTCAGGTGCTGACATGGACCTTGGGGTACTTCTGGAGTCTCCACAGGGGAGTCAGGCCTCCTCTTGAGTGGAGACAAGCACGTCCGCTTTCCTCCCGAGCTGTAGCAGCAGTGTTAGGCTTCCCGTCGAGTTGACACAGGGAACTGTGGCTTTCCCTAGAGGTGCCACAGGGCTGTCACACGTGCCACCGTGGTGTGAGTCGATACTCGGGGTGACAGTCGAGGCAGTGCAGGGAAATCAGGTTCATGTGCAGTAGACTGAGACATTTGGGGGACTTTTGGAATGATGGCAGTTCCCCTGGTGCTCTTCTCGACTTTTCTGTTGAGAGCACCTCCTCTTGAGAGGTGACGGGAATGCTGGGATACGTTTCCTGAAGAAGCAGGGAAGGAAGCCCTCATCTCGAACTGAGCAGGGGACAACAGGGCTCCTCTTGAGTTTTGGCGGGACCCTCGGTGTTCCTCTTGAGTGGAGAAGGGTATGTCGGGGAACTTCTTGAGTTGTAGCAAGGGTGTGAAGGACCCTTTAGAGGTCAAAGAGGGAAGGTGTGATTTCCCTCGAGATGCCACAGCGGAAAAGAGCCTCATCTCGCCTGGAAGGGAGAATCTCCTGTTTTTTCTCGAGTTGCAGCAGTTCCCTCTTGAGATACGGCGGGAAACTCAGGGAGCCGCTCATGTGGTCTCAGGAAAGGCCAGTCTCCTTGTGAGTTGAAAAGGGCTTCTCGGGATTCCTCTCCAGTCATTGCCGGGTCCTAAGCCCTCATCTGGAGCTGAGGCTGGAACCTGAGGTTTCCTCCCCAGTGCTGACATGGATCTTGGGGTTCGTCTGGAATCTCCACAGGCGAGTCAGGCTGCATCTCGAGTGGAGACATGCACGTCCACTTTCCTCCCGAGCTGTAGCAGCAGTGTCAGGCTTCCCGTTGAGTTGACATAGGGATCTGTGGCTTTCCTTTAGGTACCACAGGGCTGTCACACGTTGCACCGTGGTGTGAGTCGATAATCGTGGTGACAGTCGAGGCAGTGCAGGGAAATCAGATTCATCTGGAGTTGACTGAGACATTTGAGGGTCTTTTGGAATTGTGACACGACCCCTGGAGTTCCTCTAGACTTTACTGTTGAGAGCTCCTCCTCCTGAGATGTGATGGGGATGCCAGGAATCCTTTCCCGATGAAGCAGGGAAAGGAACCCACATCTCGAGCTGAGGAGGAGATAAAGGGGCTCCTCTTGAGTTTTGGCAAAACCCTCGATGTTCCTTTCAAGTGGAGACGGGTATGTCAGGGAACTCTTGGAGTTGCAACAAGGATGTAAAGGACCCTTTCGAGGTTCAAGAGGGAAGGTCTGATTTCTGTTGAGTTGCAGCAGTGGAAAATGGCCTCATCTCACCTGGAGGAGAGAATCTCCTGGTTATTCTCGTATTGTGGCAAGTTCCTCTCAAGTTACAATGGGGACCTCAGGGACCCAATTGTGTGGCCTCAGGAAAGACCAGTATCCATGTGAGTTGTGAGTGGTGCTCGGGGTTCCTCTCCAGTTGGTGCCGGGTTCTAAGTCCTCGTCTTGAGCTGAGGCCGGAACCTGAGCTTTTCTCTCTAGTGCTGACACGGAACTTAGGGTTTCTCTGGAGTCTCCACAGGGGGATCAGCCCTGGTCTCAAGTGGAAACATGCATGTCCGCTTCCCTCCCGATCTGTAGCAGCAGAGTCAGGCTTCCCGTCGAGTTGACACAGGGATCTGTGGCTTTCCCTCGAGGTGCCACAGGGCTGTCACATGTGCCACCTTGGTGTGAGTCAATACTCAGGGTGACATTCAAGGCAGTACAGGGAAATCAGGTTCATCTGGAGTGGACTGAGACATTTTGTGGGTCTTTGGGTATGGTGACACCACACCTGGAGTTCCTCTTGACTTTCCTGTTGAGAGTGCCTCCTCGTGAGATGTGATGGGGATGCCGGGAATCCTTTCCCAATGAAGCAGGGAATGGAACACTCATCTCGAGCTGAGGAGGGGAAAACGGGGCTCTTCTTGAGTTGGGGGGACCAACCGTGTTCCTCTCGAGTGGAGACGGGTATGTCTGGGAACTTTTTGAGTAGTAGCAAGGGTGTGAAAAACCTTTTCGAGATCAAATATGTAAGGTGTGATTTCCCTCGAGATGCTGCAGTGGAAAAGGGACTCACCTCACCTGGAGGGGAGAATCTCCTGGTTTTTCTCGAGTTGCAGCAGGTACCTGTCGAGTTACAATGGGGACCTCAGGGTCCCACTCGTGTGGCATCAGGAAAGGCCAGTCTTCATGCGAGTTGCGAGGGGCCTCTCGGGATTCCTCTCCAGTGGGTTCCGGGTTCTGAGTTCTCGTCTGGAGCTGAGGCCGGAACCTGAGGTTTCCTCTCCTGTGTTGATTTGGATCTTGGGGCTCCTCTGGAGTCTCCACAGGCAAGTCAGGCCTCGTCTATAGTGGAGATATGCACGTCCACTTTCCTCCCGAGGTGTAGCAGGAGTGTCAGTCTTGTCGTCGTGTTGACACAGGGATCTGTGGCTATCCCTCGAGGTGCCACAGGGCTGTCAAACGTGCCATCATGGTGTGAGTCGATACTCGGGGTGACAGTCAAGGCAGTGCAGGCAAGTCAGGTTCATCTGGAGTGGATTGAGACATTTGGGAGTCTATGGAATGGTGGCACGACCCTTTGATTTCCTCTCGACATTTGGGTTGAGAGCTCCTCCTCCTGAGATGCGACGGGAACACTGGGAATCCTTTCCCGACGAATCAGGGAAAGGAACCCTCATCTCGAGCAGAGGAGGGGACAACGGGGCTCTTTTTCAGTTGTGGCGGGACCCTCGGTGTTCTTCTCGAGTGGAGACGGGTATTTCGGGGAAGTTCTTGAGTTGCAGCAAGGGTGTGAAGGACCATTTCATGGCCCGTTAGGGAAGGTGTGATTTCCCTCGAGATGCCACAGAGGAAAAGGGCCTCATCTCGCCTGCATGGGAGAATCTCCTGGTTTTTCTTCAGTAGCGGCAGGTCCCTCTTGAGTTATGATGGGGACCTCAGGGACCCGCTTGTGTGGCCTCAGGAAAGGCCAGTTTCCATGCGAGTTGCAAGGGGCCTCTCAGAATTCCTCTCCAGTTGGTGCCGGGTCCTAAGTCCTCTTCTGGAGCTGAGGTTGGAACCTGAGGTTTCCGCTCCTGTGGTGACTTGGATCTTGGGGTCCATCTGGAGTCTCCCCAGGGGAGTCTGGACTCATCTCGAGTGGAAACATGCACGTCCACTTTCCTCCTGAGCTGTAGCAGCAGTGTCAGGCTTCCTAGCGAGTTGACACAGGCATCTGTGGCTTTCCCTCGAGGAGCCACAGTGCTCTCACATGTGCCACCGTGGTGCGAGTCGATACTCGGGGTGACAGTCGAGGCAGTGCAGGGAAACCAGGCTCATCAGGAGTGGACTGAGACATTTGGGGGTCTTTTGGAATGGTGGCACGACCCCTGGAGTTACTCTCGCATTTTCTGTTGAGAGCACCTCCTCCTGAGATGTGACGGGAACGCTGTGAATCCTTTCCTGATGAAGCAGGGAAAGGAACACTCATCTCGAGTTGAGGAGGTGACAACAGGGCTCCTCTTGAGTTGTGGCGGGACCCTCGGTGTTCGTCTCGAGTGAAGATAGGTATGTCATGGAAATTCTTGAGTTGCACCAATGGCGTGAAAGACCCATTCGAGGTCCAAGAAGGAAGGTGTGACTTTCCTCAAGACACTGCAGCAGAAAAGGGCTTCATCACACCTGTAGGGGTGAATCGCCAGGTTTTTCTGGAGTTCAAGCAGGTCCCTCTCGAGTTACGATGGGGATCTCAGGGACCTGCTCGTGTGGCATCCGGAAAGTGCAGTCACCAGAAGAGTGGCGAGGGGCCTCACAGGATTCCTCTAGAGTTGGCGGTGGGTCCTAAGTCTTCATCTGGAGCTGAGGCCAGGACCTGAGGTTTCCTCTCCAGTGCTGACATGGATCTTGGGGTTCCTCTGGAATCTCCACAGTGGAGTCAGGACTCGTCTCGAGTGCAGACATGCACATCTGCTTTCCTCCTGAGCTGCAGCAGCAATGATAGGCTTCCTGGAGAGTTGACACAGGGATCTGTGGCTTTCCCTCGAGGAGCCACAGGGCTATCACACGTGTCACTGTGGTGTGAGTCGATACTCATGGTGACAGTCGAGGCATTGCAGGGAAATCAGGTTCATCTGGAGTGGACTGAGACATTTGAGGATCTTTTTGAATGGTGGCACGGCCCCTGGAGTTCCTCTTGTCATTCCTGTTGAGAGCGCCTCCTCCTGAAATGTGACGGGAATGCTGGGAATCGTTTCCCGATGAACCAGGGAAAGGAACCCTCATTTCGAGCTGAGGAGGTGACAACGGGGCTCCTCTTGAGTTGTGGCAGGACCCTCGGTGTTCCTCTCGAGTGGAGACGGGTATGTCGGGGAACTTCTTGAGTTGCAGCAAGGATGTAAGGGACCCTTTCGAGGTTGAAGAGGGAAGATGTGATTAACCTTGAGACACCGCAGCAGAAAAGGTCCTCATCTCATCTTGAGGGGAGAATCTCCTGGTTCTTCTCGAGTTGCGGCAGGGTACTCTCAAGTTAAGACAGGGACCTCAGGGACCCACTCATGTGGCTTCAGAAAAGGCCAGTCTCCATGAGAGCTGAGAGGGCCCTTTTGGGTTTCCCCTCCAGTCGTTGCTGGGTCCTAAGTCCTCATCGAGAACTGAGGCCAGAACCGGAGGCTTCCTCACCAGTGCTGACATGTATCCTGGGGCACCTCTGGAGTCTCCACAGGGGAGTCAGGCCTCTTCTCTAGTGGAGACATGCACATCTGCTTTCCTTCCAAGCTGGAGCAGCAGTGTCAGGCTTTCTGTCGAGTTGACACAGGGATCTGTGTCTTTCTCTCGATGTGCCACAGCACTGTCAAACTTGCCACCATGGTGTGAGTCGATACTCGGGGTGACACTCGAGGTAATGCAGGGAAATCAGGTTCATCTGGAGTGGACTGTGACTTTTGGACATCTTTTGGAATGGTGGCAGAAACCCTGGAGTTCCTCTCGATTATACTGTTGATAGCACCTCCTCTTGAGATGAGATGGGAACGCCGGGAATCCTATTCCAACGAAGCAGGGAAAGGAAACCTATTCTCGAGATAAGGAGGGGAAAACGGGGCTCCTCTTGAGTTGTGGAGAGACCCTCGGTGTTCCTCTCGAGTGGAAGTGGCATGTCGGGGAACTTTTTGAGATGCAGTAAAGTTGTGAAGGACCCTTTCGAGTTTCAACAGGAAAGGTGTGATTTCCCTGGAGACGCCAGAGCAGAAAAGGGCCTCATCTCACGTGGTGGGGAGAATCTCCTTGTTTTTCTCGAGTGGTGGCAGGAAACTTGGGGTTGCTCTCAATTTATGACGGGGACCTCAAGGACCCGCTGGTGTGGCCTCAGGAAAGGCCAGTCTCCATGCGATTTGTGATGGTCCTCTCGGGTTTTCTCTCCAGTCGGTGCCGGGCCCTAAGTCCTCATCTGGAGCTGAGGCCAGAACCTGATATTTCCTCTCCAGTGTTCACATGGATATTGGGGATCCTGTGGAGTTTCACAGGGGAGTCAGGCCTCGTATCATGTGGAGACATGCACGTCTGCCTTCCTCCCGAGCTGTAGCAGTAGTGTCAGGCTTCCCATCGAGTTGACACAGGGATCTGTGGCTTTCCCTTGCGGTGTCATAGGGCTGTCACACTTGCCACTGTGGTGTGAGTTGATACTCAGAGTGACAGTCGAGGCAGTACAGGAAAATCAGGTTCATCTGGAAAGGACTGCGACATTTGGGGGTCTTTTGGAATGGTTGCACGACCCCTGGAGTTCATCTAGACTTTCTTGTTGAGAGCGCCTCCTTTTGAGATGTGATGGGAACACCGAGAACAAACCCTCATCTCGAGATGAGGAGGGGAAAACTGGGGTGCTCTTGAGTTGTGGTGGGACCCTCACTGTTCCTCTCAAGTGGAGACGGGTCTGTCAGGGAACTTCTTTGTTAGAGCCAAACCGGATTAAAACCTGAGTCATGATTCTGGGAAACCACACCCTGGGGAAGTCCCGCTCACGCCAAACCCGAGCCAATGAGATTTTGTGATTTGTGTGATTTGAAAACCATGTGCGTCTCAGCCAATCATTACTGTCAGCTGTACTAAGAATCGCCTGTATAAAAGTAGTTGTGATTCAGACCTTGGGGCTCTCCTCAAGACTCCACTGTGCTGGATGAGACAGGAGCCCTAGCTCGAGCTAGCAATAAAACTCCTTCATGCTTTTGCATTGCTGTGGACGTCTTATTCTCTCAGTTTTGGGGACTCGGACTTTGGGCATAACATTTGGGTTTCGTCTGGGATCCCTTTAACTGGGAAGAATAACACTCTCTCAGTAGAAGGGGTTTCCTAACTAGGAGGAAAAATATCTGAACACTGGTGTTAAGTTTGGTTAGCCAGTGTAAGACCGAGGCCCAGCATACACGCTGGAAGACAGCTGGCTCTTGTTAGGCCTAATCAGGGGCGAATTAGTCATCTTAGCCAATGTAAGACTGAGGCCCAGTGAGCGTGCTGGAAGGCAGCTGGCTCTGTGGGGAAGAGAGCTTCTCTCTTGATCCTGAATCCGGTGGGTGGTGGATGCCCTTCAGTAAAGTAACCTCGAGGGATAAGAAGGTTCAGGGGGCCCTAGGAAGACCTAGTACTGTGTTCTTGGCCGATATTTGTCCTCTGTTGCATCTTTATGTGTGCCAACATTGTCTCTGCTCTTTGTGTGTTTGTCTCGTTTCCTGTGTTTCCCTCCATAATCATGGAACAAGCAACTTCTACTCCTCTGTCCCTTATGACTGATCATTTTTCCACTTTTCACCCATAACCCCACTTGGGATTTAAAACTGCCTACACATGTTTTACAACCTTTATTTGATACATTAAAAGGAGACTCAGACCCTGCCTCTCCTCGTGCACTTTCCTCTGAAGGAAAACTCGCTTTACAATCTATTGAAACTGCCATTCGGCAACAGCAAGTCACTTACTGTGATTACCAACGTTCGTGGGGTCTTTATATACTTTCAACACCACGGGCACCCACTGGTGTTCTCTACCAAGATGGGCCACTTCGTTGGATATATTTATCTGCCACGCCAAATAAACATTTGCTTCCATATTATGAATTAGTTGCTAAAGTTGTAGCCAAAGGTCGTTTTGAAGCCATTCAATATTTTGGCTTGGAGCCTCCTGTTATTTGCATTCCTTATTCCCTAGAACAACAAAACTGGCTTTTCCAGTTTTCTGATAATTGGGCTATATCATTTGCTAACCATCCAGGTAAAATTACATGCCATTATCCTGCTGATAAATTGCTGCAGTTTGCTAGTCATTATTCCTTTATCTTTCCCAAGGTTGTTCAGTCTCAACCCTTGTCAGACGCTGCCTTAATTTTTACTGACGGATCCTCTAACGGTACTGCCGCTTTAATTATTAATCATCAGGCATATTATACTCATACAGAGTTTTCTTCCGCTCAGGTGGTGGAACTCTTCGCGGTACATCAAGCACTACTAACTATATCAACTCCTTTTAATTTATTTACAGACAGCTCATACATTGTCGGTGCTTTGCAGGTGCTAGAAACTGTCCCTGTTATTGGAACAACTTCTCCTGAGGTGCTAAATCTTTTCTCCCTAATTCAACAGAATCTTCAGCAACGACAACATCCTTGTTTCTTTGGACATATTCGAGCTCATACTGCCCTCCCTGGACCACTCGCCCATGGCAATCGTACAGCTGATATACTTACTAAACAAATTTTTTTCCAATCAGCGATTGATGCTGCTCGAGAATCTCATAAATTACATCATCAGAATAGTCAATCTTTACGACTGCAATTCAAAATATCTCGTGATGCTGCACGCCAAATTGTTAAAACTTGTCCTACTTGTCCACAATTCTTTGTCTTACCACAGTATGGCATTAATCCTCGTGGTTTGCGTCCAAATCATCTTTGGCAAACAGATGTCACTCATATCGCTTCTTTTGGTAAGATGAAATATGTTCATGTTTCTATCGATACTTTTTCTAATTTTCTTATGGCCTCTCTTCATACTGGTGAGTCTACACGACATTGTATTCAGCATTTGTTACATTGCTTTTCCTTTTTAGGACCCCCTAAAACTCTTAAAACAGATAATGGACCCGGCTACACCAGCCGCTCCTTCCAGCGTTTCTGCCTTGCCTTTCGTATTCATCATAAAACTGGCATTCCTTACAATCCACAGGGACAAGGCATTATTGAACGAGCTCATCAGCGTCTAAAGCACCAACTTTTAAAACAAAAACAGGGGAGTGACTTATACACTCCTTCACCAGCAAATGCCTTACATCATGCTCTCTTTGTTTTAAATTTTTTAACTTTAGATGCAGAAGGAAACTCAGCCGCTCAGCGTTTTTGGGGCAATCAGCCCTCACGGAAAAAACCCCTTGTACGATGGAAAGATCCACTCACTGGTCAATGGCATGGGCCAGACCCAGTATTAATATGGGGTCGGGGACATGTTTGTGTTTTTCCCCAGGATGCCGAAGCGCGGAGAGTGATCTGCCTACTCCGCGTCAGGTTGAAGCACTCTTGCAGAGAGCTTGGAATGACACCCATGCACAACCTCCTCCGATAACTCCTGCAAACATATTGGCTATGTTACTGTTACTTTTACAACAAATACAAAGCGGAACCGCTACCGCTTTTTGGGCTTATGTTCCTGATCCTCCTATGATTCAATCACTAGGCTGGAGTAATGATGTTTTGCCTGTCTATGTTAACGATACTAAGCTTTTGGGAGGAAACTCTGACACTCATATTCATCCTCAACAAGCTAATATTACTTTCTATGGGCTCACTACTATGTTTCCTATGTGTTTTTCTTATACTACTAATCATTCACACTGTATACAAATATCTCCCCATAATGATGTTTTGCCTGTCTATGTTAATGATACTAAGCTTTTGGGAGGAAACTCTGACACTCATATTCGTCCTCAGCAAGCTAATATTACTTTCTATGGGCTCACTACTATGTTTCCTATGTGTTTTTCTTATACTACTAATCATTCACACTGTATACAAATATCTCCCCATACGCCTTATCCTAGTGCAACAATCCCTGGAGTCGCTGAACAAGTTGAAACAAAGACCTTTCGCGACGGAACTGGACCCTCCAACATCCCCTTCTGCGACAAAAGTCTGAGCATCAATTTAGGAATAGATATTCCTTGGACTCTATGCCGAGCACGAACTGCTGCAGTGTATAAGATCAACAACAACATCGAATTGTGGGATTGGGCACCTAAAGGGACACTTGAATGTCCAGAATGTCGAGGACAACACCCTTCGATTTTATCAGTCAACAATGTTAATAAGATAAGGGGTCAACAAACCGGTATGTTTTATTCATATATTGTTCTCCTAATCTATGTTAATGAAACTACATATTTACTTAAAAACCTGTCTTTCTTCAAGATTCATGTCAATCATTTTATGTCCTGGGATGACTCACTTTGTGCCAGTGTTATCTCAAAATGCATGTTGTGAGTGAGGGGCCTGGTGCCAGTCTCTGAGTTTTGAGACCTTTCCTATCTCCAATTAGCAGCCTGCTAGTAGCTATATAACATCTGGCTAAAGACTAGCAGGGGTGCACTCTTTCTGCCCCCTTTTGATGTCTATGTCAGCAGCTTTCTCTATATCTTTTATATTTTAATAAAACTTTATTACACAAAAGGTCATCACTGGCCCTGGATTGAATTCTTCTCCTCCAGAGGCCAAGAATCCTGGTGTCTTTCACGGCTCAGGAACAAACTTTCAGATGGTATCACCAACTCAATTCTCTATATCTTTTATATTTTAATAAAACTTTATTACACAAAAGGTCATCACTGGCCCTGGATTGAATTCTTCTCCTCCAGAGGCCAAGAATCCTGGTGTCTTTCACGGCTCAGGAACAAACTTTCAGATGGTATCACCAACTCAATGGACATGAGTTTGAGCAAGCTCTGGGAGTTGGTGATGGACAGGGAGGCCTGGCGTGCTGCAGTTCATGGGGTCACAAAGAGTCAGACATCAGTCAACTGAACTGAAAGTAGGTACATGTCAGTTTTAGTATTTAATAAATATTGCCAAAAACTGTTACAATGTGAGTATACCAGTGTGTATTTCCCCCTTCAATGCAAACAAGGTGCTGCCTGTCATTTTAGTGAAACTGGGAGGTGTGTATTGATACCTCATTGTGGTTTTGTCTTATGATCTCCTGGGGTCTAATCAAGCTGAGCATCTTTTTCTGTGTTTATAGGCCATTTGGATATCCTACTTTTTTTTTCCATTTTGATGTCCTGATTTTCATGTTTCATGCCCTTCCTTTTATTAGCTTACCTATTTTGTTTTGTTTTTCAAGGAGTCCTTTTTATTTCATGAGTTCAAGTCTTTGTGAATATTTAAGTATAGCGAATACCTTCTCCCACTCATCTGCTTGCCTTTCATTTTCTTAAAAGAATATCTTTCAGTAAACATTGGTAAAGTTTTTTTTAATGAAGTTTACTTTATCAATACATTCCCTTATGGGAAGCATGATTTATATCCTGTTTAAGAAAGTTTTGTGGATCACAAAGTCATAATGATGTTTTTCTATGCAATCTGTTGTTGTGTGGGTGGGCATCTAGATTTGTGAGTGGGCATCATTTCTGATTTTAGGGGAAAAGCTTTCAGTAACTCACATTAGGTATGGTATTTGCTATGGTATTTCACAGATCAGTTATCAAGTTAGTCCCTCAGCCATGTCCAACTTTTTAGACCCCATGGACTCTAGCATGCCAAGCTCCTCTGTTGGTGGAGTTCTCCAGGCAAGAATACTGGAATGAGTTCAGTTCAGTTCAGTCGCTCAGTTGTGTCCAACTCTTTGCAACCCCATGAACCGCAGCACGCCAGGCCTCCCTGTCCATCACCATCTCCCAGAGTTCACTCAGACTCACGTCTATCGAGTCAGTGATGCCATCCAGCCATCTCATCCTGTGTCGTCCCCTTCTCCTCCTGCCCCCAATCCCTCCCAGCATCAGGAATGAGTAGCCATTCTCTTATCCAGGGCATCTTCCAGACCCAGGGATCAAACTCTGGTCTCCTGCATTGCAGGCAGATTCTTGACTGTCTGAGCCACCAGAGAAGTCCATTAAACAGATATGTCAAATCAAATTAAAGAAGTTCTCTTTTAGTTTGCTAAGAGGGATTTTCAGAAAATTCATTATGAATGGATGTTGAATTTTACCAGATGATTTTTCTGAATAAATAGGAATTATAATATATCTTTCCTCTTTTTTTTTTCATGTTCATGTGGTGAATTACATTGATTTTTCACCTGGGATGAACCACCCTTGTATTTCTGGAATATACTTCACTTGGTTATGCTATATAATCATTTCAGTAGTAATATTGTATTGACAGTTTTTAAATGTAAGCTTATTAGAGTGATTAGTGTCTAATGTTACTTTGTTGATCAGTCAGGCTGCTTTTTAAAATTTTAAATTAAATGTGGTTAGTTTACAATGATGTGTTAAGTTTCAGGTGCACAGCAAAGTGAATCAGTTATACATGTACTTATAACCACTCCTTTTTAGATGCTTTTCCCATATAGGTCATTTCAGAGTATTGAGTAGAGTTCCCTGTACTATACAGCAGGTCCTTATTAGTTTTCTATTTTATATATAATAGTGTGTATAAGTCAATCTCAATTTCCCAATTTATTCCCCTCCCCTTTCCCCCCAATAACCATAGGTTTGTTTTCTACATCTGTGATTCTGTTTCTGTTTGGTAAATAAGTTCACTTGTACTTTTTTTTTTTTTGTAGATTCCACATAAAAGTGATATCACATGATATTTGTCTTTCTCTAGCTTACTTCATTCAATATGACGATCTCCAGGTTCATTCATGTTTCTGCAAAAGGCATTATTTCATTTTTTTTTTTATGGCTGAACATTATTAATATTCCATTTTGGGCTTCCCTGGTGGCTCAATGGTGAAGAATCTACCTGCAATGCAAGAGATGTGGTTTTGATCCCTGAATTGGGAAAATCCTCTGGAGGAGGAAATGGCAACCCACTCCAGTAGAAATCCCATGGACAGGGGAGCCTGGTGGGCTACAGTCCATGGGGTCTCAGGAGTTGGACACAACTTAGTGACTAAGCAACCACAACAAATGCTCCATTGTCTATATATACCACATCCTTTTTAGTCATTCCTTTGTTGATGAACATTTTGGTTGATTCCATATCCTGGCTGTTATAAATAGTGCTGCAGTGAATATGAGGGTACATGCATCCTTTTGAGTTATGGTTTTCTCTGAATACATGCCCAAGAGTGAGATTGCTGGCAATTCTATGCTTAGTTTTTTAAGGATCCTCCCTACCATTCTCCATAATGACTGTACCAATTTACATTCCCATCAGCAGTGTAGAAGGGGTCCCTTTTCTTCATATACTCTCCAGCATTTGTCTGTATACTTTTTATGCTGGCTATTATGACCAGTATGAGATGATACCTCATTGCAGTTTTGATTTTCATTTTTCTAATAATTACTGATATTGAGCATTTTTTCACATACTTTGTGGCCATCTATATGTCTTCTTTGGAGAAATGTCTTCTTAGATATTCTGCCCATTTTTTGGGGTTGGGTTTTTGTTGTTGTTATTGAGCTGCATGAGCTGGTTGTATATTTTGGAGACTAATCTCTTATTGGCTGCATCACTTACAAATATTTTCTCCCATTCTGTGGATTGTCTTTTTGCCTTTGCTGTGCAGAAGCTTAAGTTTAATGAGGTCCCACTTACTATTTTTGCTTTTAATTTCATTACTCTAGGATTCAAAAAGATATTGCTTCAATTTATGTCCAGGTGTGTTCTGCTTATGTTTTCCTCTAAGAGTTTTATAGTATCTGGTTATACATTTAGGTGATACAAATTTCACTTGTCTCCAACCTACTGTGAATCTTGAAAGTTTCACTGAGGACTCAGGATCCTAACTAAATCTACATCAGGCATACTAAATTTCTCTTAGTTGTCTCCCTTCCTCCTTGACTACTAAGTTGGTTACATTTTTGAGGACTGTGAGTGAAGGGATGCTGGTTGTTGCTGAAGGCCCTCTTAGAGGTGACTTCCAACTGCATTTCCAGATTTGAGTCCAGTTCTCTTTAAGATTCACAAACCGACTTTCTGACAGCATATAAAGATGAGCTTACTCTTGGTAATAGACTCATACTATTAAAAAGCAGAGAGACTTACAGAACTTTTAATGGAATTGCTGGCTCATAAGGATGTAAATCTCACATGCGAGTAAAGTAATGCTCAAAATCCTCCAAGCCAGGCTTCAGCAATACGTGAACCAGGAACTCCCTGATGTTCAAGCTGCCTTTAGAAAAGGCAGAGGAACCAGAGATCAAATTGATTGATCTCTGGTTCCTCTGCCTTTTCTAAATCCAGCTTGAACATATGGAAGTTCACGGTTCACATACTGTTGAAGCCTGACTTGAAGAATTTTGAGCATTATTTTGCTAGCATTGAATGAGTGCAATTGTGTGGTAGTTTGAGCATGCTTTGACATTGCCCTTCTTTGAGATTGCAAAGAAAACTGACCTTTTCCAGTCCGTGGCCACTGCTGAGTCTTCCAAATTTGTTGGCATATTGAGTGTATCACTTTAACAGCATCATCTTTTAGGATTTGAAATAGTTCAACTGGAATTCCATCACCTCCACTAGCTCTGTTCATAGTGATGCTTCCTAAGGCTGACTTGACTTCACATTCCAGGATGTCTGGTTCTAGGTGAATGATCATACCATCATGGTTATCTGGGTCATGAAGATCTTTTTTGTATATTTCTTCTGTGCATTCTTGTCACCTCTTCTTAATATCTTCTGCTTCTGTTAGGTCCGTACCACTTCTGTCCTTTGTTGTGCCCATCTTTGTATGGCCGTGGGCTGCGGCAATGTGTGGAAGTCCCTGGAGCCAGCACATGGAGGCTGGGAAAGACCTAGCCATGGGTCTCTGGCACCCCAGTGGCTTTGGAGCACTGAGTGGAGGGTCGCACACTGCGGGTCATCCAGAGGACCCAAGACATGGTGGCTACTAACCAACTCTTTCCACAGTGCTTCTTCATAAATGTGGACTCCTATAAGGGCAATGAGCATCACAACTTCCCTTGAATTTGATCTGGATTTAGATAATTTCTTATGTGCTATCACAAGATGGAGGAGTAGAAGGTTCTCATTAGTTATCTATTTTATACACAGTGAAGTCGCTCAGTCGTGTCCGACTCTTTGCGACCCGTGGACTGTAGCCCACCAAGCTCCTCCGTCCATAGGATTCTCCAGGCAAGAATACTGGAGTGGGTTGCCACTTCCTTCTCCAGTGGTGTATATATGTGAACACCAATCTCCCAATTCCTCCTACTGTCCTTCCCCTTTGATATCCATAAATTTGTTTTCTGGTTTCTGGTCTTTTAAAAAATCTCTCATTGCATTGTTGTCAAAGAATGTGATATTTATGAAACCAATTCTTTGAAATGTGTTGAGACTACTTTTGTAGACTAACTCGAAGTCATTTTTCATAACTGTGTGATTAAAAAAGTGTTTTCATTACTTTGGGCATGCAACATTCTTTATGTTTGTCAGTTAAATCAAAGTTGGTTAATTTTGCTCTTCGGATATTATATTATCTTTAGTGATTTTGGTGAGTGTGTGGAGGGTAGATTTTCCTATCAATTACTGAAAAAGAAAGCTTAAAAATAACTCAGTGAATTTGTCAATTCTCTTTGTTGTTCTGTCAATTGTTGCTGTATTTATTTTGAAACTCCATTATTAAATATATGAAAGTTTATGCTGCTGCTGGTAAGTCACATCAGTCGTGTCCTACTCTGTGTGACCCCATAGATGGCAGCCCACCAGTCTGCCCTGAGATTTTTCCATCCCTGAGATTTTTCAGGCAAGAACATTGAAGTGGGTATGGAAGTTTATGAATATTTTCTTTTCCTGAAGAAGTAACTCTTTTATTGTTATGTAATAACCTTTTCTACCTCTAGCGATATTTTTTGGTTTAATTTCTGTGTGTGTGCGTGCACACGTGTGCATTAGTACACACATGCACACATTAACTTTTGGGGGTTAATATTTGCCAGGCATATCTTTTGCCAGTTTTCCACTTTCAGTGTTTGTGTATCCTTATGTTTTAACATGTAGCTTAGATTTATAAGAATGTAAGTCTGACAGTATTTTTCTTTCCATTGGAAGTTCAGTTCATGTGCAAATATAGTAATTACTAATAGACTTGGATTTATTGCTGTCCTCTTATGTGTTTTTTATTTATCTGAATTTTTATATTAGTGGATTGTTGGGTTTGAAGGAAGGTTGGTTTCTTTTGTTCCTTCTCCCTCTTCCCATTCTACATTCTCTGTCTGCTTTTTTTTTTTTTGAAATTGCACACTTTATGGGTTTTATCAAGGGCCATTTCTCTACCAGACCATGTAAGAATGACTTTGTAGCTCTGAAGCAACTGTTTGATTCAAGGTATTTGAATAATATATATATATATACACACACACATATATACACACATATATATATATACACATATATAGTGGTAGAGTTTTACTTTTTTGCCATCTGGGTTACCTTCACTTGATTAAACGAACTGTGAAGATTTTCATGTTTTTCAATATGATACCCTGTGAGTCTCCTGGGCACAGAGAATTTCTGTGTCCCCCATTTCTTTGATTATAAGGAAAAACCTTCATTCAGGCTTCCTTCATAATGTCACTTCCCTGAGTTCCAATGGGCAGATTCAAGCAATTGTTAATTAGGGAAGGAAGAGGATGTGAGACCAGGGGAAACAAATAGTCAAGAGAAGCCTTGTGCTTCCCCATCAACAGTTACATACAATAATGTCTTTGAGCTATTTCACAGATACTGAAATCTCCTCCAGGTGGGACAAGTTAATGATTAATGATGATACACTGACCACAAGGATGTAGACTCCAGACCAATTGGACCTGAAGCTTGATGATAACTTCTACGCACCTCACCATCCACCCATTGGAAGAATGTCCATGGACTGATCGTGCCCTCCTTGAATAATTACTATAAAACTTCTTACTATCTTCCCCGTGTTGGGACACATGGTTTTGAGGGCATGACACATTCCACTGTGTCTCCCTTTGCCTGGCAAAGCAATGAAGCTATCCTTTCTATTTCACCCAGAACTTTGTCTCTGAGATTTGATTTGGCACTGGTGTACGGAGAAGCTGAACTTAAACATCAAATATTATGATATAGTTCAAACAGCTCTCAAGAGAAAGAGCTGAGCACTGGTAAACACAGTGAAGACATATTTTATTCAGTAGTACTGCAATAGGGGTTTCAGTAAAACTGAACTCAACTCCCAATACAGCAAAGACAGCTGGGGATTTACAGCTCCAACAAGCAGGGTAAAAGGAGTCAGTGGATGGGAAATCACCAAAAAGCACACAGCAGATTTAGGAGATTCTTGCTAAAAGCAGGCCAAGAACTTAGACATTAAGAGTAGGGTATGAAGGATTTGATCAGATACCAGGAACAGGTGATTGTACCTAAATTAGCAGTATTCTTGCTCAAACTGGGCTCCACAAACCAAGGACAGGGCTCAAGGTGGAAATCTAGTAGAAAAGAAGGCTCAGAGGAACCTTCCTAAAGTTTGATAAAGGGTTAAGTCTTTGTCACATCAACAGAATGAGGCATATGAAGCTAGCAGTTATTTTTAGAAAACCAAATATTACAGTCTAAGCCACCATGTTGATCTGACCCAAATGTCATATACTTCTCTGGATTCCAGTGGCAGATCCAGCTTAACTGACTACTCTGCCCACAAATTAAACTGGAGATTTTGTCTGCATTTTATACAGCTGCTTTCTATCCTGTAAAATTCTATACAAGGCTCCTTTGCCTGTTTCTCAGGCAAAAATACTGGAGAGGGTTGCCATTTTCTTTTCCAGGGGATTTTCTTGACCCAGGAAAGGAAGATCTTCAAACCTAGGTCTCCTGCATTGCAGCAGATTCTTTACCCATTGAGCCACAAGGGAAGCCCTTCTATACAGCAGGGGTCCCCAGCCACTGGGCCATGGGCCAGTAGAGTCTGTGGCCTGTTAGGAACCAGGCCACACAGCAGAGGTGAGCAGCAGACGAGTGAGCGAAGCTTAATCTGTACTTACAGCTGTTCTCCATTGCTCGCATTACTGAGGTCTACCTTCTGTCAGATCACCGGTGAAATTTGATTTTCATAGGCATGCAAAGCCTATTGTGAACTGTGCATATGAGGGATCCAGGTTGCTCCCTCCTTATGAGAATCTAATGCCTGATGATCTGAGGTGGCACTAAAGTGGTGATGAGTGGCTTAGCACTGAGGAGTGGCTGTGAATACAGATTAGCAGTAGCAGAGAGACCATAATAAACCAATTGCTTACAGACTCATCAAAACCCTATCAGTGAGTGGCAAGTGAAAATTAAGCTGCATTTGGTGGCAGGTTTTAACTCAGAATCTGACACCTATTTTAGTCCATGTGTGGCCAGCTCATTATCTTATTTACCGCTTGCATCCGTGCCTTTGTCTGGCACTGCACGCTTGTCTCAGTCACAGGTTTGGTAAGCCCGTAAGCTAACACTAGCCAAAATGAGTAAAAACCAAATGTCACTGGAGAGCTTCTTTGAAAAAGGGGAAAAGACCCAATGATGAGACAGCAGAAGACTCTAAGACTTCCAACAAAAGGAAGGTTGCATCTTTTTTTGTGTACTTGTATTTCTACATTAAAAAAATTAGTTAATTTTAATTGAAGGATAATTACAATATTGTGAGGGTTTTTGCTATACATCAACACGAATCAGCCACAGGTGCACGTGTGTCCCTCCATCCTGAGCCCCCACAACCTGCCTCCCCACCCCATCCCTCTGGGTTGTCCCAGAACACTGACTTCGGGTGCCTTGCTTCATGCATTGAACTTGCACTGGTCATCTATTTTACATATGGTAATGTACGTATTTCAAGGCTATTCTCTCAAATCATCCCACCCTTACCTTCCCTCACAGAGCCCAAAAGTCTGATTTTCACATCTGTGTGTCTTTTGCTGCCTTGCATATAGGATTGTTTTTACCATTTTTCTAAATTCCATATACATGTGTTAGTATACAGTACTGGTGTTTCTCTTTCAGACTGACTTCACTCTGTATAATAGGCTCCAGTTTCAGCCATCTCATTAGAACCGACTCAAATGAGTTCTTTTTTTTATAGCTGAGTAATATTCCATTGTGCACGTGTACCACAACTTCCTTATGCATTCGTCTGCCAACGGACATCTAGGTTGCTTCCATGTCCCAGCTATTGTAAACAGTGCTGGAAAGCTGCATTGAAAAAAAAAAAAAGAGTTCTACTCTTTTTTATGCGTTGTTGCAGCAGGTGATTAACATTCTCCAAGCCTACTTTGTATAGTATGTGGTAACTGGCTATCCAATGAAGCTGTGAAACCTTCCAAACTGCTTCACCACGGTGAGACCAGGCACCCTGCCTTAAAAGACAAGTCTTCGGAGTTTTTCAAGAGAAAAATAAAAATGTGAACATGAAGAACAGAAGCAATTACTGAAGGCCACCATGTCATCAACTATGTCTGTACTGAGAGAATCACTTGTAGTGGCAAACGGCATTGCTAAATCTAAGAAGTCCTTTACTATTTGTGAAGAGTTAATCCTGTCTGCTGCTAAAGTTCATTTGTCATGAACTTTTAGGAGAGGCTGCAGTGCAAAAGGTGGCACATGTTCCTCTTTTAGCTAGCACCATAATTAGACGAATGGATGAAACAGTAGAGGATACTGAGGCACAGTTGTTAGAGAGGATTAATGAGTCACTATGGTATGCAATCCAGGTTGATGAGTCTACTAAGTAGCCTACCAGGCTCCTCTGTCCATGGGATTTTCCAGGCAATAGTGCTGGAGGGGATTGCCATTTCCTTCTCCAGGGGATCTTCCTGAACCAGGGATTGAACCCGGGTCTCCCACATTGTAGACAGATGCTTAACCGTCTGAGCCACCAGGGAAGTCCTGACAACAAGAAAACAGTGCATGTTTTTATGCAAGTTTTCAGAAGATGTGCATGAAGATTATGTTGTGAGCACTTTCGTTGGCAATCAACACCACTGCTGCAGAACTATTCAAGTCTTTGAATGATTACGTATCAGGGAAACTGAACTGGTCATTTTGTGTTGGTATGTGCACAGATGGAGTGACCGCCATGACTGGATGGCTTTCTGGTTTCATGACTCAAGTCAAAGAGATTGCTTCTGAATGTGAGTCTATGGACTGTGTCATCCATAGAGAAATGCTGATTAGCCAAAAAATGTCACCTGAACTTAACAACGTTTTAAAATTATCAACCACATTAATGTACACACCCTTAAGTCATGTCTGTTTACAAAGCTCTGTGAGGAGATGGAAAACAGAGCACACATCTCTGATACAGAATGAGATGACTTTCTAAAGGCAGATCACTGGCCAGAATTTTTGAGCTAAAAGAGCTGTTTCAGAGATTTCGTTTAGAAAAACAGTCATTACTGGTAGCGTATTTCAGTGACAGAGAATGGGTCACAAAACTTGCTTACTTGTGTGACATATTCAATCTGCTCATCGAACTCCAATTCTCACTTCAGGGGAGCATGACAGCTGTGTTAGGGTCAGCAGATAAATTGACCGCATTCAAAGCCAAACTAGGATGATGGGGATGATAGATGAATATTGGGATTTTTGACTTGTTACAAACGTTAACAGAGATCTTGAAAGAGACAGAACCAGGGCCTTCTTTCTCCTAGTTGGTGCATGATCACCTATCTCAGCTTTCAGAAGAGTCTGTGATGGGTATTACTTCCTAATCACAAAAGACCCCTGAACTGGGAAGGAATGGATCAGTGACCCATCTGTGAATCAACTTTGTCTGTGTTAGAAGAGGATTAACTGCTTGAGGTTGCAAATGGCTGTGGTCTTGAAAGTATGTTTGGGACAACTTCAGATCTCCATACATTCTGGATTAAAGTTAAGGCAGAATATCCTGAGACTGCCACAGGAGCACTGAAAAGCCTGCTTCCATTTCCAACATCATATCTTCGCAAAGTAGGGTTTTCTTCAGTGACAGCAACCGAAACAAGATTACCGAGACTGGGCACAAGTAACAGACTTCAGGAGGCAGAGTCTCCCATCATCCCCAGATGGGGCTATCTAGTTGCAGGAAAACAAGCTCAGGGCTCCCACTGACTCTGCATTGTGGTGAGTTTTATAATTATTTCATTATATATCACAATAAAATAGTAGTGGAAATAAAGGGCACAACAAATACACTTGAATCATCGCAAAACCATCCCCCCTCTCCCCGTTCGTGAAAAAACGCCTCTGGTTTGTTAACCTCCAATCTACCCTTTCTTCCTACAACTTTGCAAGGTACTCCTCTGCTGCTGCAGCTGCTAAGTCGCTTCAGTCGTGTCCGACTCTGTGCGACCCCATAGACGGTAGCTCACCAGGCTCCCCCGTCCCTGGGATTCTCCAGGCAAGAACACTGGAGTGGGTTGCCATTTCCTTCTCCAAAGCATGGAAGTGAAAAGGCAAAGTGAAGTCACTGAGTCGTGTCCAACTCTCAGCGACCCCATGGACTGCAGCCCACCAGGCTCCTCCATCCATGGGATTTTCCAGGCAAGAGTGCTGGAGTGGGGTGCCACTGCCTTCTCCTCTAGGCTCCTTTTATTTCAGAAAAGGAAAAGTGAGGCTTAGCAAAGGATGGCTGCCCCTTCTCCCCTACCCATGGGTTAGGAATCCAGAAGCTCTAATGAGGGGGCTTCTTCAGGGTTGCGGGGGTAAGGCCACCGCGCCGTTGACTCCTGGCTTGACAAACCACAAACCCACCAAAAGGAAGTAGCCGTTCTGGGAGCCACCACTTTCTTTCGCTGTGGAATCGCCCCGCCCCCTGCGGCCCGCGTCTGCGCATTCCTACGCCCTCGCCACGCCCCTCCGAAGCTTTGTGGGAAATGTAGTCCGACCTCCTGGGGTGGCGGTGCCGCGAGGGGCGTCATCGGTCCGCAGGCTGCCTCGGCTCCTTCTGGGAGAGGGTGAGTGAAGGGGCCGCGGCGGGAAGCGCCCGCTCCGGACGGTGAGCGGGGCCTTGGCGGGAGGCGTCCCGCGCAGCCAGGCGAGGCCCCTTAGGGGTGGGGCGGGCTGCTGATGGGCCGCGACCTCTCCGACCCAGCGCGGCGCCGGGCTTCTAACTCCAGGCGTGCCTCCTCTCACCCTGGGAGCCCAGCCGGGGAGAACACCAAGAGCCGAGCGGTCGGGCGCGGCTCTTCGACCACCTGTCCCCCGAGCGGCGAGGGCAGAGAGCTCGGCCCAGGGGCCCCGCGTCGGAGGGGCAAGTGGGGCCGAAGCCTCTGGAAGTCGCTCGGACCCTGGGTTCCTCCCCGTCGCGAGCTGTCCCCGGGACCCGCCGTGAAAATCTCGGGGGACTCTCTACCAAGGTGCGGGTCTCGGGGCTCCAGCTCCTGCCCTTTGTGTAAGCCGCATCTCGGGACCGCCCTCAGTGGTTTCCGATTCCTTGGGGCGCTGGCGCGGGCCCCGCTTCACTCCTCTCTCCGTAAGAATGGGGAGGGCCATCCTGTGCAGATTTCTACTTGAGGGAATCCTTTTCTTTCTTCTTTGAAAGCAGTTTTTTCTCTTACCAAAAATAAAAAAGTTCACTATAGGACAACTAGAAGGTCCAGAGAAGCAAAAAGGGAAAAATCATTTGAAAACTGTCAAAATCTGCATGTCTATATACATAGAAACGCTTTCTAAACAAATATGTGGATATTAGTATCCTTTTCTCCATTTACTTTAAAAAATGAGTTATGAAATACATGTGCGCGAATCTTAAGCTCCGTGATCTTTTAATAAATATTTTTATCTGTGTAGTACAACTTAAGATGGGGAGTCTTTTTTTTAATTTAATATTTTGAAACCATCTACTTACACTAGTTTTTAAGAACAGCTAAGTCAGCTTATTAATGAATATTAGGAAAAGTATATCTGTGTCATGCTTAATCCTCTCTGTAGGCCTTAGTGTTCTTTCTCAGGGTTGTGGGCTTTTTTTGATTTTTTGTTTAGTATTATAAACAATAAAGGCCATCTGGCTACATTTATCTGCATTCGTATCTCATTCTGTAAATCTTCTCAAGTGAAATTTCTAAATCATACTGTAAAGTTTTTGATACCTTCTGTCCTGTTCTCTCTAGAACAGTAGTAGTTTATAAACATTGCAAGGTAAGGGTACCTTATTGACACACAGTTAAGTCTGAGTTCCTGTTCGCTAAGTTTCTGAGAGGTGCAAACAATAAGGTGCACCTATTTGCATTTTGAAAGCAAGTGAATATTTTTATGCAGTTTGCGTTGTGTTTTTAAATCGTGTGTCCGATACACAAATATATTTTCAATTTCTATGCAGAAATGTTGCATTTTTATATTTTCAGATGTGCAAACCTTCCCTTCATGTTTGGGTCTTTGACATCATTGTTAGGGAGTCTTATTCCCTATGTCACAAGATATTCATCTGCATTTTCTTCTAGTACTTTAGTTTCACTTTATGTGCAAATTTTTATTCTTTTCCAAGTGGCAAGCTTGTGTTCTGAGTTTCTGAATCATTCATCCTTTCTGTGGTGACCCAAGGACAAAAAAGCAGATAAAACCAAGGAGAGTCTTAGAATGCAGGAACAGAAAATCCAGACCCTTATCGTCCTTCCCTCCCCCATGTTGTAACTAATAATGGATTTCAGGTCCTCCTGAGCAGTATAGCCTGCCTCCCCTCCTACCCCATAGAGAGAAGGTATTTGCCTTACTCTCCATCCCCCCACCCACCCAGTAAATGACCCGGAAGACCCCATCCCACTCCTTGCACCCTGGGTATAAAAGTGAACTAAGGACTGCTGTTCAAGGTCGGTTCTCCCTTGAGCTGGCCCCTGTTCTAACAGCGTCTCCCACTCTGAAGTGAAGTTGCTCAATCGTGTCCGACTCTTTGCGACCCCATGGACTGTAGCCTACCAGGCTCCTCCGTCCATGGGATTCTCCAAGCAAGAGTACTGGAGTGGGTTGCCATTTCCTTCTCCAGGGGATCTTCCCAACCCAGGGATCGAACCTGGGTCTCCCGCATTCCAGGCAGACGCTTTAACCTAACGGGTGAGGGTCTCTCCTTTGTCTTCTTTCCAACTGAGAACTAGGCCAACCAATATTGTGTGCATGGGTCAGGCACTTAAAAGCCATTAGGGCGCCTGCCACATGAAGACTCCCGTGAGAGGATAAGGGGGACACGGAACAGATCAGGCCACAAGGGCATCCGCCCGCAGCAAGACAATTTCCATGTGCCATGTCAGGCACGTAGTGATTGAAGGAAAACAGAGACCATTGTCCCCTGGCCACCGCCTTCCCAATAGGATTGTAAGGCAGATTCCTCAGCCTTCTTCCCTGTCACTTTCGCTGCTTTCCTTTTCAGTCCAGATTGATTTACAGGAGCTTAGGTGTTGCTTCTGAGCTATCCCAAGAATGGCTTCCACATTTCAGGGAATCTCCAGTGAGTCACCCAGTTGCTCCCAGGAATCTCTGTGCATCCTGGAATCCTCTCTCAGACTCACCCCTTGGCTACATTCTCAGAAACTGGAAAATTTAGGAGACCTGGCCCCAATACAAACTGGGGGACCCAAAAAAAATATGGCCTCTGAATGGCACACTAGCTTTTGCCAAAAGCAGGGAAAGGACTAAGAATTTCCTTATGTTCTGTTGCCTCCCTGTCTCCTGTCCCCCTCTGTCTCTCTCCATCAGATTTCCTAGATGACCCGTACTCGACCTTTCATATCCACATGACCTCTTGGAAAGGATTCTGAGGTTTCCTTTGGTCCAGGTCTTTCTCTATATTCAAAAGCCTGAAGGATCAAAAACTCTCCTAACATTCTAAAGAATCCCCTTCTAACTACACTTATCTCTCAGGTGGGGAGGGAACCAAGCTTCCCCCACTCCTGAACATCCTAAAGAATTCCCTTCTAACTACTCTTATTTCTCAGGATGGGAAGGACCAAGCCTCCCCCTGCAAATTCCCTTAACCCTTCAGATTCTTCTGATGGGACAAAGACCTCACTTCCCATCAGAGGGACAATCCAAGATTTTTATCAGCTGATCTTCCCCTGATATCAGAGTCAGTTTGAGCATTATTTGGTCTATATTTTAGCTATAAAACTACGACTAAGCAACCCACTCCAGTACTCTTGCCTGGAAAATCCCATGGACGGAGGAGCCTGGTAGGCTGCAGTCCATGGGGTTGCGAAGAGTTAGACACGACTGAGGGACTTCACTTTCACTTCTCACTTTCATGCATTGGAGAAGGAAATGGCAATCCCCTCCAGTGTTCTTGCCTGGAGAATCCCAGGGACGGGAGCGTGGTGGGCTGCCGTCTATGGGGTCGCACAGAGTCGGACACGACTGAAGTGACTTAGCAGCACAGAAAGGAAAGATAACTTTTTGACACAGGATGGCTATGATGTTCTATAGACTGGAGAAAACTGGTTAAAATGAAATTTTTTCTTGGAAACTGCAAAACCGGTTCTTTTTGCATATGCAATTAAGAACACCTAGCTTATTAAAAGGCCTGCCTAGGGAAAAGCTTGGAGAAGGCAATGGCACCCCACTCCAGCACTCTTGCCTGGAAAATCCCATGGACGGAGGAGCCTAGTGGGCCGCAGTCCATGGAGTCGCTAAGAGTCGGACACGACTGAGCGACTTCACTTTCACTTTTCACTTGCATGCATTGGAGAAGGAAATGGCAACCCACTCCAGTGTTCTTGCCTGGAGAATCCCAGGGACGGAGCCTCATGGGCTGCCATCTGTGGGGTTGCACAGAGTCGGACACGACTGAAGCGACTTAGCAGTAGCAGTAGGGAAAAGCTTGAAGTTAACTCTTTCCATGTCCTTGAAATACACAGCCCACTTTACCTGAGACCTCAACCTTGGGCAAATTAGAATTTTTAAAAAAGGGAGGCGGGGGGAGGAAATCAAAGAGACATTTTAAATCTCAAGTGGAAAACTGCGATCTCTGTTTGTATTTATGTATGTCTCAGTGTGTGTCTTTTGGGTTTTTTTTTATAATATTGCTGAAGTTGTAAATGAGTTCTAATTTATTGGCCTAAAGAAAAGTAAGCACTTACAAATCAAACAATTCTAAATACAAGGGAAATTAACTTAAATGAATTTCAGATTCATGTGAACTGGGAAATATGCAATATTAAGTATCTAGTATTAATTTTTTTTGCTAATCTGATATAGACATATCTAAGAGTCATTAACATTCAGTTCAGTTCAGTCGCTCAGTCGTGTCCGACTCTTTGCGACCCCATGAATCGCAGCACGCCAGGCCTCCCTGTTCATCACCATCTCTCGGAGTTCACTCAGACTCACATCCATCGAGTCAGTGATGCCATCCAGCCATCTCATCCTCGGTCGTCCCCTTCTCCTCCTGCCCCCAATCCCTCCCAGCATCAGAGTCTTTTCCAATGAGTCAACTCTTCGCATGAGGTGGCCAAAGTACTGGAGTTTAATTTCCTTTGTGCCTAGGTTTATTATAAGTTAAATATTGTTATATTGTTGTATCTGTTACAAGTTTGTCAACAGGAAAAGTACATGTAGAAAAAAAAACCTGAAAAATGTAAATGAGATATGAGCTTTTAGATAAACTATTAAGAATAAATTATACTTTAGAAATGTCTGTGTAAAACAGCAGTCTCTCTAGATTTTGGTAACCTGAATATCTAGGGTTCTGCTAAACTAAGTGATGGAAGTTTATTGAATAGCTAGGTCATTTCCAAATAAAATAAGATTCTGAAACATTCATTACTGAACACTAACTTCCTCTTACAGAGAAACTAGTGATTTTGGACTTTTATTGAATAATGTTTGATGCCATCCTGAGATGGTCTGTAGAATTTTTTTTAGAATTTAAAAACATAAATCACTGGTATTTATGTTCACCAATCTATAGAATGTTAATATAAAGGTCAGTTCTTGGTTGCTTAAGGAAAGTAGGATGTGTGTTTTCAGTAAAGAAGATAGTAGGAATGAAATTACATTTTATGAAGGGAAAAGGAAGTAGGTCTGACTTACTGGTGACTGTTTCAGGATGGGAGAACAAAGTAATGGGTATAGAAAGTGATAAGAAGGTTTTATGAAAAGTAGACCCCAAGGGAAGAGTTTTGTTTTCTTGAGATGTTGAACTGCCTTTGATAATGGATTTTGTTTCTTTATCCCTGAAGTGATCTGTTCTACGTTTACCTTTGAAATCTTTTGTTAACTTTGGCTAAGTGAATAACTGTTGTTTCACTGTGACTTATATGATCCTATCCGACTGTTATAAATCTTTTTGATATTTATTGAAAATACTTCCTAAATCATTTGACTTCTAGCTAGCTTTGGGATGCTTCAGAGGGCCCCTGAGACATCCCAAAGAGAGATATTAAACTACCTGAGTTCATTTGACATGTTAAATTACATGGGAAATATTGCTAGAAGAGTGATGAATCATCTCAGGTTATATTGTATGGTTGATGTTGCTGATATAGATATCCTAAAAATTAAGTGAAATTCATGAAAATCTGATATGTCCTGATAAAATGTCATTATAATTCTAGTTATCATGTTAAAGTGTTACAAGTCACAGCAATAACCAGGCTACATTGTCAATTGCAATTTAATCAGATTTTAAACATGCCTTCTATGGTTTCACCCTGATGCCTTTGCAAGAATACTGCTACTTCAAGATTTATGAAAAAGACTTTTCTAAGATTAAGCGATAAACAAAGTTTGTTTGCTATCTGGTAAACTGGTAACAGACTGGAATTTGGTCTACTCTTTATGTTAAGAGAACACAGTTTTCCTAGAATGAAGTTTCTGATAACAGATTATCAATTTCTTTGCCTTTAAGTGGTTTATATTTGTTTTTAAAATCTTTTGTTACTTTGGTAAAGTAAATAAACATTATTTAAGATTATGGTGTATGTAGACAAAGCTCATTCTGCTTCTACAAAATATAAGCCCTCACGGTTAGACTTTTGCTATCCTGATGTCCTTAAAACATGGCAACAGTCTACTCCTAAATTGGGGGATTAAAAATCGGTGAACAGTAGCTGTAAGTCAAAGAGTCAGGGCTACGGGAAGTCCAAGACAGCCGCTTGGCTTTTCCCGGCTCCCTGACAAGTCTCATTTTTATTTGATGGGTTAAAGCCTTCCCTGCCTACAGGGTTAATGCCATCACAATGACAAAAAAATTATATTTCACTTAATATTAAGTTCTAGTTTTGTTAATTAAGGTCTGTTTACTTCCGAGATAGCTCCTTGTTGTTATGTTATATTGCTAAAAGGTTTAATTAATTAAGTTATTAAAAAGGACAGTCTAAGTTTGTTTCTAAAGCTTAGCTGAGTAACCAGTCTTTGAATAAAGGTCAGATGCTCCATGATGTACAACCAGGAGATTCACATCTGGCTATAATTATTTAACTAAGTCAGATGACCTGTGATATACTGAACTCTACCTAATGAAAGTTCTTGACTTATAATTCTTACTTACGACCTTACTAGTAACTGCTGGCTTTGTTATTTTCTATGTTGCTTGTTTCAGATGATTGTTTCTTACGTTACTAAATGTGTGACTGAGCCTGTGATAAAATGTTGATATGCAGTTCCATATGAGATCAATGATTATACCAGTGTAACTCTAGATATGGGAAGAAGCAACATGAGGGAATCATTTCCTAGACCAAGAGGCTAGTAAGACAGGTATGGTCCAGAGACTTTTGCTACTTGCAAGGTCTGGTCCCATAAGCGCACACTTGAGTGGATTGTCCATGGAATCTTCGGTAGACTTGAGAATGAGCCTTTCCAGCACCACCGGACACAACAGCCATGAAATGCCTCCAAAGCATGGTCAAATATGTGGCTATGAAGGGACCCTGCTGACTGGAAGTTGGCACTTGCCAGCTGCCTCTAAAAAGATTACATCATGACCACTGCAAGCTGCTGGCCTTGAAAGGAGTTCAGGGAGGAGATCAGAAATAAGGCACTCTGTGCTCTGGGAAAAACTCAGAAGGCCTGGCCTTGAGATTATCAGATGCTTTGAGGTAAAGATTCTCTGAGCCCCAATTCTTGCCTCTTCTCGTACCCAGAGAAACACGAATGTCGTGAACCAGCCTAGTCCTGGCTTTTCTGGCTAGCTCCTCAGCAGCATTTCTACTTCTATTCATCTTTGGGCCACGCACCTCTAACTACTGTGTTAAGTTTGTTTCTTCTAGAGTACAACACATCTCCAAGTGATAGTATAACAAGAATATACCCTGACCAACACCAGACAATGCTGAAACAAGCCGCCTTATCATTCCATGGACGCTCCTCTCCCTCCATAAATGCACCCTGGCAGAGAGCAGGCAAAGGGAACCCAGAGCCCCATGACAGGCTGAAGAAGTCAGAGCCGTCATCGCCCCTTTTCCTTTGAGACTGGTTTCTGAAACGCCTGAGAAGGGAAATAGGTAGATAGTTAGATATGAGCAGGATATCAACAGGGGCCAAAGAATTGGCCCTAAAAATAAAGAGAGGGGGGAATGTGGTGACCCAAGGACGAAAGAGCAGATAAAACCAAAGAGGGTCTTGGAATGCAGGAACAGAAAAACCAGACCATTATCGTCCTTCCCTCCCCCATGTTGTAACTATTAATGAATTTCAGGTCCTCCTGAGCAGTATAACCTGTCTTTCCTCCTACCCCATAGAGAGAGGGTATTTGCCTTACTCTCCTCCCACCCACCCAGTATATGTGCCTCATCCCATCAGCAAATGACCTGCAAGACCCTCATCCCATGCCTTGCACCCTGGGTATAAAAGTGAGCTAAGGACCGCTGTTCAAGGTCGGCTCTCCCTTGAGCTGGCCCACTGTTCTAACAGCATCTCCCACTCTGATAAATTTTATTTCCCTCTCATTCTGTCTCATGTCTGGAAATTCTTTTCCAACTTGTGCTCGGACCATGACATTTTCTTCATTGATGTGAACTGTCACATTTTTTCATATCCTGAATTCTTATGTATAAACTTTTTCCTGAACTGTTTGTGTCGCTAGGATTTTAATTTATTCCATTGACCCTTTTCCCTGTTAGACTGTAACATCCATGAGGGTAGAGAGTTTATTTTGTTTGCCCTAAGAATAGGTGCCTGGTACACAGTAGGTGGCCAGCAGTGTATCTGGTGAATGGGTGATTCTCCCCATGCAGTGACACTGTGTTCTAATTTTGTGTATGTGGCCAGTCATGTCCAGTTCTTTGTGATCCCATGGACTTTAGCCTGCTAGGCTTCTCTGTCCGTGGGATTTTCCCGGCAAGAATACTAGATTGGCTTGCCATTTCCTCCTCGAGGGACTCCTATAATATTTGGAGGGCAAGTTTGCTATTTCCTTTCAGAAATTTCCTTGCTATTGTTTCACAACACAATTAACCTTTAAAAAAGATCATCTTTTCTGTAATTAACCTCACAAGATTATTATTTAGGTATAACTTGGTTGGGAATGTGTTAAGTTTATAAATTAATTTCAAAGAAGTGACAGCTTAGGATATTGTGACATCTTATCCAGGAAGATGGTATGTCTCTCTTTCTTCAGCTTTCTTTAAATAAGTTTAATCAGTAAATTAAATGGTATTTTTTTTTATGGTATTCTTCACATAAATACCATATACTTCTTATTTGGCTTATCTGTAGGTATTATATTGTAGACAAAAAAAATTCACAACCTAAAAGTTGGGAGTTATATTTTATTCAGCAGAAATTTTTATGACCTCAAGCTCAAGCCTGGGAGGCAGCGTATATCTCAAGTAACCCGGAGAAAACTGCTCTGAGGAGGCTGGGGAGGAGCCAGGGTATATAGGAGTTTTGCAACAAAGGGCAGGTAGTCTGAATGTCAAAAGATGATTGTTAATTAAAGAAAATTGGATAGCTCAAGGAATTTAGCACTTTTCTGTGTATGGGAAGATGCAAGAGTCGGGGCTTACTGAAATCACTCCTTTGGTAGGCTCCTCGGCTGCCTGGGGCTGGTATCCTATGTTTTCACACCCTGAGTTTCCTCAAGGCTTACTGTGGGGAGGGGCTAAAGTCTGATGTCTGCTAGATGCCAGGTATCCTTTCTTTCCTGAGCTCCCCTCCAGGCTCCCCAGCTCACTGGTGGCAGATGCAACCCTGATAACTATATTATCCTTTGTTTACTGATATGGCAGGCAATATTCCATTTCTCAGTAATTTTTTTTTTTTTTTTTTTGCAGGAGTCTTGTTTCTCACATCTTTTCCTTCCCTTAGCTCCATCTTCTCTGGATCCCGCCCATCCCCTGGGAAGGACACCGCAGGAAGGAAGGAGAAGGCAGTGGCTGCTGGGCCTCTGCTTTGGGGAGTTCAGGTAAGCTCAGCTTTCTCTCACACCTCTCTCTTACTCCTTGCCCCTGTAGAGTAGGTAGGCCTCACCACAGAAAACAGAACGATTGAGATCTCTGAATGTCGGATGTTTTCCACAAAACCCTCCCTCAATGTCTCTCAGTTCTGTTCTCAGCTGCCAGTTCCTTATTCAGCTGGATGCCTTGGCCTGTTAATTTGTTGGCTCACTTCAAGGGTCAAAAAAGGAACAGAAATCACGTGAGAGATGGTCCTTATAGGTGTTTATAGGGCTATGGACTCTCCAGGAACATAAAAGAGGTCACATTTCTACAGGGAACAGTCATGATGATTGCACATGTATACGATAATAAGAAATTAAAAGATGCTTACTCCTTGGAAGAAAAGTTACGACCAACCTAGATAGCATATTCAAAAGCAGAGACATTACTTTGCCAACAAAGGTCCGTCTAGTCAAGGCTATGGTTTTTCCAGTAGTCATGTATGGATGTGAGAGTTGGACTGTGAAGAAAGCTGAGCACCAAAGAATTGATGCTTTTGAACTGTGGTGCTGGATAAGATTCTTGAGAGTCCCTTGGACTGCAAGGAAATCCAACCAGTCCATTCTAAAGGAGATCAGCCCTGGGTGTTCTTTGGAAGGAATGATGCTGAAGCTGAAACTCCAGTACTTTGGCCACCTCATGCGAAGAGGTGACTCATTGGAAAAGACTGATGCTGGGAGGGATTGAAGGCAGGAGGAAGGGACGACAGAGGATGAGATGGCTGGATGGCATCAGCGACTC
>SJYT01011630.1:261693-317684 GCA_006410635.1 Cephalophus harveyi
GGGGGAGTACATGCAATCGAGCACTTTTTTTTTTTTTTTTGCAGAAGGTTACTGCTAGTCACAAGGAGCAGATGTCACCATGAAGGATTTTAGTGCTATTCTAGATATGACAGGATGCAAGAACTGGGCTCATAATATTGTCTCCTGAAAATAACTATCTAAAGACCTGTTTTGCCAGTTTTCCCAGAAGACAGATGCTTCATTCCTGATCTCCACCCTGAACTCTTTTCAGGGGGTGTTGAAGGTCAGCAGTTGCAGCAGCTCGTGTGTAGAGGCAGATGGCAAGTACCAGTTTGTAGGTGACAAGTTTTACAGGTGGAGTGAAGGTAGCAAGGGACTGGAAGTAAGAGGGAATCAGAGACAAAGTTGGGGTCAAGTACCAGGAAGGAGGAGTTTGTGTGTTGGGTGGGGTGGTAGGCCTGAGAGTAGAGGAGAAGTCAGAGGAATTTAAATAAGAGAGTTGGCATAATGAGAGCTTTTCTGAGAAGCAGCAGAAAAAATCAGAGGAAAAAAGTGAATAAGGAGCCTAGGCTAGTTTTGCTGTGAGAGCTTGCTTGAAATGGATCCTACTAGTTTTTGCTAGAACTTGAAGTTGTTGCTTCTCTGGAAAAGGAAGTAAGACATCAGGAGGATTTGACCCAGGAAACTCTTAAGTTCTTAGGTGTTTTTTTGTTTTACTTTTTAAGTTTAGGTATTTAGTTAACCTTGTCTGCCATCCTAAAGGACTTGTATTTTCTTTAGTCATAAGGTCATATGTTAGGAGTCTCTTGAATCTGTCACTTGGTTATTTATAAAAGGAGCCAGTCGAAAGACTTCAGGAAGACAAGCGTTGACTGTCATGATGTCTCTTTGTACTACTTTCTCTCCTCGGTGTTATCAAGCTCAGTTTTAAAAGGAACCATAATTCACAAAAATAGGTACTATCAGAGAATTTCTGGAAAGGAGGAAGATTTAAGGTGGGGGAGCACTCAGAAGATTTTAGTTGATGAAGGCTTCAGTTTGGTTGTCAATAGCCCTGATTTTATTTTATTTAGTTAAAATGCATGCATGCTGCATGCTAAGTTGCTTCAGTCATATCTGACTCTTTGCAACCCTATGGACTACTGTAGCCTCCCAGGTTTCATAGGGTTCTCCAAGCAAGAATACTGGACTGGGTTGCCATGCCCTCCTCCAGGGGATCTTCCCGACCCAGGGATTAAACCTGTGTCTCCAGTGACTCCTGCATTGCAGGCAGATTCTTTACTGCTGAGCCATCAGGGAAGCCCATTTAGTTTAATAGTGCTAACTAAATTTTTAAGTCAACTTTATTTTTCAGGTATCATTTACATAAAATAACCCAGTTAAGGCATACAATTCACTGAGTTTTGACGAATTTGTGCACCAACATCACCAGTGTCCCAGTCAAGCTATAGAACATTGTCATCACTCCAGAAAGTATCCTCACCTATTTCCTATCCACAGCTCCCATCCCAGGTAATCACTGGTTTCACCTGCTTCCTACACAAAACTGCCATCCCAGGCAATCACTGGTTTGATTTCTAAATACTTAAGAAGTATTTGTTTCCTAAAGTTAAGGACCCTGTTTTATGTCCTTACACTAATACAATTCTGTTAGCTGATCTGCCGACCTTAGTCCTGTTTTGCCACAAATATCCTTTATCTGATCCAGGAACTAATGCAGTTCTCACCTGGCATCTAAATGTCCTGTCTCCTTAGTCTCCCTGAATCTGGAACGGTTTCTCAGTCTTTGTCTTTGATGACCTTGACACTTTCAAAGAGGATAGTGATTGGTTTAGGATGTATCAGTGCAGTGTTAGAGCTGTATTCCTCCTTTCATCTTTCCTAATATTTCCATCTTTCCTATATTAACCAGTTATGCGACTGTGAGTTGCCCAAGTATAACCTGCATTTGCCTTTAAGTTTTATCCTCTTTTTCTGAATATAAATATTAAGCATATAGTTGTAAAAAAAATTAAGGTGATAAGGTTATAAGATATACTTCTAGGTCTGAAATCCTCAAAAATGACTGTGGATGTACATTCTTCCAGCCTTTTAAGATGCCTTTTTGTGTCCTTTGTCCATTTTTATGTTGAGTTGTTTATATATTAAAGAAGTGGATATTAGTTCTTTGCCATAAATCGCCATTCTTGTTCCCTGTCATTCAGCTTTCTTTTAAAATTTTTTGTAATCTTAGGCTACAAATAAAGTTTATGCAGTTAACATTTCTTTTCCTTTGTTTGTCTTTGGAATTATTGCTATGAAAGGTTTTCTGTAGCCTAAGTTTATAGAAATACATTTCTACATTTTCTATTGGTTTTTATCATTTTAAATTTAGTTTCTTGAGCTATCTGGAATTTATTGTACACATGTGAGGTTCTAACTTCATTTAATGTGTGGTGAGGCATTTCGTCATCCATCCTTTCATTAAACATATTTTTAGCGCCTGCCTACCATGTGCTAAGCAATGTTCTGGATGATGGGAAGGTAGTAGTGAATGAAACAGGAAAAGCCCTTTCCTCCTTGATTTTCTCTTCTAGAAAGAGAAGGCAGCAATGAAGAAGAAGAAATACTACTGAGGATGTTGTTACATGCTGTGGTCACCAAACAGTAGGGTGGCCTGGCTGAGCATGACACGGTGTCCGCTTTAGTTAGGCAGAACTGGGTTGGCACGTTTGAGAAGATGGCATTCAAACTGTTGTACACCTATTGAAATAATATATTGAGTACTCTGCTTATTCTTGAAAGATCTGAGATACTACCTAAATTTACACTAACTTAGATAATATACTAAATGTATATATGTATATAAAATGTTTACATATAACATATTTAGATACATATACATACACTTGAGTTTATTTTTCTGAATTCTGTTCTGTTGCTCTATTTCTGCTGTAGTACCACTCTATTTTATTTGTTTTAGAATTTACTTTGTTAGTTTATAAAGAACATCCCAGCCTCCTTTGGTTACTGTACTGTTCGTACACATTTATCCTTAGGGTCAAATTTTATTAACTGTTATCAAGTTCAACAGAAACCATTAAAAAATATACAGTTTTGATTTGGGTTTACTAACTATATCAATTTGAGGAAGATTACCATCTTTACAATATTTATTCTTCCTATTGAGTAAAAAAAATTACCTTTCCTTTTATTCAGGTCTTTCATTATGGCTTTTGTTAACTTTCATCATGAGGATCTTGCTTATTCCTAGTAAGTATATTCCGAGGTGTTTCAATTTTTGTTGCTATGGTGATTGTGATTTAACCAGAGTTATGACTTGGTTAAAAGAAATTAAGACACTGGGTTGCTGAGAATTACATCTGAAAACATTGTGCTACTGTGATGTCTAAAACTTTATCACTATTGTATCTTCTTTATACAATATATTTTCATTATTAAAATATTCCTATTTATTCCATTTGATATTTGGCCTTTATAAAGAATAACAATATCAAAAAACTCTGTTTTATATTTGAGGAAACCTCTGCGTGAAGGAGATAAACCCATGAAGCTGGTTATTTCAAATACCATGATTTACCATGAGCTTAATGTAGTGCTGGGGAGAAAAAAACCCATAATAAGTGGAAAGGAGAAAGGGAGAAAACATCTTAAGAGATTGGCAACAAATACATTTTATGACTGATACAGTTAAGTTTCACTTTAGCTTTTTAAACCGAAAAGGCAATGGCACCCCACTCCAGCACTCTTGCCTGGAAAATCCCATGGATGGAGGAGCCTGGTAGGCTGCAGTCCATGGAGTCACTAAGGGTCGGACACGACTGAGCGACCTCACTTTCACTTTTCACTTTCATGCACTGGAGAAGGACATGGTGTTCTTGCCTGGAGAATCCCAGGGACGGGGGAGCCTGGTGGGCTGCCATCTATGGGGTCGCACAGAGTCGGACACGACTGAAGTGACTTAGCAGCAGCAGCTTTTTAAAATGGCTTTCTATACTAATCTACCCAGGGTTCCATAATGTCCTTCATAGTAGGGACAAGCTCTGAGGCCTGTGGCAGGAGTGGAGGGGGTCCTAGGTTCTGCACTTAAGGGAATGAGAAGAATCTAGGAAGGTAGAAAAGACCAACATATGACCCATCAGAGTCTAAATTTGGGCTTATAATTTTGCCTTATTATTAACTTACTGAAAGTAGGTTAATTTTTTGGAAAGAGAATATCATATTTATTATTGCTTTTTAATGCATTGTTTTTTTTAATGAATTTTATTATTACTATTTTTTAAATTTTTTGGCTGCATTGGGTCTTTGTAAAGACCGTGGCTTTCTGCATGTGGCTTTCTCTAGTTGTGGTGAGCACAGTCTACTGTCTAGTTGGGGGGCATGGGCTTCTCGTTACGGTGGCTTCTCGTTGCAGAGCGCAGGCTCTAGGGCACGCAGACTTCAGTAGTTGCAGTGCCTGGGTGCAGTAGTTACAGCTTGTGGGCTTAGATGCTCCACGGCACGTAGAATCTTGCCGGACTAAGGATTGAACCTGTGTCCCCTGCATTGATAGGTGCATTCTTAACCACTGGACCACCAGGGAAGCCCAGAAAGAGGGTATCATATATATGATCTATTACCTTTTTTACAAAGGGGCTTATATTTTATTTCCACATATATTCTACCTTACTGCTATTGATACAGTCTCATCCCTGTTTTTTATTTGCTTTTGCCTGCTGTATCTTGTCTGTGTGTGTGCGGGCTCAGTCGGTCAGTCATGTCTGACTCTTTGTTACCCTGTGGACTGTAGCCCACCAGGCTCCTCTGTCCATAGGATTCTCTAAGCAAGAATACTGGAGTAGGTTGCCATTTCCTCCTCCGGGGATCTTCCCGATCCAGAGGTTGAACCTGCATCTCCCAGATTCTTTACCACTGAGCCACCTGGGAAGCCCATGTCTTTTCTCTAGCCTCCCCACTTTTTAAAACTTTTTGGTTTGTGTTTTATGTGTGTCTCTTATACGTATGTATGTGTTAGTTGCTCAGTTGCGACTGACTCTGCAGCCCCATGGACTATAGCCCGCCAGGCTCCTCTGTTCATGTAATTTTCCAGGGTCTCTTGTATGTGCCGTATAATTGTATTTTAAGCCATTTTTACTGTTTTTCTCTTTTAATAGATAAAGCCAACCCATTTACATTTGTTATACATGTATTGAGTCATTCTTTTGTTATTTAATGATTTATCATTATTATGCTTTCTTGTTTCTTCCCCTTTCTTTAGAACATTGTTCAAACTGATGATTTTTCTCATTTCTGTTTTTCCTTTCATAAAATGGAATTTCTGCCATGTATTTATATACTACTGGGCTTCCCTGGTGGCTCAGAGGTTAAAGCGTCTGCCTGGAATGCGGGAGACCCGGGTTCAATCCCTGGGTTGGGAAGATCCCCTGGAGAAGGCAATGGCACCCCACTCCAGTACTCTTGCCTGGAAAATCCCATGGAGGGAGCAGCCTGGTAGGCTACAGTCCATGGGGTCGCAAAGAGTCAGACACGACTGAGCGACTTTACTCACTCACTCACTCAGTAGCTACTTTTGGTGACAGAGGATAAGATGGTTGGATGGTATCACTGATTCAGTGGACATGAACTTGGGCAAACTCTGGGAGATGGTGAAGGACAGGGAAGCCAGGCGTGTTACAGTCCATGGGTTTGCGAAGAGTCTGACATGACTTGGCGACTGAACAAGTAGCTACTTTTACTTTTCTCAACGATATTTGTCAATAATTTTTAACATGTTTTTGTTATTTTGATATGTTGATTTTAAAGTACTAGGAGAAAATAAATAATGAGGTAGAAAGAAATATAGTAAACTCTGTGCCTCAGGGTTGACACTTTTTCTAGAGTTCATAGCCAGTAGGATGTAAAATATCCAAATTGCTTGGAAATTGGTTTCATTCCATCTCTGAACTCATCAGTCCTTTTCTCTCTTTTGCCTATTCACATATTACAGTGCTCTCTGTCCTTAAATGCAACCTTTTCCATTGCTTTATTTCCACAACTTACTCCTTACTTCTTTTCATACAGTCTTTTTTTTTTCCTCCACAAAACGTTTGAAGTAATTTCATCAGGCTGCTTCTGATTCCTCATCTTCCATTTATTCTTTTATCCACTGTAAGCTGACTTCTTCCTTCATCATTCTTCTGAAATTAGCTAATTTTCAAATCAGACATTCTTTTCAACCATCATGCTATTCGACCTACCTGACTTCTGATAGTGTTGACTAGCCCCTCTTCTTTGAAACCCCTTTCCCCCTCTAGTTTCAGTCCTGAGTCTCCTTCCATCTCCCTTTCTATCTTTCTCTCACTCTTAGGCTTGCTGAGAGTTGCTGGGATCTTTTCTTGGCCTTCCTCTCACAACATGAGGAGTTGGATGGCCTTGGGTTCAAGCTGTATGACTTGAATGTACTAACCTTTTTGATCCTCAGATTCCTCATTGGTAAAATGATGACTTTATTTCTATCACTTTGGCAGGTTGTCCTTTGGGTTACATGAGCTGAGGCATATGAATCTCCTCTTGGTACAAAACTGAGTACAAGGTGAGTCATCATTTAGTGTAACTGCCACTCAGTTAGTGTTCCCTCTTGTATTAGTTAGGGTCCTCCAGAGAAAGAGAACCAATAGGATATATGTCGATATACAGAGAGGTTATGAGGAGTTGGCTCACACAGTTATGGAGGATGAAGAGTTCCCATGACCTTCCATCTGCAACTGCAGAGGGCCCAGGAAAGCCAGTGCTGCAGACCCACTCCAAACCAAGGGGTGTGAGATCCAGCAACTGATGGTCTAAGTCCTGGTCTGAGTCTGAAGGCTCAAGAACTAAGAGAGCTGTGTTTAAGGGCTGGAGAAGATGGCTATCTCAGCTCAGGCAGAGAGACCAAAATCACCTTTCTTCAGCCTTTTTGTTCTGTGTGGGCCCTCAGTGGATTGGGTGATGCCCTTCCACCTTTTTGTTACTCAATCTACCTGTTCAAATGGGAGCACTCTCACAGAAATACCCAGAAATAATGCTTTACCAACTCTCAGATCATACCTTAGCCCAGTCAAGTTGACATGTGAAATTAACCATCACACTTATCAAACATAGTGATTTCTTACAGAGTTTTATTTCCTCATCTAAGAGATGGAAAACAAGGCCCAAATGGGCTTGTAAGTTTGAAATGCCATTTTCAAGTCAAGCTGGCTGTTTTGTTGGTTGTCTCACAGACCAGCCACATTCTAGATTTATCCTATTTATACATGCTTTCCCCCCATTAACTGGAGTTTCCACCCAGTTATTGTAAAGCCTAAAATTCCATGTGCTGTCTCTACAGCTTTGAACCTTAGGGAGCTCCAGAGACCTAGCTGTGAGTTGCCCTGCTCTCACTGGGTATGCTCCCACCTAGTGGGAAGGGCTCCCCACCCAACTGGCTCCCGTCAGTCTGGCCAGGTACACTTGTACTAATTCTCAACCTAATGGTTTTTTATCTTCCTACCAGCTTGAAAATGTTTAAACAAGCCAATCATATCTTCCCATGGTAGCCAAGGGTCACATCGCCCTCTTGTCAGTACAAAGCCTGCCTCCCACAGCCCATGCTGGCTCACTGTTTCTGAGTATGACCACCAAATGCTCTTGCATGGTGTGGAGTGTCCTCCCCCAGGTTGTTAGAATATGTGACTAATAACTGCTGTCAATCTCTTCTGTCCAGTGCTGTGTGTCATGTATTTGGTCATCTTGTGCTATTTAGCAGAGAAGGCAATGGCACCCCACTCCAGTCCTCTTGCCTGGAAAATCCCATGGATGGAGGAGCCTGGTAGGCTGCAGTCCATGGGGTCGCGAAGAGTCGGACACGACTGAGCGACTTGACTTTCATGTTTCACTTTCATGCATTGGAGAAGGAAATGGCAACACACTCCAGTGTTCTTGCCTGGAGAATCCCAGGGATGGTGGAGCCAGGTGGGCTGCCGTCTGTGGGGTCGCACAGAATCGGACACGACTAAAGTGACTTAGCAGTAGCAGTAGTGCTATTTAGGGTAGGGAATCCGTCCTTTCATCAGTGGGGTAAATAGGATACAATCAGAATACCATCTACTCTTCTCCACTGCTAATCTAGAGCAATCCTCAATGTCTTTCCCTATTACTCCTTATGTCTGTCCCTGATTGTTTCATAATAATGTCTGTTTTTGTTGCAGATGTTCAGTTTCTTTTGGAAGGTAACATTTTCTCTCACAGATCTCTTCTTTATCCTATCCTGTCTAATGCTGCTTGGTTTTTGTTATTTTTGTTTTACTTCCCTCAGAGGTGTTATTGGCATAATTCTTTTTTTAAGCAGGAATTTATAGTTTCTGGATTCAAGGATGTGTCTGTGGACTTCACCTGGGAGGAGCAGGTCCATCTAGATTCTCCTCAGAGGAACCTGTTTGGGAAAGCGATGCTGAGAAACTATAGGAACCTGGTTTCTCTGGGTAAGGACTTCTTGTAACTCAAAACCTAACTATTACCATCTTTCCTACCACTGACAGCTTGTACAGCCTCTGGAATTTTTGAATTTGTACTTGACATCCTGATACTACAGGACATTATTTTAGGGTAGTTTCTTGGTGTCCTCTCAAGGTGAAAGGTCTTTTCTGTAGAGAATGGAAAAATGGGAAATCTCAGAAGCCACATACTCTAAGAAGCCCTGAAGAGGAAAGGATAAGACATGCTGGAAGTGATTTTTATGCTCAGTTCAGAACTCAAATGTAGTGTTTTTCTTCCTAAGGAGGACATCAGCTTTCCAAACCAAATGTGATTTCTCAGCTGGGTTGAGAACTGAACCTGATGACAAAAGAACATTCTGGGTGCATCTCCCCAGGTAAGGATCAGGCTGCAAAGACTTGTTTTATGAGTGTCACCTTGGGGCAAAACCACTACAGAGGTCCCTGAGTCTCTTGAGACCTGTACCATTTGCTGTGTATTGTCATTGAGTCATGTGTTACAAATACCTTCTCTAGTATGTAAGTTTTTTGATTTTTTTTTTTTTTGAGGTCGCACAGAATTGGACACGACTAAAGTGACTTAGCAGTAGCAGTAGTGCTATTTAGGGTAGGGAATCCGTCCTTTCATCAGTGGGGTAAATAGGATACAATCAGAATACCATCTACTCTTCTCCACTGCTAATCTAGAGCAATCCTCAATGTCTTTCCCTATTACTCCTTATGTCTGTCCCTGATTGTTTCATAATAATGTCTGTTTTTGTTGCAGATGTTCAGTTTCTTTTGGAAGGTAACATTTTCTCTCACAGATCTCTTCTTTATCCTATCCTGTCTAATGCTGCTTGGTTTTTGTTATTTTTGTTTTACTTCCCTCAGAGGTGTTATTGGCATAATTCTTTTTTTAAGCAGGAATTTATAGTTTCTGGATTCAAGGATGTGTCTGTGGACTTCACCTGGGAGGAGCAGGTCCATCTAGATTCTCCTCAGAGGAACCTGTTTGGGAAAGCGATGCTGAGAAACTATAGGAACCTGGTTTCTCTGGGTAAGGACTTCTTGTAACTCAAAACCTAACTATTACCATCTTTCCTACCACTGACAGCTTGTACAGCCTCTGGAATTTTTGAATTTGTACTTGACATCCTGATACTACAGGACATTATTTTAGGGTAGTTTCTTGGTGTCCTCTCAAGGTGAAAGGTCTTTTCTGTAGAGAATGGAAAAATGGGAAATCTCAGAAGCCACATACTCTAAGAAGCCCTGAAGAGGAAAGGATAAGACATGCTGGAAGTGATTTTTATGCTCAGTTCAGAACTCAAATGTAGTGTTTTTCTTCCTAAGGAGGACATCAGCTTTCCAAACCAAATGTGATTTCTCAGCTGGGTTGAGAACTGAACCTGATGACAAAAGAACATTCTGGGTGCATCTCCCCAGGTAAGGATCAGGCTGCAAAGACTTGTTTTATGAGTGTCACCTTGGGGCAAAACCACTACAGAGGTCCCTGAGTCTCTTGAGACCTGTACCATTTGCTGTGTATTGTCATTGAGTCATGTGTTACAAATACCTTCTCTAGTATGTAAGTTTTTTGATTTTTTTTTTTTTTTGTCTACTGATGCTTGAGACCATTTAGTCTTTGAATGTTTATTCTCCTATTTGATTTTTATGCTCCCCCCTTGTTCTCCTACTTTTATTTTTTTAAACATTTCTTGAACTTCTACCTAGTTTCAAAATTTTTTATTTTCTGTGTGTCAGTTTCTTTTCAATAATTTTGTCTCTCTGGACTTTGTCTAACAGTGTGAATATATACCCTATGTCCTCTGTGTTGTTTACTGGGTAGCACTTGTTGGTACTTCACACTTGACTGGATAGGCCTTCTTTGAGGTTACTTGGTGGTGTGTGTGTTTTACAGGTGGACCCTGCTTGGCTTTCCACTTTTTCTCTTCTTCTGTGTAACTGGGTCAGATTAGAATGATAAAGTCCAGTTCATGCATATCTTTTGCTTTCATAGTAAAGTCTTCTGCCCATAGGCCTTTGATCTCTTGGTTCACTGTTATCTCTGTTCTGGTAATTTTGATCAACCTGACAAGTGGATTCTCAGACTGTAGTTTCCTGTCCTCTGCCTCTCATTGCTTCCAGGCCATTTTATCTGGGATAAGAAATAGGATCAGTGAAAACAAAGGCTGAGTGGTTACAAGGCCTTTCCTTCTGCCCCATTTCAAGCAGTTCAACAGATTCTCCCCTACTTGCCTCTACCACTAGTTCTTATCTTCAAGGAATGGCTGTTTAGGAAAGGGTAGGGCCCTTTAGGATTCTCTTCCCTAAACAGAGTGAGAAAATCACAGGCTCCTTGAAGCAGAAGGGAGGAGCTTTGAGATTGTGCCATCCTCCCTTGAGAGTTTAAGTTTCAAGTATGTTCTGATACTTTATCTTCCAGACAAGTATGTAACCCTAAGGGTAGTTTATATACATTAATTTACTTAGTCCTTATGAGATTATTTGCATCCTCATTTTATATCTGTGAAACTCAGATTCAGAGAAACAAGTAAGTACTTAAGATGCTAAGTGTTAACAGCCAGTGTTTAAACCCAAGTTTGTCTGCCTCCAGGGTAAACAATCTTTTCACTGTGTCACACTACTATGTTTTATGAAGATTTAATATCAGAATTATAGGCAGCCTGCAGAAGAGAAGAAATTGCTGGTAAATGTGCTATGGCTTATTGATCTGCCTCTCCTAATCCCAACTTGTCTGTATATCTTCCCTTAGTTCCATCTTCCTTTGTCCAACAGTCAGTGATTTCAGTATCTGTCCCTCCTGCACAGGCTTACTCTTTCCTCTGCTTACCCTGCTTCTAGTTCCCCTGTTATCGGTGGCTCACTGTTCTTTCCCTCCCTTCCAATTCTCTTCCTAATTATAGGGACATCCTTGGAAGCTCTCAAATGTGCCATATAGTTATTCTCAGTTAATGCAATGAGTTATTGCATTCTCTCATTCCCATCTCATACAGTTTTCAATCTACTATAGAAACAATTTTGAATTTTTATTTTTTTCAGACTGGAAGACCAAGACTTGAAACAAAAGGGTCAACTACGAAGCCCAAGTTACTGAAGATTTATCTTATGGGGTAATAATGGAAAGGGAAGGTCTCTGGCATTCTTCTTTAGGGGAAACCTGGGAACCTGATAATTGGTTAGAGGGGCAACAGGAAAACCAGGATAGACATTTGGGCCAAGTGCACATTACCCATAAGGAAACCCTCACTGAGCGAAGGACATGTGGAGGTAATGAACTTGAAAGATGTTCCAGTCAGGGTTCAATCATTGATATACAACAAACTATTCCTGTGGGGAAGAGTCCTCACAACTGGAATTCACATGGAAAAGACACTAAACAAAAGGCTGAATTAATTAAAACTCAAAGAATATTTGCAGGAGAGAAAGTCTATGAATGTAATGAGTGTGGGAAAACCTTCAGCCAGAGTTCGTCTCTTCTTAAGCACCAGAGAATTCATACGGGGGAGAAACCCTATAAGTGTAATGTATGTGAGAAGCACTTCATTGAACGTTCCTCACTTACTGTACATCAAAGAATTCATACTGGAGAAAAACCCTACAAATGTAATGAATGTGGGAAAACCTTCAGTCAGAGCATGAACCTTACTGTTCATCAAAGAACTCATACTGGAGAGAAACCATATCAATGTAAAGAGTGTGGAAAAGCTTTCCGCAAGAATTCATCCCTTATTCAACATGAAAGGATTCATACTGGAGAGAAACCCTACAAATGTAATGAATGTGGTAAAGCTTTTACCCAAAGTATGAATCTCACAGTGCATCAAAGAACTCACACAGGAGAAAAACCCTATGAATGTAATGAATGTGGAAAAGCCTTCAGTCAAAGTATGCATCTTACTGTACATCAGAGAAGTCATACTGGAGAAAAACCCTATGAGTGTAGTGAATGTGGAAAAGCCTTTAGTAAGAGCTCAGCTCTTACCCTGCATCAGCGAAATCATACTGGAGAAAAACCCTACAAATGTAACAAATGTGGGAAATCCTTTAGCCAAAGTACATACCTTATAGAGCATCAGAGACTTCATTCTGGAGTAAAACCTTTTGAATGTAATCAGTGTGGGAAAGCTTTCAGTAAGAATTCATCTCTTACTCAACATCGGAGAATTCATACTGGAGAGAAACCTTACGAGTGTATGGTATGTGGAAAACATTTCACTGGGCGATCATCCCTTACTGTACATCAGGTTATTCATACTGGAGAGAAGCCTTATGAATGCAGTGAATGTGGAAAGGCCTTTAGCCAGAGTGCATACCTTATTGAGCATCAAAGAATTCATACTGGTGAGAAGCCCTATGAATGCAATCAGTGTGGAAAAGCCTTCATTAAGAATTCATCCCTTATAGTGCACCAGAGAACTCATACAGGAGAGAAACCCTATCAGTGTAATGAATGTGGAAAAGCCTTCAGTCGGAGTACAAATCTTACACGGCATCAGAGAACTCATACGTGAGGAAAACATGGGACCCTTCATCATGATTAACTCTTCAGCGGTAATCAGATAAGTCATGTAATATAGAAACCTAATAAATATAATGATTCCGGTAATTTTTTAGTTGAAGTATAATATACCATGTCAGAAAATACAGACCACTGCAGAGAAACCACATAAAAGTGGAGAGAAATCTTGATTCAGAAAGTAAAGCTTACTTTATACCAGAACGTTTAAATAACTAATGTTCTAAGCAGTGAGGATTCATGCTGAAGATAAGTTCTATTGTATTATACTGCAGATTCTCCTTTGGACATCAGAGACTTCACACTGGAGAGAAAATGTGAGAGTGCTTAACTGGACAGCCCAAAGACCTGGTATGTAGTCCTGATCTGCTACTAACTTGGACAAGTCAGTCACTTTCACCAGGTCCCAGTGTCCTTATTTGGTAAATGAGGGATTTTTAGATTTAGAAGGCTCCAAGATTGCTATAAGCTCTAAAATGCTACAATCCCATAAATATAATGAATGCTTGAGAATCCTTGATTTTTCACCATCTTATATATGTTATCTAGATGCTCCTGTTCCACAATCTGGTTTCCCTGAATCTGTTCAGTCAAAATTTTGTACCTCCACCAACTTCTATGATTGCTTCATGTCCTCCTCTATACCCTTTTATTTTCTCCTCTGAAATATTGGCTGGTTGCTACTAGATGACAGAATAATTGTACAGATCTTAATACAATAGCATGCTGTTTTAATTCTCCAAAAACATCATTAAACTATTGTTAATAAGCTAATTATTTAGAAAACAATATAACAAATATAGTCTTAGAGTACATAGGATTCAAACACATCTTTGGATTGTACTCTTAACTTTCAAAGTGGAAAGGAGAGGAAGCTAAACACTAACAGACATGAAAATCTGATGTTATTAACAAAATATTTACAACTCGTAAAATTTTCAAAACAATCATAGGGAAAGATTTTATAGATCTATAGTTATGAGAGTAGTTAAAGCAATTTCATTTATAGGTGATAAATATGATTAGGAAATCAAACTGAAAAAGTCTATGTTTTCCTAGGGCTAAACTAAGAAACTAGCAGTGGGATGGGAGAAAAAAGGAAGAATTCAAGCAATGATAAGGCAGAATCTAGGTATAGTGGTAATCAATTAAGTGTGAGCACTCAGATTTATTTAGGTGGATGGCTGCCATAATTAACACAAAAAGTTGACTGACTTTGTGGGGCAATGATGAGTTTGGTCTGGGGGCATTTTATGAGTGAGTGGTATCCAAATGAAGATTGCTGATAGGCAGTTGAATAAGTAGAAGGGTGGTGATGAAAGGGTATTCTGGAGTACTGTATTTAAATGCAGTAAGTGGAAGGCTAAGAAGCTTCGCTGGTAGCTCTGCTGTTAAAGAATCCGCCTGCAATGAGGGAGACCTGAGTTTGATCTCTGGGTTGGAAAGATCCCCTGCAGGAGGGCACGGCAACCCACTTTAGTATTCTTACGTGGAGAATCCCCATGGACTGAGGAGCCTGGTGGGCTACAGTCCATGGGGTCATAAAGAGTCGGATATGACTTAGCACAAACAAGTGGGAGATATCAAATTAGTAGAAGCTGAGGAGAAAAAACAGGCAAAAAAAAAAAAAACCACACAGAAAAATCAGGAGAAGGTGGTGGCATAGAAGTAAAAGAATTTTAGCATAGAGATAGATTTTCAAATGCTACCGTAAGGTAAAAATAGAAAATGGCCTTTGATTTTTGATAATCTATAACTTTTAGTGGGTTGAAGAGCGAGTTAAAGGTTGAAAAGGACTTAATAGCTTGATTGACAAAGGAGAGATTTAGGAAGGTAACTAGTAGACTGTGGTTGAGAGAGGGAAAGCTTTTGGCTACAAATAACAGAAAGCCCAAATAACAATGACATGCAAGCAAGCAGGGATTTATTTTTCTCCCATAGTTAATCTGGAGGTGGTTGGCATTGTTTCAAAGGCAAAATAATTCAGTGCCTTGAGTGTCATGACTTTTTCATCAAGTTACAGGATGGCTCCCATACTTCAGGTAAAATATCTGCATTCAAAGCAGGAAGAAGGGGTGGGTAGCACCAGCAACATCTGTGCCTTTTATCAGAAAAGGTTTTCCCAGAAGCCCTCAGCAGACTTCTGATTACATCTCATTGACCATAGCTGCTGTGTTGCATGGAGGCTAGGAGCAAAGGGGTCTGAAAAAAATATTTAGCTCTTCCAGCCTCTATAGCGTTTAGGCAAGCAAAGGGGGGGATTGAGAAAGGTGTTGATTTAGCCAACAAATAATCTGCCAAGAGCTATGATTTAAGGCAGAAGAATTGAGCATGTTTATCACTGCATGGGAGAGTCTGAAAGTGCAGAGAGGAGGGAATGTGCAGTTGAAAGTGGGGAAATCAGATCTAGGACAGAGGCAGAGGCCACAGGGATCTTTTTCAACAGGAGGAAGGAAACTTTCCACTGGGAGAGGGGCAAACAAGAAACAATGGGTACAGAAGATATTTCTGGATAGCAGTGGAGGTTTCCCATGAACTCTTGAGGGAACTACATCATTTTGATCTCTATGGGCTACAGGACCTCTACGGAGTTTAAAAAAAAAAAAAAAGGCAAGGACTAAGGGGGAATGAAACACTGAATTAATTATAACCTCAGAAACTTAGATTTTAAATAATGTCTCTCCCTTACACCAGCTTCTTCCTTTGCCTTCATATATTTGTTTTTCTTGTTCCCCACCTGATCTCAAAAGATAGAAATGAAGGGAAGAAGGAAGCAGAGAGGCAGAAAATAGATGAAAAATGAAAAAGTAGCAAAATTAAAGGCTCAAAGGGAGGCAGAGGACGAGCAGGAGAGGGAAGAATAAAATGTACTGAAGCCTATAAGATGGATGTGATAACCCCAAATTGGTAAAATGTTAACATTTAGAGGGAGCAGCAGGAGAAATGGGTCAGATAAATGAAGGTTTCACTTTTTCAGGAGTTTTGGAAGCTTCAGGTCCTCATAGGTCAGTGCTCAGCCATCTTGGGCAACAAGGAAAGAGGAAACTTCTGCACCTTTCTTCCCAAAAGGGGCAGGATTTCTGGTTCCTAGACATGAGACCTTGGGCAAGGCACTTAATATTATCGCTGTCTCAATTTTCTTATTTGTTAACAATGCAGACCTTATAGCTTTGGATTACATTCAGTACTAATGTAAAATGCTTAGTGCCCAACACATATTTCGTGCTAAATAAATATTATCATTTTCATATATATGAACAATATTCAAACTTGTTAGCATGGGATCCAGAGCCTTTAATTATCTCAATTATCTTGGGCTCTCAAAGCAAACGCCTTGTAGGAAGGTTATATAATTGTAGGAGGCTCTCTCCTCCTTCTATTACCCACTGCTATAATAGCCTTCTAACTGCTTTCCCTGTATTAGCTCTAGCCCCACCACAGCCTTTTCTCCCCAAAGCAGAGCATTGAGTTTGTCAAAATGTATTCAGCCACACCACTCTTTTGCTCAAACCCCTTTGATGGTTCCCTATAATGTATAGAATAAACCCAAACTTTTTACCATGGCCTTCAAGCCCTCTAGTCCCTTCTAATCTCCTCTCCCTCTCTCCCTTGTTGACCGTGCTCTCTCCTGTCATACGGGCCCTCTTAAACCACAGACTCACCCAGCACGCTTCTATCTCTGGTCAGCATTCCTGTTCTCTTCCCAATATTCACATCTTTTCCTCCCTACTGCATTCAGATCTCTGCTCAAATGTTACCTTCTCAAAGAGAACTCAAAATGCTACTTAAAATAATCCCCACTTCCCCACCCAGTCACCTCTAAACCTAACAGCCTAAGTGTGTCATCAGTTCAGTTCAGTCACTCAGTAGTGACCGACTCTTTGCAACCCCAGGGAGTGCAGCACGCCAGCCTTCCCTGTCCATCACCAACTCCGGGAGTTTGCTCAAACTCATTGAGTCGGTGATGCCATCCAACCATCTCATCCTCCGTTGTCCCCTTCTCCTGCCTTCAATCTTTACCAGCATCATTCCAGTGAGTTAGTTCTCCACATCAGGTGGCCAAAGTATTGGAGCTTCGGCTTCAGCATCAGTCCTTCAGTGTGTCATCACTACCTAATAAAACATTTTCTGTTTATTGAGTACTACCTCTAGTAGAATTCAACCTGCAACAGTGCTGTTGTTCAGTCGCTCAGTCGTGTCTCTTTGCTACCCCATGTACTGCAGCATGCCACGGTTTCACTATTTCTCCGGTCCTTAGAACAGTGCCTGACACAAGTAGACACTCCAAAGGTGTCTACAGAATGAAATCGTCGATAAAAACTAAAACACAATGCCATAAGTAAACACTTCTTTCTAAGATGTGGCCAACAGGTCCCTAACTGACAAATTTCAGGTCCCATTATTGCCTTTTTTTTTTTTTTTTGCGGGGTGGGGAGCAGGCATAAACTTAAAACCCTTTCATGTTTACTTCCCGAGCTCCCAGAAAATACATATTCAAAGGCAACTAAATATCTCCAGTTGGAGTTTTCTATACTTTATCTCATCCTTGCCCGCCTCCGCAAGATACTGTCCACAAAAATAAATACCACCTCTCTAAACAGCACCCAATTGTACAATACAAACTCCTTGGCATCCAGGCTCCTTGCTAAGACGTGGGGAACCAAATTCATTCTACCTCGCGGACGTTTCTCGCGCCATGCCCTCTGTCCTGTGGCCACCACTCTGGTCCCAGCCAGCATCCGCTGAGTCCTGAACTACCACGGCAGCTTCCTCAGTCATCTGCCCGCACCTCCGTCGACCTGGTTCCCGCGTCCCACTCCGGCCCAAACACCAGGACCCACTGTTAGCATCTTTAGCGTTCCCGTGGCCGAAGCACGGCCCCACTGCCTTCTCTAGTAATCGCGCGGTCCTCCACTCGGGAACGCTCCATTTCGGCTTGTCTCCTACGGAGAACTTGAGGCGCGTCCCGGTTCCGCTCTCGTCGTCGGATCAGGCGCCGCTCCCCCGGCATGACCTCCCGTATCCCTTTCTCAGCTTTTCGCTGGTCTCTATCTCCCTCCTGCTGACCAGAACAGAACCAAATCCGCACGTGAGGATCAGCGCGTTGCGGGGTTACCTGCTTGGGGAACCGTGACCACCAGACGAGTCCCTGGGAAATGTAGTTTCGGCGCCCGCGAAGGAGGGCGGGAGTTGTGGGGGGCGCCTACCTGCGCAGGCGCTCAACGTCCCTTTCTCCGCCCAGCGCGGAGGCCGGCGCTTGCTGCCGATACGCCTTCTGGGAAGTGGAGTCTGCGAAGCAGAAGCGCGGCCGCGCTTGGACCTGTGAGAATCCGGCGGAGCAGGTCCCTCGGCAACGCGCAAGCGCAGTTCCGACCCCGACTGCAGACCAGCTCATTGTGTTCTGCCTGCGGTGTGGCGGTGTGGATCTCACCGCTGGCAGAGGCTCCTCGAAGGGCATCCCAGCGGTGACTAGGCACGGTGGCCAGAGCCCTATCAGGAGAGCGGGAGCAGCCTTCGGGTGGTGGAGCCTGGTGGGAAGGGCGGTTGAAAACCGAGCCGGTCTGGGTCGTGGTCTGTTCTGAAGGGCGCTGATCTTACGCCCCAAACTTCCCTGGATGTATGGCCAAGGTTAGATTCCAAAGACAAAAAGGCCAAATGTGGGCTCTCGGGTTTAGGGTCCGAATCCGCGGGTGCATGTGGAGAAAGATACGGTCAGGGTCACTGGCTTGTGGTTTGGAACCAACTCCGGTGATCCCGTTTACGCTCGGTGGTAGATGCTCCCGTGTGGTTCGGCTCCCTGTATCTGGAACTCGCTGAGGCCGGGTCTGCAGCTGCGCAACCACTGCAGCGGCTCCCCAAGGGACCTAGCTGAGAGGCAGAGGGCCGGTGGGTGGGTTGTACGATTAAAATTCGTTGCGCCCAACACCCCCACCCGACCCCCACATATACACTGCTTCTCGCCCACGTTTTCTCTCCAGGTCACCCAAACCGGGTCCCAGCGAAGGAGAGGCCTGAGGCTAGAGGACAGCATAGCCCCAGAGACGTCGCGACAGTGAAGATGCAGCCTTCTTAGCTTCTTTTTTGAGGAGAAAGAAGACGACCCTCCTTCCCTACTTCCTCTACTCCCCTCCCAGGATTAGGCAGGTGTCCAGGCAGGAGTCACACTTTTCTTGAGATCTCTCAGCATAATTTAAGGGCAAAAGGCCAGAGGGTGTGTAAAAAGTGTGAAATCGGGCTGGAGGATGCTTTTTTCAAGGAAAAGTCAAAGTAAGATACAGAAGGAAAGACACTGAGAATTGGACTCAGATTGCTAGGCGGAAATTGATGGGGGATAGTGGGAGTAGCAGCAAGAAGAGCTATATTCCCTTTACAGTGGAGGCCAGCAGAAATATCTCCGAAGAGGAGAGAGGATTGGGAGCAAATAGGGACTGAGAGTTCACTGTTTGGGGTATTGGAGGATTCCCAGGGTGTGAATACTCAAAGCCCCCCTCTGGATTGCTGTGTGATGTCTTTTGACCCAGTCCTCTCCTCATGACAGTAGAAGGTGTGTTTCCAGCCTGAGGATTTCTACTCTGCTCGTCTCTAAAAAGGCTCATCAGAGAAGAAAGAATGGCAGTCAGGTGCCTGCCTGCCATGGTCCAGGTGAGTGAGGGTTCACTGTGGGCTTCCCCCTCTAAATGGCCTTAGATTTGAAGAGGGTGGGCATGTTTCTTTCCCCTGACCAGAAGCTTTTCTCCCAGTCCACTCTCACTCAGGAGCCTGACCCACTTGCTTCCTTTCCCATGCTTTCTGCCCCCCTTGCTGGGTTCAGTTTGGTGGTTGTCAGAGCTCAGGAACTTGCTAAAGGTCATATAAATGACACAGCTGGACATGAAGCCCAGATTGGTCCAGAGTGGAAACCTGCCCTCTTTCCACCAGCATCTAAAATTAAGGGTCTAAAGTGGCAAAGGCAATGCCTAACAGTGATGGAAGAGTGAAACTGGAATGCTTTCTTAGGAAGGTAGGGTTTACTGAACACTTTTTTTTCCAATGGTATTTGGCTGTTTACTTCAGAGGAATGTTGGTTACCAGTGAAATCTTTCAAATGGCATGTTTTCAATTTCAATAAATTATTAAAAAACTTTCAGCAGTGCTAGCTTTTTTAGAATAAGGATATGGACTCCACTTTGAAGGAGACAGCATTCATTTGAGTGTATAAATTCTGATGAATTTGGTGAATTTATTCTAAATTCATTCAGATGTAAACCTGTCCAGGGAAGGAATCTGTGGCAGAAATCACTGGAAGAGTTGAGCCGCTGATTGAAAGTCCTGTGTCAACCCAGTCCCAGCTTATTGGTTGTTCACCCTTCTCCTTGATTTCTAGCTTGTCCTTTAGAGCCCATCTCAAGCACTGGTTTTCATTTGGAACCTTTTCACAGTGCCAGTCCACTGTGACATTTCCCTTCCCTAGACTTTTCCTCAAATTCATTGTTGGTGTCACACAAGTGTCTTGGGTTTACAGGCTGCTATACTTTGGGCTGCCTTTCAAAAGACCTATGTTAGAGGTGTAAAATGTGCCAAATATTATGTTCCATGCCTGGGATACAAAGGTGAACAACGGTCCTGACAGATTGGTTCATGGATTCAGTCAAGCAAGTGTTCCTTGGTTCAGCCTACTTTGTGCAAGGCTCTGGGTACAGGTAACAGAAACTCAACTCAAACTAAGCAAAAGCAGGCCTTTATTGGAAGGATACTGGGTATCACCCAAATCAAGGCAAAAATGCAGCTGTACTTCAGCTATGCAAGGAAGGTCTAGAGTAATCTGAAAGTCCTTTCTCTTGGACCCTTCACTTTCTTCTCTGGGCCTCTACTTAACTCTTCTATCTCAGTGCACACTAGCTCCCTTGGCCTCTTGTCCAGAGTTTCCACGGAAGGGATGAGTTGTGATCAGAGGGAATAAGGTCACATTGTTCAGAAGGACTGTTCGATGGGAATGGTATGTGTGTATTGAGGGTGAGCAGGTGAACAGCTGAAGAAAAACAGGAATTGCCGAATAACACATGTATAGTGGGTGCTGGGTACATGGGCCATGTTCTAGAGGACATGACGCCAAGACAAGGGAGAAATAGAAATGGTCCATAGCTTCTTGGAGTTAACAGTCCAGTGGAGGAAATAGAAAGTAAACCAGAACTCAGTAAAGTGAGGCAGTGCTTGAATGACCCTGCACAGATGATATGGGAACAGTTGAGGAGGGGTGCTGAAGATGTAATACTGAAGCCAAGACCTGGGTATGATTGGTCATAGGGGTGGGGATACTGCAAGTGCCAGTGCAGGGCTGTGGCAGTTTGATGAAGATGGGAGAAAATGTTTTGGACAAAATGAACAGCTACTGTGAAATCCCAGTGCGGGGTCTTTTTCTTCAGAGTGGGAAACAAAGTCTAATAAAAGCTCGACCCTTAGAGACCCTGAGGAAATGCTTCCCTTCTCACAGAAAACCAGCTCCCGCTGTGCTAACAGTCCTGCAGGTCTCAGCCAGCTCCTGGTCGAAGCCTTTCCCAGAGAGCCACATAAGGGAGAAGCCCTCAGTCAACAGGGATGGGTTTGCCCTTACAGGAATCAGTGACCTTCAAGGATGTGGCCGTGCTTTTCACCCAGGATGAGTGGGCGCAGCTGAGTCCTGCCCAGAGGGCCCTGTACAGGGATGTCATGCTCGAGAACTACAGCAACCTGGTGTCCCTGGGTAAGTGGGAGCCTCTGGAGGCTCATCTTCAAATGGGAGGTTTCTTTGGAATCCTTGAACTGGTTCCATACAGCAGTTTGGATTGGGAGTGAGCTGTTCTAAGGATGTTATGTCTGTGCCTCTCCTTTGTGTCCTGGGTACACGGCTCTTTGGAGTTTAAGTGCAGATGTCTCAAAGGCGACTAGAAGTCAAATCCTCCCTCCCTTCTAGCAGGGAGAAGGACAGGAACAGATTGGCTTTGTCACCCCTGAACCTTCTTTTCCTCCTCCTGGGAACTCTCCTCTACCCTGGGCCCCTAGCATGTCAGCTTTTCCAGGAAGTTCCAGGTCTCATCCTTGCAGTGATTTTATCTCTGGTATGAACAGATATGGCCCTTTTTTTTTCCCCCTCAAAAACAGGACTCTTAGGACCCAAACCAGATATGTTCTCCCAGTTGGGAAAAGGGGAAGAGTGGATGCCAGAGGACTCCTTGGGAGCCTTCTGTCTTGGTAAGCATCCTGCATGTGGGAGGCACTGGGAGCGACTCAGCATGTGCTCTGGGCCTGTGGACTAAGAAACCAGTATCTTTTCCCTTCACATTCACCTAAATGCTTTGTTGCCACATTTGTCCCCATGTGCGTTTGGCACTCCTTGCTTGTGGCAGTTTGTGCCTCTCTGGACCGTCCTTTCTGTGAGTTTTCTTCTTTCTCTGTTTGGCATAGATGGGCAGCTCTATGCCATGCACTGTGCTTGTGGGTCCTGTTGTTCCCTAAGCACCCGAGCATGCCGTCTCTGCTCAGACTCCTCCTGGTTACACACAGCTGAGCAGCTTCTGGTCCTCAGGGCCAGTCCGTGTGTGCCCACTGAGGCAGCTCTTCCAGACAAACACCGCAGATTTCTTCCACCACCTCCATGTTTGTTCATCCACATGTACCTACACCCAGCATTTTATTATTCTTCACCTTCTGCTGGTGCTGCGCTGGGCTGTAAGTCCCATACAAGCATAGCCAGATTTATTGCATGTTTTGTTTTGCTCATACCCAGCAAAGTGCTTGGCACCTAGTAAGCGGCAAAGACTTGTTGCTTAGGGATACAGAGAACCCACAGTTTTGTGGCTGTTACTTGTTTTGAGGAACCCATTGGATCTGGCAGCTCAAGAGCAGGAACAGGGGTGCCTCTCCCCAAATCCGTGAATACTCTAGAGAGCCATTGCATTATCCAAGACATTACAACATTTTCACTTTCTGCCAGCATTTTGCCAACTGCAAAATATTTTTAAAAACCTTTTGTTATTGATTTTTCACAGAAACCCAATGAAGTAGGGAGGACTTTGTATCCTACAGTAAATAACTCTACCTAGAATGTCTAGGATCTGATCTGTTACAGAATTTAAATGTCTTAACTCCAAAACTCAGTTATCAAAATCTTTTAACTTGCCTCAGTAGTATTCTGAGTTTGTATGTTTATTACATTTTTAGTATTTTACTCTGTATTATACAAGCAGTGTTATAACAAAAAAAGATGGGGTGGGAATTAAAAGAAATAAATCCACTGTCCCAGTACTCTGGCATAATAACATCATTTATTCTTTTTATTCTTTCATTATTCATCATTGACACAAAATCTTTATTGTACTTCTGTGGGGCAATTGTGAAACTGAAGAAGACTTTTATGCCTGGAAGGGATTTTAGAGTCAGGTGTGAGTAATGACATGAAAATCCAGGGGATCATGATTCAGCCCTTCCCAGATGCATTTCACAAACCTCTGCTCCAGCACCTCTTGTTTCTGAATTTCCTTGACACCCCAAACCATGAGCTGATTCAAGAAGGATGATTAGTGGTTGGCCAGTCAGACACGGAAAGAAATCTTGTTTTATATCTCCCAATATAGTTTTGGGGTTGGTTTGTTTGTTTTTTGCACCATGAGGTTTGTGGGATCTTAGTTCCCTGACCAGGGATCAAACCCAGGCTCCCGGCAGTGGAAGGGCAGAGACCCAACCACTGGACCACCAAAGAATTACCCTAATAAAGTTCCTTCAATTTCCTGTTAAAGTTATATTTTTGTTTTTTAATATAACCTCTTTCCTTTTGTTTTTCAACTGCAAATTGCTGCTATAAGAAAGTGGTAGTCATTTCCAAATATTTATTCCCCTCATGTCACTCTCCAATTCTTATTCTTATTTAGTGAGTCATTTTTAGTTTTAGGTTTTCTTCTTTCTGTTTCACTTCTTAATTACTGGCTAGGACTTAAAAGACCATATAGAACAATGATAATAGGTTTATATATGACTTTTCAAGGGAGAGGATCTAGAACTTTTCTGTTGTTGCATCAGTCACTCTTGGTTTAGACACACACTTAATTTTCTTCATAGTAAGGAAAAGTCCTTCTGGTAGCTTTCCTTTAAAATTTTTCTCTTCCCTGGGCTGTAAGCTAGTACACACAGGGAGCTAACTTTTGAGCCCTTGTGGATCAGCACCTTGCTGGGTGATCTCTGGAGATGTGTTAACTGCCCCATTTCAACCTTACAACCTGTAAGGCAAAGATGATTAACTCTACTTACAAAAACACAAGCTTCTGTGTGGCTAACTAATTTCAACATATGCAAGGCAAGATGAGGGTTAAACCAGCATGACGCTCAAACTGTGTCATTTTCCACCCTTCTCCAAAATAGCTTTACTTATACAGAAATTGTTCGCTCAGTAAACCTGAAGAAAACTGCCTCATCCCTTAATTTAAGTAGTTTGCTAGTAACTTTTAACATTTTTTCCTTATTTATTAATCTGTTTATATCTTTTGTTTCTTTTTGTTATATCAGTTGCACATTTTGCCCTTTAGCTTTAAATTACCTTTTCTTGAGCTATAAAATGTATTCATTTACAACTGTGCATGGTTTCATCTATAATTTGAACATTTTATATTATGTCCTCTTTCTCATTTTTATCTGTGTTTTTTTCTCTAAAATTTGTTGAGACATTTTGTAGAGAATTAGCTTATTTCTCTTTTATACTACTATTTTATTTTAACACTTAGCATTGTAATTTCCTTTTTTTTCTTTTAACTTCAGACAGATGTATTTTGATACTGTAATCCTGTCTACAGAACAGAATATGTACTATTTTGAACAGTCTGAAGAATAGATAAACAGCCCCCACACTCCATGAAAGTGAAAGTTGCTCAGTCGTGTCCAACTCCTTGCTACCCCATAGTCCATGGAATTCTCCAGGCCAGAACACTGGAGTGGGTAACTTTATCCTTCTGCAGGGGATCTTCCCAATCCAGGGATCAAGCCCAGATCTCCCACACTGTGGGCAGATTCTTTACCAGCTGAGCCACAAGGAAAGCCAAAAATACTGGTGTGTTTTGAACAGTCTGAAGAATAGGCAAACAGCCCCCACATTCCGTGGTCCAGCTTAAGAAACAGAACACAGCTACACCTGTGAAGTTTGATATGTCCTTCCTCATCAAATCTTCCTCCTTTCATACCAGAGAGCCCCCAGCTTGAATTTTACACTAGCTCCAGCGCTGGCTTTTCATCCCCTTCACCACATTTATCCATCCATGCGTGCATGCCAAGTCACTTCAGTTGTGTCCAACTCTTTGCAAAACCACGGACTGTAGCCCGCCAGGCTCCTCTGTCCATGGGATTCTCCAGGCAAGAATACTGGAGTGGGTTGCCACTTCATACTCCAGGGGATCAAACCTGACCCAGGGATCGAACCTGCATCTCTTATGTTTCCTGCATTAGCAGGAGAATTCTTCACCATTGGCGCCACCTGGGAAGCCCACATTTATCCATAGCTCTGAGCAATGTTGTTTAGCTTTGCATGCTTTAAAGCTTGATATATATGTATTGTACTACAGTTACCTTTCCACAGCTTGCTTTTTTTTTTTTTTTTTAACTTTTTGGCCGAGCCATATGGTATGGGGATCTTAGTTCTCCCACCAGGGCTCAAACCCGAGCCACCTGCATTGGAAACTCAAGTCAACCACTGGACCTCCAGGGAAGTCTCACAGCTTGCATTTTAAAAATCCTTGTTGAGATGTGTAGCTTTAGTCATTTTTAGCTGCACTTGATACTTCTTCAATGGCTATACCTTAATCTGTTTTGTTGACAGACTGTAGGTTGTTTCCAGACTTTTTGCTGCTTTTTGAATACTGCTGACCTGGATATTCTTGTACATGCTTCCTTAAATATTTGGGCCTTGTTTGGGAGTTTCTTTAGGTGTATTCATAGGTGTAGAAATACTGGGTTTAAGAGTATATACTTTTTCAGCTCTACTAGATAGTTCCAGATTGCTGATTAAATTAATTGGTCCTAATTATACTAATAGTTGATACAAGTTCCTGTTATTTGCCAGAGTAACATGAACTTGCCAAACTTCCTGAGAAATGTTATCTCCTTGTGATTTTAATTGGTGCTTCCTTGTTTCCTAGTGGAATTGAACATCTTTTCATATGTTGATTATTTGTGTTCTGTGAAATATTAATATTCTTCCTCCACTTTTCTGTTACAGTTTATCTTATTTGCTTGTAGGAGATATTCAGGAATCTAATACTTTATCAGTTAATATGTGTGCCAGTCTGTGGCTATCTTTTCTCTTTCTTTACTGGCTGAAGTTCTTAATCAGTTTTAGTCTTAATGATCTTTATTTTACTGTTTTCTGTGTCCTTTTAAAATGATCCTTTCTACCCTTATATCCATGAGAAAAAGACTTGATCATGTTTGCTCTTGTATTTCAGCTCACCAGGTCCCATTATGTATATGTTGAATCAAAGCGTAATTGTTTTCTAATAATATTTACTTTTGTCTTTTTTTTCCTGTATGCTGCTGCTGCTGCTAAGTCTCTTCAGTCATGTCTGACTCTGTGCGACCCCATAGATGGCAGCCCACCAGGCTTCTCTGTCCCTGGGATTCTCCAGGCAAGAACACTGGAGTGGGTTGCCATTTCCTTCTCCAATGTATGGAAGTGAAAAGTGAAAGGGAAATTGCTCAGTTGTGTCTGACTCTTAGCGACCCCATGGACTACAGCCTACCAGGCTCCTGCATCCATGGGATTTTCCAGGCAAGAGTACTGGAGTGTGTTGCCATTTCCTTCTTCATTTTTTCCTGTATAAATCTTATCAAAGTTTCCCTTTTTTAATAAATTTAATAAATAAATTTTTAACTTTATTGATACTTTCTATCTTATCTTTATTTCATTAAATTGTGCTCTTCATTAGTTCTTTCCTTTGACTTTTTTGGAGTTTGTTCTTTTTCTTTATTTTCACTATTAAATTTCATCACAATAATACATTTAGTTTAATGAAATCACAGTGTTCATTATGAAAACTGATGGCCTCTTGTCCCTGTTTATCCCCGTTCTTTCCTCTTTAGAAATAACCATTTTCTCTCCTTTCAGCAGATTATTTGGTATGTTTGCTTCCGTGTCTTCAAGGAATGTGTTTATATTGCTACCTATTGACCTCAGTTTTAGGTTTTATTTACTGAATTCCTTCTCTAAAAAGTGAGGACTAAACTCACTTCCCCAACTGTTCATCTTACTACCTTTTCCATTCCCTGTCCTCCCAGTATAGTGTATTTTTGGTCAGAGAAATAGTCAGTGTTTACATTCTGAAGCTCTATTCACAGCTGACCCATGTAGTAATTCTGACTTTTGCCTTTGCTCTCCTAAGCTGTCTTTCATGGGGTTCATTTAGTTTAATTTAATGTCAGACCTTGCCTCATTGTCTGCATCTCTTCTCAAGATGTTTAGATCAGCTGTCATCCTAACAATTGCATTTTCCTGGAAAATTCTCTTTTGGAGCAATCTGACCTGCTCTGTTCTCGAAGGGCCTTAGCTGTCATCCTCCTACAAATCCCATCTTTCCTGGCCCACATGTCCCACGTCATCCTTTTTCTTGGCTTCTTTCTTCCTTTTGTGGCACATATCTTCCAGTAGCTTCCAAAGAAAGGATGCATGGGAATAAGTTTTTGGTAACCTAACATCTGTCAATGTCTTTTTTTCTCCCATAACACTGGTAGAATTCAGCATTGGATGTCTTTTTTTCTTCAGAACTCTAGTATTTTCTAGTCCTCAGTCTGATATTGAGAAATCCAAAATCATTCAGGTTCTTCATCATTTGTGATCCATTTTTCCTCTCTGAAAGCTTGCAGGATCTCCTCATTTACTGCAGTGTTTCTCAGTGACAGACCCTGTTATGATCCTACGCTTGGATCCATTTTAAGCACTGGTGAGCCTTCCATCTGAATTTCTGCCTTGTGGATCTAAGACATTTTATTCTAGTTTTTTTTTTTTAATTTCCAGCTTCAGCTTTCTCTATTTGCTCTTGATGGTATGCCTGATACTTCCTGGGTTGGTCTTGTAATTTTAACTTTTTATTAAAATTTCCATCTTTATGGATTTTTTGTTCTACTTTTTGACAGGTTTCTTCAGTTTTGACAGGTGTCTTTTTGACAGGGGTCTTCCATTTCATCTATCATGATTTTTAAAATATTTTAATCAGTCTTTCCCTGTCATTTGTCCATTGCCTCAAAATAGTTGTTTCATTTTTTCCCCTGGTTTTCCAGTTGTTTATGGTGGGAATTCTCTGTTGAGGTTTCAAATTCTGCCCTCCTTTTTAATTTCCAAAAACTCTTATGTTATTTGTAAGCTCTTATTCACATTTTACAATTAAAATATTTTACCTCTAAATATAAAAACACTTTCATCTCCCTTTATAGGCACTGTGTTCTCAGATTTTCTCTTTGATTGCTTAAAAACCTCTTGTTAAAAGGTTTTCCTCAGTTGGGAGAGAGAAGCTCTCTCGCTCCTCTGAGTTGGGGAAGACCTGGGGGGCAATAAAGTCTTCCTAAACTGACCTTGGGCTTCCCTCGTGACTCAGACAGTAAAGAATCTGCCTCCAGTGCAGGAGACCTGGGTTCGATCCCCAGGTCGGAAAGATCTGGAGAAGGGAATGGCAACCTACTCCAGTATTCTTGCCTGGAGAATTCCATGGACAGAGAAGCCTGGTGGGCTATAGTCCACAGGGTCGGAAAGAGTTGGACATAACTGAAGCAACTTACACACACAAACTGACCAATACACCTTATTTTACCCACTGCCACTCTCAGATATACCTGATGATGAAAGGTCTTGAAACTTTTGATGATTTGGAGGAAATTGGGTCAGTTTCTGCTCCCTCTCTGGGTGTGACCTCTTGACTATGTTGCATAGGGTTTGGATCATACTACTTGCATGCCTTGCTTGATACCCTTGAGTTATATATTAATTGTTTAAAACCATACTTTGTTTTTTTAAATTTGGGTCAATGCAGCTATGGGTATTGCTCCTCATTCAGCCCCCATGAAGTGACCTGGGCCCCAGTGAGAACTGACTTGAGGATCCAGTCTTTCCCCATCTCAGTTCATCTTCAGTATGGCAGAACCAGAGTGTGTTTGACCCCTTGTTGATATACAATTAAATGAGTGTTTTCCTGTAACACAAAACATTAAAAAGCCAATTTTCTCATATATATAGGTGATAAGTTTTTATGATCACGATCAAGAAAAGGCTTTAATAGACATAGCTATCTAATAGCTGCTACAAAGGAAAGTTAACAATTGTTTTTATTGAACCAGATTATTGTTATTATATTTATAATTATTATTATTTTTGAAAGCTGCTCCCAGATTTTTTAAAGTAGGCTTTTGTTGAAGTAGTTCTAACATAGGAAAATATATAAATTATAATTTTTACAATATAAATACTATAAAAAGTATAAGTATAACCAGCACCTATATCAAGAAATAGAATGTTACTTGAATACCAGAAACCCCCTCCCATCTTCTCTGTTTCTTTTGTCCTAAAGATAATTACTATTCTGACCATAGCTTTGCTTTGCCTGTTTTAAAACGTTTAATAAATGGAATCAAACATGCCTACTCTTTTGTGTCTGGCTTCTTACCTTCCATGGTGTATATTTGAGATTCATCCATGTTGTCATATGCAGCAGTAGTTGGTTCATTCTCATTGAATTATGACATTTCACTGTGTAAAGCTACCACCATTTGTACATTCTACTATTGCTAGACCTTTGTTTTATTTCTAGCTTGGAGCTATCAGTAGTACTGAAACTTATGAACATTCTTGTACATCTTTTAGAGAACATACATTATACATTTCTCTTGAGCATATAGCTAGGGGTACTAAGTTCATGAGTATGCAAGTTTAATATACTTAAACCAAATAGTTTAAGTGGTTATACCAATGTATACTCTAGCCAGCAGGATATGAGGGTTCCATATCCTCTTATATACTTAGTATTGTCATTAAATATTTTTACCCTTCTAGAAGATATATGGAGTATCTCATTGTATCTCAACTTATGACTGAAGTTGATCATCTTTTAACTGTTTTATTAATCATTTAATATTCTCTTTTGTAAAATTTGTATAAGTCTTTCCCCTATTTTCTATTTAGTTGGCTGATCTTTCCTCATTGATATATTGTAGGGCTGCATATTTGGGGTTTGCTCCTTTGTCATATAGGTATATTGTAAATATTATTTCACATCTGAAATAATGGTGTTACCTGATAAACCGAAGTTCTAAATTTTTAGGATAATCCAATTAATCAGGGTATTCTCCCCTTATAGTTAATGTGTTTTGTGTTCTACTAAAGACATTTAAAGTCTTGGAGATCTTCTGTGTTTTCCTCTATGGAAGATTTATTTTCCTTATTTTCCATATAGGTATTCGGTTGACCCAGGATCATTTACTGAAAAGACTATCTTTTCCCCCATTGTATGCAGTGTACCTACCTTTGTTATACGTACAGGGACTACATGTGCATAGGTCTGATTCTGGGTCTATAATCTGTCCCGTTGGCCTAGACTGGACTTCCTTAAATGATTAGAAGAATTCACTAGTAAGCCATCTGCTTGGAAATTTCTTTATGAGAGTGGTTTTTTTTTTTTTTTTTCTTTTTTTTTTTTTTTTNGTCCCTGCCACCCTGGCAACGCCTGGTCCCCTATTCCTGCTGCCCAGAGAGTGGCTTTCCAGGGCCTCATCAAGTGCTGTGACCCCTGAGATGGAGGAGCCTGAGAAACTTCTAAGGCACTAACATTTTTTATGTACATTTTAGGCTTGTTTTGTTTTTGGCTGCACTGGGTTTTCACTGCTGTATGTGGGCTTTCTCTAGTTGTGGCCAGTGGGGACTGTTCTTCATTGTGGTGCATGGGCTTCTCATTGTGGTGGCCTCTCTGTGGCTCTCAGGCTCTAGAGCACAGGCTCAGCAGTTGTGGTACTTGGGCTTAGTTGCTTGAAGGCATATGGGATTTTCTGGGACCAAGATCAAACCTGTGTACCCTGCATTGGCTGGAGGATTGTTAACCACTGGACTACCAGGAAAGCCCCTGTGAGAAGGTTTTAAATTGAAGAATCAATTTATTTATTAGATATAGGACCATTCAGATATTCTGTTTTTGTGTGTGTGTGTGTGTCTGTTTTGGTATATTATACATTCCTAGAACTTAGTCTTTTAATTTATTGGCACAAAGTTTCCTCATTATGTTATTATCTTATAAATCTCTTTAGAATCTGTTTTGATGTTACCTTTATCATTACTTTGTTAAATTTATTTGTTTTTAATTGGAGGATAATAAATCAAATTTATTTATTTTAATTGGAGCTTTACATTGATGTGTTGGTTTCTGCCATATATCAGCATGAATCAGTCGTAGGTATACATATGTCCCCTCCCTCTTGAGCTTCCCTCCCACCTCCTACCCGATCCCACCCTTCTAGGTTGTCACAGAACACCTGGTTGAGCCCCCTTCTTCATACAGCAAATTCCCACCAGCTATCTGTTTGACATATGGGAATGTTTATGTTTTAATGCTGCTCTCTCAGTTTGTCCCACCCTCTCCTTCCCACACTGTGTCCACAAGTCTGTTCTCTATGTCTGTGTCTCAATTGCTATATCATTCTTGATAGTGGTAATATGTGCCTTCTTTCTTTCTCTGCTGGTCTTGATAGAGGTCTGTCAATTTTTAATTAAGTTACGGATTTCTGTTATTTTTGTTATTCCTTTCCCTTTTGTATTTAATATTCTATTTTTCTGATTTCTTGAGATTGATAATTGATATAGATAGACAGATATACATTTCTTTCTAACCATGCTGTAGCTGCATTTTGTTATGTTTCATGTTTCTGTTACCATTTAGTTTACAATATTTTCAAGTTTTGTTGTGATTTCCTCTTTTTTTATCAGTTATTTTAAAATGTATGGACTAGTTTAAAATATCTGGGGATTTTCTAACTACCTTTTTGGTATTTTGCTATTTATTTCTAGTGTTCAGTTCAGTTCAGTCGCTCAGTCGTGTCTGACTCTTTGCGACCCCATGAATCGCAGCACCCCAGGCCTCCCTGTTCGTTACCATCTCTGGGAGTTCACTCAGACTCACGTCCATCGAGTCAGTGATGCCATCCAGCCATCTCATTCAGAGTACACATTCTGAATGATCTGTGGCGTGTGACGTGTGTTTATTCTACTTTGGTGGTGGTGGTTTAATCACTTAAGTTGTGTCTGACTCCTGTGAGCCCGTGGACTGTAGCCCACTAGGCTCCTCTGTCCATGGGATTTCCCAGGCAAGAATACTGGAGTGGGTTGCCATTTCCTTCTCCATTTTGGTTAATGTTATGTATAGACTTAAATATATATATTCTGTCATTGCTGGGTATGGTTCCAAATATTCAGTATATCATTTAGGTCAAGTTTATCTTATAGCTCAGATCACCCCTATTCATAATGGTTTGATTTCCGAGTTTTTGAGAATGGTGTGCAAAAATATCGATCATTGTTAAGATTTCTTTTTTCCTTTTATGGTCCCAATTTTTACTTTATACATTTTGAAGTTATGTTACATGAAAATATAGATTCGTTATATATTCCTAGATAATTGAACAAACCTGTAGTCAATATGAATAATTTAAAAGTCTGTTTTCTCTAATTAAATAAGACTTGTCTGATAGTAGTATAGGTACACCAGCTTTCTTATGGTTAGTGCTTGCTTGATACATCCTTTTCTATTCTTTCTTTTTATTTCTGGGTCTATATCTCTGGTAATACTCTCATGAGTGGCTTATAGTTGGATTTTATTTCTTTAAATACAGTCTCACAACCTTAGTTTTTAATAGGATAATTTAGACCAGATGCTAATATATATATAGTATTGGCTGGCTGCTATTTTATTATTTATTTTCAATTTTGCTCACTTGCTTTAAATCTCTTTTTTTGTCTTCTATTTTGCCTTCTCTTGAATCAACTATTTTTATTGTTCTATATTTCCCCATAAGAGCTTGTATCTTAACTGTCTTTTATTGCTAAGTCTAGTAAATAAAACCAGCTTATTACTATCCAAAATAAGTAATTCCCAGGCAATGCTAATAACTTGAAATAATTCTATTTTCTTTCATCTTTTGTTTTAACTTTTCTTATGTATTTTAATTATGTATATATGTTCAACCTCTCAAGACATTGCTAGTATCATTTTGTGCAATAATATTTTTTAAATGATTTTGTTTATTTATTTACTTTTATTTTGACTGTGCTGGGTCTTCCTTGTTGCATAGGCTTTTCTCTAGTTGCAGGGAGTGGGGGCTATTCTTTAGTTGTGGTGCATAGGCTCTTCTGGGCTTCCCTGGTGGCTCAGACGGTAGAGAATCCGCCTGCAATGAGGGAAACCTGGGTTTGATCCCTGGGTTGGGAAGATCCCCTGGAGGAGGGCATGGCAACTCACTCCAGTATTCTTGCCTGGAGAATCCCCATGGACAGAAGAGCCTGGCGGGCTGCAGTTCATGGGGTCACAAAGAGTCGGACATGACTGAGTGACTGACTAAGCACAGCACACATTCCTCTCTTCTGCTATGTCCGATAATATACTGTTAAATCCATCTATTAAGTTCTTTCTTTCATTTATTATATTTTTCAGTTCTAGAATTTTCACTTGATTCTTTGGTTCCAGTTCTCTGTTAAAATTCTCATTCTTATCTGTTTTATTGAACATAGTATTCACACTTATTTTTAAACCCCATGTCTGGTAACTTTGTTATCTGAATTCTGAGGATCTTTGTTATTTGCTTTTTATCTTGATTCAATAATTTCTTAGTACTCCTGGTACTTTAAGACTGAATCCTAGACATTATGTATGAAGGAGTGAATGGGCTCTGAATGATGTTATTTTCCCTCCAGAGAAAGCTTGCCTTCCCTCTGGTAGACAGCTGGAGTGAAAGCAAACCTTCCTAATCCATCCAGGGACTCTTTAGCTGGAGATTGGGTTGAATGTTCCTGAAGCCCTTGCTACTGAGTTGTATCCCTCCAGGAGTCCCAGCTGAGAGCTTTATATGTTTACTGTGACCACCACTCACCCCACCCCAAGAAGGTCCTGAACTCCAATTTTTGGCTCAGTGGTACTATAAAACTATAGAGAATTCTGAATTTCTACTTAGCTAGTTTCTTGCCTTGAGAAACTTAAGAATTCATCAAATTCTGTGAGGAAAACAACTGGATCACCTCTCTGCATTTTCCTTCTCTCTCAAATGTTAGACTATCAAGTTGGCCTCAAGTGATATCTGATGACTTTAGACAGATTTTTTTTTCAGTGCAGATGTTTTTCAGTTATTTTTTGCAATAATGTTGGCCTGCCACAGGGCCACTCTATCAGGTCTAGAAGCAAAATTCAGTTCTTAAGATTTTGAGATTTGTCAAAACAGGTGTTTAAACATTCTTTTGAGTGAAGATATGTTATTCTAAGCTCACAAGGATTTTAGCCTTGAAGTACACCTGTTTAACTTTCTTTTCCAGATAAGTACAAGGAGATGATGATGATGATAATGATTATAACTCTTTATAGATTTTCTGGAGGGAGTAGGAGAAAAAAGTGTTGAGGTAGGCTTGTTCTTGATAGGCTTTCCAAGGAATCTTTGCAACATCTGTTAATATCAAGTGCTTATCATTGCATTTCTTGGTACAAAGTCTTAAATAGACAAACTAAAAGACAGACGTTCACAAATATGTACCAGAAACTAATATTCATTCAAATTCTACTTGTTAATATCAGGCTACCATGAGACCAAGTGAGAATGTTGTTGAGTAAGTGTGAAGTTTGTTTGTGGGGAGAGGAATCATCTTATCAGACAACTCATGAGACCATGGCCCATATCCTGGTAGCAGAGTCCCATTTCTAATGACTAGTATAGTCCTTTCCCCAAATTCAGGGCCTTGCCTCCAAGACATACTGGATGTATCCTGGCAGATTTTCTGCTTTGTTCCAAATTTTCTGTGCTCACATATATATCATCATGGTACATTTTCCTCATATCAGTGTCACATTTGTATAGGTTTGAAGACATTTTTTCCTTACCAGTAGCCTGCATGTGTGTGAAGTCACTTCAATTCGTGTCTGACTCTTTTGCAACCCTATGGACTGCAGCTCACCAGGCTCCTCTGTCCATGGGATTCCTCAGGCAAGAATACTGGAGTGGGTTGCCATTTCCTCCTCCAGGGAGTCTTCCCAACCTAGGGATCAAACTGGTGTCACTTCTGTCTCCTGAATTGGCAGGCAGGTTCTTTACCACTAGTGCCACCTGGGAAGCCCTTACCACAGCAGAAAGTCCTAACTTTATTAGTAGATATCAGTGTTTCACAGCCTAACTTTTTGTTTTCCATCTGAATGCTGAAATGAGTTTACAGAACATAAATGCTGATTTTAGTAGTTATTCTGAAAGCTGAACTTTTTTTCTACCAGGTGTTGACCTCTAGTTGCAGTGGTTTCTTAAGGCCACATTTAGGTTATTTTAAAGCCCGTATCACTAAAATAGATAAGATACATGTTTGTTTTTTTCCCTTATCTGTTATCATATTGCTGTCTGTATAGGTTTTTTGAGACTTTAAAATTCAGGTAACTTCTCTGTAATCACAAAGAAAATAAATGTTTTACTCAGGCCTATGATTTCTGAATGCCATCTCCAAATTTTCCTGCTTCATACATAGTATATTTGATCAACCCAGTCCTGCCATGTCTTCTATCCACCTCTTCTCCCCTTTTTCTATATTCATTTCAAGAAGTCTTCAAAATTGCAACTTCTTTGTTAGCATTATAAACAAGGTCATGTACTTATCCCAACTAGATGTTTTACTATGATAAAACAGACATGTTTATTTTTAATGTCTTTCAGACTGGGTGATTACACCTATGAATAAGAAATCTATTCTCAAGACAGATATTCCTGAAGGAGAATTGGGTCAGTGGATGATAAAGGAAAGATTCACTAGAGATAGTTGCTGGAAATATGATAGCCTGTTGGAATGGCAGCATGGAGGCCAGGAGATAAACCTGAAGCAAGTGGTGCTTGCTCATGAGAAAACTTCATCTGTGGTTGGTGACCAGAAATGTGATGAATCTGGAAAACACGGCACCATGAACTCATCTTTTGTTCAAAGTCAGGGATTTCAGTCTAGCAAAAGAGCCTTTGAATGTAGTGAGTGTGGAAAAATCTTCACTAAGAGTTCAACCCTCAATAAACATCAGAAGATTCATAGTGAAAAACTTAATGCAAATCAGAAAATTGTTATTAAAGAGAAGCGATATGAATGTAGAGAATGTGGGAAGGCCTTTCACCAGAGCACACACCTCATCCATCACCAAAGAATTCACACTGGTGAGAAGCCATATGAATGTAAGGAATGTGGCAAGGCCTTCTCAGTGAGCTCCTCACTTACTTATCATCAGAAAATTCATACTGGAGAGAAACCTTTTGAATGCAACTTATGTGGAAAAGCTTTTATCCGAAACATACACCTTGCCCACCATCACAGAATACATACTGGAGAGAAACCTTTTAAATGTAATATATGTGACAAAGCCTTTGTGTGTAGGGCACATCTTACCAAACACCAGAATATTCACAGTGGAGAGAAACCCTATAAATGTAATGAATGTGGGAAAGCCTTCAATCAGAGTACAAGCTTTCTTCAGCATCAGAGAATTCACACTGGAGAGAAGCCTTTTGAATGTAATGAATGTGGAAAGGCCTTCAGGGTGAACTCTTCCCTTACTGAACATCAAAGGATTCATACCGGAGAGAAACCTTATAAATGTAATGAATGTGGGAAAGCATTCAGGGATAATTCATCCTTTGCTCGACATCGGAAAATTCATACTGGGGAGAAACCTTACAGATGTGGTTTGTGTGAGAAAGCCTTCAGGGACCAATCAGCCCTAGCCCAACATCAGAGAATTCATACTGGGGAGAAGCCTTATACCTGTAATATATGTGAGAAAGCCTTCAGTGACCATTCAGCCCTCACTCAGCATAAGAGAATTCATACTAGAGAAAAACCTTACAAATGTAAAATCTGTGGGAAAGCCTTCATCCGAAGTACACACCTGACTCAACATCAGAGGATTCACACAGGAGAGAAACCCTATAAATGTAATAAATGTGGGAAAGCTTTTAACCAGACTGCAAACCTCATTCAGCATCAGAGACATCATATAGGAGAAAAGTGACATGGAAGAGCTTTGAGACTGAGTGTATTAATTATTGAATGCAGGAGAATAACCATGAAAGCTTACTTGAAGATAGTCATTTTGTTTTTACTGAGAATCAAGGTTCACACTAGTATGGGTTTTGAAACCTTAAGAATGGCAAACACTCTTCATACTTCAGGAAGTATCTTGGTTGAATAGCAGTGATATTTAATTAGTCTGAATTACCAAGTATCAGAACCAGAATGGACTTTCATTAACAACAGAATAATTTCTATGGTGAACTAATGTTCATCATTAACAGAAATTATAAAATTGTAAAAAGGTTGAGAAGCAAAGGAACAAAAAAGAAAATGGTCTATAAGCATTTTACTTTACTTGTAGGAGGCTTTCTACCTTTAATGGAACCCTTTGTTTTCCTCACCCCCTACTGCTGACACCAATGTAAAGAAAGTGCAGTTATCTATGCATTGGCCCAGGAGTTAAATGATGCTTCCTGCATTCTGCTTCAAACCACCTTTTGTCAGACTTCCCTGGTTCATATGTCCACTGGCTTCTTACTTGTATTTGCCTCCTGGGATAATTCATTTGAACAGTGTGTCCTTTTTTGATTTAGCAACTCCTAATTGGTAGCATCACGTCAATTACTGCCACCCAGTTTGCTCTTGAGGACTGGTGACTTGACCTCATACACAGCCCATGATTTTGGATATTGCACTAAACCCAGCTTTCAGAACACGGGACCCCTGTCTGGAAGGCAGAGGTTGATCTAAATTCCTGAATTACCCAGTTCCTCTGGGCTTCAGTTTGACTCTCACCCTTGGATAATCCTTGAATTAGGGACACAGTCTGTGCAGACATTTTCTTCCAATTGTTCTGCATTGTAGTACTCTACATATGGCAGTCAGGGGCATGCTCAACTGTGGGTGTGATGATTCTAAAACCTAGAGGTGTTCTGGGCCACCTCTGCTTCTGTGACTTGCCATTTCATGATGTGCAACTGATGAGGTTAGCATTTCGGGCGGGTTGTCAGAGTGCTCTTAACCACCCTTTCCCTTGGCTGGGCAGTCCTCTGTATACACTGCATTAGAGTATATTTGTTGCTCCCAGAATATTGAACTGCTGGATCCTGGTCCTTGCCTTCCTGTTGTCCACTTTTCGGAAGGTATCAACTCTGTGTTCACAGAAGATGGAGAGAGCTTTGAATTTCTGATTTTGCACTTAAAAGTTGCCATTTCCTCTCCACCACCTGGGTATTCTGCCATTTAAAGATTACCCCATTCTGACAGTACTGAGCAGCGTGGAGTAATTCCATGGAGTGATCAGCAGCACCGTGACATTCTCTGGCAGGGGCCGCTCCCAGAAGTCGGAGTGATACTCTAGTCCTGCAGGTACAGTTCCCTCACTATCTTTAATTCTTTAGTGCTGTCAGTAGAAATCACAGATAGAATAACATCCATTTGCCTTCAAACACAGCCCCTCATGGCATCTCCCCTTCCCCATCACAAAGAATGGGAAGCCCACACTACTGCAGGCTGGAGCATGCTAAGGCATGAAGGTGGAAGAGCAAGTCAGCTGTCATCTGGGAAGCTGTGTGGCAGGTTCCTGGTCTGTGAAAGTGCTCTCCATCAAGTTGGGTGACCTGCCAGCCCCCATGAAAGCTGTACCTCAGCTCCAAGTTACAGGAGAGGGTATTCTTTGTGATGGTGGAATCAGGACTTCAGGTTGAACATAGACTTGGAAGCTTCCAGTAGCTTTAAAGCCCCAAATTCTCTAAGTTCAGCTACCACCTAATAAGGCCACCTACTTGGGTTGCTATCTCCTGTTAGGTGATCAACAACTCATCCTTTCTCCCCAAATGAGCTGAAGATGGAGCAGAATTTCAAGAGGTTGCTTGGAATCCACCGTGCCCTGGGCCCATACATGTTTATGTGTAGCTTCTCATGGCTGGCAACCCCAGATCCAACAATAAACTTGGAAAACTGCTCACTGCTGCAGAGATCTGGTTTCAGTGCTATCCCTGTGTCCCGCTGGTTCTGTTACCTCCTTACCTTGAATCCCTCACAAGAAACACATTTCTCAGCTGAGTTCTTCCTTTTGTTTTTAATAAGAGCTGTTGCCCCTTGGTGTTTGCTTGCCTTTAGGCTAAGTTTCCTGCTGCCACTCATCCCAGTGACAGCTGCAGCAACTGTCCTACCAGCATTAGTGCAGTCTGATGGCCCTCCATCCAATGACAGTCCATTTTCCCTGAGACCGCTCCTGTTAGGCTTGGGTCTTCATGAAATTAGACCTCTGAGATGACTAGTCACTCCCTTGTCTGGGAAGGCAAAAATAAATGGCCTATTAGAAATGCCTGAGCCGACTTGGATGTATTTATGATTCATCTGACCTGACCATTAGCAGTGACTTTATTCTGCCACCTTATGTATGACCTTCTCAACTAAGGGAGCCAAAAGTTGCCTGGGTGCTATTTTGTACTTTTTAAATCTGAAGTAGTCTGACTCTGCACACCAGCAGTCTGACCTTTGGCTTAATCCCGAAAGTGCATTTTTGAGAACTCTGACTTAGAGTCTCTCAGCCACCTTCGCTTCTGCCAGCCAGTCTGCATGGCGTTAGAAAGGAGTTGAGCAATTACTGACAAGGACTTTTCTTTACCCAAGCCTCCTAGATGGAGCAGTTCATTCTGCAACTCGCTTTTCTAGTTTTGCTGATAGACACTGAGACAGGAGATGAGGATCACTGGGACCCTCCATCCTCAGCACATCCAGCCCACCCCTCACTACTCCCTGGTGGCACAAACACTTCCCAGCACACCAGCATCTATACCATCTCAAAATAATGAGTCTGAACATGTGGCAGAGGAAGTGCTGAGCCAGTGTACCCATCCCATTCACCTGGACTCCAGGAAAAGGACACAGAAGCAGACCTAGAACCCATCTCCCATACCAGTGCTTTCCTAGGGCACTTTGGAATTGCCCAGTGATTTTTGGAATTTCCCTTGGAAGTACCAATTCTACTCTGGCTGGGGAAGGGTTTGAGTAGAGAATTAGCTTGTAGACTTTTTGTTATAGTCTTCAATGTCTCCAGGCTCCCATGAATAGCTACTGAAAGTGCCAGCTCCTGACAGAAAAATTTCTCCAAGTTTCCCCACTCAAATTCTCTCATCAGAGCTTCCTCATCACCAGCTGATTCATTTTGCACCTGAGTTCTCCCTGGTAAGTTTGCCTGTCTTAGAGAGCAGCACCTCATCAAGATGTTGCCTTTCTCCATATTCAATGACTGCGCTTAAAATGGCACCTTGACCTTGCAGCAGACTAGGGCTTCCCACCTCAGAGTCTTGGAACAAATAGCTCTAAATTGTATGCATGCCTTTGGTTGAGAAAATAGCCATGTTTAGTTCCTTACATGTGAATGTAATCTAAGAGTGCACAGCCTGTAGCTGTCTTAATTCTTTTCTCTTCCTCGCCCTCTTTGTACTTTGCTCTACCCCCACCCCGTGCTGGATTAGCCACCAGGATAATCTGGAAATAACCACTCCTACCTGCTTTATCCTGCAGTGGGAAGGTGCCCACCTCAACTCCTGCTAAATATATTTTGGATCCTATTTTTACTTTGAATATTTTTATATCAATTTGTGAAGGGAAGAAAGATACAAAGCTCTACTATTTCCATCACTCAAGGACATCTCCACTGTGCTCATGATGGTTCTCTGCCCATGTTGGAGTTTGGTTGTATGGACATGTCCCTGCTCATTCTTTGTCTTACCCTGTACACCACACATCACTATCCTCAGGAAAAAAAAAAAAAGTTTTCATAAGAATTACTAATCAGTGTGTCTTTCTGAAAATAAGTGAGAAAAGTATGCAGTGTTTAAGATGTGCAAGCTGCCTGGTGATCTAATTAGATATCACTAAGAGTGGGTGTTCATTGGAAGGACTGATGCTGAGGCTGAAACTCCAATACTTTGGCCACCTCATGTGAAGAGTTGACTCATTGGAAAAGACTCTGATGCTGGGAGGGATTAGGGACAGGAGGAGAAGGGGACGACAGAGGATGAGATGGTGGATGGCATTACCAACTCAATGCACAAGAGTTTGGGTGAACTCCAGGAGTTGGTGATGGACAGGGAGGCCTGGCATGCTGCGATTCATGGGGTCACAAGGAGTCAGACATGACTGAGCAACTGAACTGAACTGAAGAGTGGCAAGAAATGGTGCTTCCAAGTGTGTTTACCTGTTTATGGCAATGTGGTCCTAACTCCCCACGCTGACTGTCTAAACCTACCTGACCCCAGAAAGCATAGTGCTCAGGCCGTGGAATATCAAGAGCTGTGTCGTCAGTCGCTGGGGGTAACAGTGAACGTTTGAGGGCATACCTGGTGCCAGGTACTGTTGTAAACATTCCCACTTAATCCTCACAGTTATGTGAGACCATTTCTACCATCCCCATCTGAAGGTTGAAGAGAGGATTAGAGACTTGTCAGAAGTCACACAACTGGTAAAGGGTGAATCAAAGAATTGACCCAGGCTGCGTCCTGCACTGGGTCACTTCCTTTATGGTGTGTTCTAGGCCACCCTAGAGAGCCACTTGGCTTTAAATGTCAGGGTGAGGCTGATGTGGGTGTAGATGAGAGGCAGTGTGGCGTGACAGCATGGCTTTGGGACATCTCATGAGGGCAGCCTGTGATAACGATAGCAGGTCCTCCCACCCAGCCCAAATGAGGGAGTTATTACTAGGAATGCCCGTTCTAGAGGTGTTCTGAAAGGGGAATGCTGATGGCCAGAAAACCAGAAAGGGGGAGATAGTCATTCATTTAATAATTCCTGCCAAGCATAGTGTACAGTGGTTATACATGCATAGTTTCCACTTTCATGAACCTTAAATAGTGAAGATGGGTATTATAAAAGGAAATATAAATATTAATATTTAGCAAGTAATTATAGTATGTGGAATGAGTAAATAAAGATAGTATGGAAAAGAGTCAGGAGCCCAGCTTTAGATTGCATGGTTGCAGCAGACCTCAGTGAGGAATTACTTTATGACAAGAGCCACAAATGGAATGAAGTTTGAGTGTTCTAGATAGAGTGAACATATGAGAAAAATGGGAAAGAAAGCTCAGAGGTAGGAACTATCATGGTCTGGTTGTGTGCATGCTAAGTCACTTCAGTAGTGTCCAACTGTTTGCAACCTTATGAACTGTAGCCCGCCAGGCTCCTCTGTCCCAGGCAAGAGTACTGGAGTGGGTTGCTACGCCCTTCTCCAGGGGATCTTCTGATCAAGTGATCAAACCTGCATCTCTTACATCTTCTGCATTGGCAGGCAGATTTTTTTACCGCTAGGGCCACCTGGGAAGCCCATCATGGGTTGGTTAGGAACCTTTAAAAAGGTGTGGATGAAACCAGAGTTGGGAACCATGTGAACAAGTTGAGGTTGTATGGGAAGAGGCAAGACCTCAATAGCCTGACCAGCCTGTGCGATGACCTTTGGCACTTTAACACAAAGGAAGCTACTGCCAGTTTTTACATTTCAAATTTCTAAGTTACAGGTAGTTGCCACTGATATATAAATTTTACCAGAGCATAAGAGACTATGCTTTTCTTTTTTTCCAAGCTTTTTTCCCTTGTAGTGAATAGGAAATTCTAAAGTTAGAAAAACTGTTTAACCACCTAAAGTTCAGTTGTTAATTTATTTCAGCAACATACCTTGCTTAACCAAAGTACAGTGTCACTCTCTGACACAACTTTGATTATTATCTCATGTTATTTTACCATTTTTAGCCATCCTGATACAAAAAATAAAGGAGTTATAAATATTTTCAGGCAGTCCTATACCAGATTCCTCCTGGTAAGTTTCCCCAGGCTCCTGCCAGTCTTTGTGGTGGGCTCCAGTCCATCTCCTATTCCAGCCACCAGTGACATGATGTGTCCATCCTACAGATCCAACCATGGTCACACCTGCTTAAAAGCAAGGCCTTCAAGGCCCTTCACAACCAGATCGATGTAGCCTGTCCAGCCTCATCTATCACCTTACCCTGCCAAAATGGAACTGCTAGTAGCTCTTGGCACTCCAGACTGATTTATCATTGTCTCTTTATCTAGCTCCCCAACAAGTCTGTGAGCTTATGTTAAGAACCTGGCCCAGCACCCAACTCAAGTTGAGTACAAAGTAGGATGAGCAGATGTGTGTTAAATTAGGAAACAGGTGATCTAACTATTTCCAAGGAATAATTTGCTGAGGCCTGTAGGGGATATGACACATCTTTTTAAAATAAAATGACTTCTTAGTTGATGGGTTATAAAATGCACTTCTATCCCCAGGGCTACATTTTAAGGGAAACCTATACTCAACCAGTTACATGGTGAATAAATGTTGGGGACTCTCTTGAGAGTCCCTTGGACTACAAGGAGATCCAGCCAGTCCATCCTAAAGGAAATCAGTCCTAAATATTCATTGGAAGGACTGATGTTTAAGCTGAAGCTCCAATAATTTGGCCTGATACAAAGGGCTGATTCATTGGAAAATACCCTGATGCTGGGAAATATTGAAGGCGAGAGAAGGGGATGACAGAGGATGAGAAGGTTGGATGGCATCACCAACTCAGTGGACATGAGTTTGAGTAAACTCTGGTAGTTGGTGATGGACAGGAAGGCCTGGCGTGCCGCAGTCCATGGGGTCATTAAGAGTTGGACACGACTGAGCAACTGAACTGAACTGAACTGATGTGTCCTTCCAGAGATAGTCTGTACATATACAATCGTCAACTTTCTATAACACAGGTGCTAAATATGTTGTCCTGCATTTTGCTTTTATTTAGCAACATATCTCAAAGATCTTTCCATTATGACTCTTTCCAATAGCTGCAAAATATTCCATTGCATGTGATAAGAGCACATTGAGGTATGGGGAAGTCAGGAATTAACTTGAATTTGATGCTAACTAAAATGATGATCTTTTTCTTTTATCTAATTTGTTTCACTTTTTCTATTCATATTCAGTACTCCCATTTCATTTAGTTTATGTTTTCCAGTTTCTCCGTCTCTTCTCTCTCTCTCTTTTTTTAATGTTCTTTAAGGCTTGAGAAAGAACATTACAAAAAAAATATATAGAAATAGTATGTGTAATATATATATTTTAGAAAACATGAACTTTTGCCTAACAAATATTTTGATGACATTTTGATTCCACTTGTTTGACTTAGTATAAATAGAATGCTAGATTTCTAATTAAAAAAAATAGATATGCAACAAAGGTTTACTGTAATGCAGGGAACTATAGTCAATATCTTATAATAACCTGTAATGGAAAATAATTTGAAAAATAATATATGTGTCTATGTATAACTGAATCACCTTGCTGTGCACCTGAAACATTGTAAGGCAACTATATTTCAATAAAATATATATATTAAGAAAAAAGGCAGGGTATAAAATGGTCTGTTAAAAAAAGCACCCAACAGAACCTGGTTTACTTTCCCAGTGAAGCTCCTCCTTTTGTTAAGTTGATATATAAGCCTTTACCTCTGAGTATTCAGCAAGTTACACATTACTGAGAGCTCCTCAGGCACATGCAAATAAACCTTGTATTTTCTCCTATTAAAAAGAAAAACAGCATGTTCTGCTTTCATTATTAAAGAAAGAGAAATGCTGCAATTAATGTCCTTGGTTATGCGCAGTGGCAAGTATTTTTGGTGGAAAAACTCCCTGAAGTGGATTGTTAGGTCCAAAGGGTGCCTTCAGTTTTTAGCTTAGTCAAACAGTGGCATCTAGCCCTCCTTAGAGGCTGTACTGTGTGTCCACAGGCATGGGAGGTGGGGGCCCCACAGCTTGCCAGCACAGAACATTAGCTAACTCCTTGGTCTTTGCCAGTCTGAGCAAAAGGGTGTCTCAAGATGGCTTTTTGTTCCAGTTTGATTGAAATATAATCTGAGATATAAACAATTTACAGCATTGTGTAAGTTTAAGGTGTACAATGTAAGGATTCAATGTACATGTATATTCAAAATGTTTACCACAATAAGGTTAGTTAACACAGCCTTCACCTCACACACTTAGCATTTTGCTCTTGTTGATGATGAGAACATGGAAGTTGTCCTCTCATAGCAACTTTCAAGTGTACAATACAGTTTTATTAATTCAGTCACCATGCTAAACATTACATCCTGGCACTTAATCATAACTGAGAGTGCCCTTATCTTACTGTGAATTAGGTTGGGCATCATTTCATGTGTTTATTAGATTGGGCATCATTCTGTGTGCTTAAGAGCCATTGTTTTTCTCATTCTAGGCTTGTTGGTTTCTAGAAATCAATTTAAAGGCACTCTTATAACAAGACCATTAGGCTATTGTCATGAGTTGCAAATGTATTTTATTAGTTTTGATTTGGATCTTTGTGGATAGTGGTGTTTTTGTTTCTCACAAAGCTTTTGATTCTTAAACAAAGTTGATTAATCTTTTCTTTTATTGCTTCTGAGTTTTAAATCACAGGTAAAAAGTAATTATCCACACCAAGATTACTTTTTAAATTATCCACTATTTTCCAGCTTTATATTTTACTTTAAAATATTTGATCCCTTGAAATAATTTTGGTGTAAGATGTGAGATAATAGGGCCAATTTAAATTTTGGGGGGATAGCTATCCAGATGTCAGAACTTTATTTATTAATTAAGCCATCTTTTCCTCCCGCTGATTTAAGGTGTCATCTTTATCTTTTACCAGATTTCACACATATTTTGTTCTTTCTGGATTCTGTTCCATTGGTCTATCTGTGATCTATGAGTTAGTACTTTGAATTACTAATAGGTTGATATATAAATGAGTGAGTGAAGTGAGTGAAAGTTGCTCAGTGTCCAACTCTTTGCAACCACATGGACTGAATTCTCCAGGCCAGAATACTGGAGTGGGTAGCCTTTCCCTTCTGCAAGGGATCTTCCCAACCCAGGGCGCGAAGCTAGGTCTCCTGCATTGCAGGTGGATTCTTGACCAGCTGAGCCACAAGGGAAGCCCAAGAATACTGGAGTGGGTAGCCTATTCCTTCTCCAGCAGATCTCCCAACCCAGGAATTGAACCAGGGTCTCCAGCATTACAGGCAGATTCTTTATCAACTGTACTATCAGGATTGATATATATGTATATCTTATCTGTGTTTATATGTGTGTGTGTGTGTGTGTGTATATATGACTTAAAAACATAGATTGACCTTAAAATATAGATAATAAGATGTATGTATTTCTGAAGTAATTTATCTGAAAATCTTCTTTCACTTTACTTAAGAAGATCATTATAACTTGATTTTAATGCTTGTGAGAATGTCAATGAAGATTTTAAAAATCTTTCACTTCAGTGAAGGTTTAAATAGTCTTTGACTTCCCTGGTGTCTCAGATGGTAAAGCGCCTTGCTTACAATGTGGGAGACCTGGGTTCGATCGAGGAAGATCCTCTGGAGAAGGAAATGCAACCCACTCCAGTACTCTTGCCTGGAAAATCCCATGGACAGAGGAGCATGGTTGGCTACAGTCCACTGGGTCGCAAACAGTCGGACACAACTGAACAACTTCACTTCACTTTGTACATATCATTTTCCATCACAGTTGAATTCCCTGATAAACAACTTAGTCTAAGGAGCGTCTCTGAATGGAGTTAAGAGTTACTACTTTGGGCACATTTTTGGCACTTGGGCCTTCATCTCTATGTGGTTTTAGCCCTTTGTCTTTTCTTGCTTTTCTAAAAAACTTGAATCATTGGGCAAAAAGTCAATATGATATAAAAAAGCACGGTTAGCAAACTTGACCTTATGGAACTATATACAGACTGCAGCACTGTCCTCTGCAGAAGTGTTACACAGCAAAATGAAATGTTACATAGCAAAATTAAAGTAGATCTTTTATTCTACTCAGAATGCTAGATTGTGTGTGATCCCTTTCACAGATGATAGTTTCAAGCTTGTCTTCATAGTAAGCAGGTTATTTTATTATTTTTTCTTGAAAATGTGGATAGTTCAAGGGAAGGCATCAATAGCTATTGTTTAATATTTAAAAAAAATAAGGAAAAAAGAAAGCTACAAAAAATAACCTTGGGCTTAGGAAACCTAAGTCTGTCACTAGGAGCTTGGTTGAAGAATTTATATTTTTATAAGGGAAATAGAGTTCACATTTCTCTAGGTAGTGGTCTTTGAAGAAGAAATGCTAGTGGAGGGGTTGAAGGGCTTATTTCCTGCTCTAAAATAAGCAGGTTATTTTAGAATTCCTGTCTGATAATTTCAATATCCAGAGTTCTGCTGGTTGTTTAACATGGCACCTTAGTTCCCTATTTGATTGATTACTTTTGGGTGCTATGCTGTTCCTTGTCTTCAAACAATTATATTGAAGGAATTCTAAAGCCTAGCTGCAGGCCTTCAGTTCTAGTTTCTCCTTCACCCTGAAGTGTGTAGCCCTTTCAGTTTCCAGCTTTTAAATGGGAGAGTTTCCTTTTAGATGCCCCTCATGAAACTGACTGTGGCTTTTGAGCTCTATTTACCTTGCCCCAGCAGTTTGTCAGAAATCAGCTTTCGAATCTTCAAATGCCATCAGGCAGAAAGCTACTTCATCAGTCACTTTCTAGGATCACATTTTCACTTAGGTTTTGACCTGGTAAATCTTCATGATCTTTTCAGCTTTTTGATACTTTTAAGAAGATTTTTAAAATATTTTATTGTGCCTTTTAATTGTTTTAATGAGAAGATTTGGGTTTTAATAAACTATAAATGGGAGAGTTTCCTTTTAGATGCCCCTCATGAAACTGACTGTGGCTTTTGAGCTCTATTTACCTTGCCCCAGCAGTTTGTCAGAAATCAGCTTTCGAATCTTCAAATGCCATCAGGCAGAAAGCTACTTCATCAGTCACTTTCTAGGATCACATTTTCACTTAGGTTTTGACCTGGTAAATCTTCATGATCTTTTCAGCTTTTTGATACTTTTAAGAAGATTTTTAAAATATTTTATTGTGCCTTTTAATTGTTTTAATGAGAAGATTTGGGTTTTAATAAACTTGTCCTCATTCATCCCATAGGTAGAACCCTCTGTTCTCTCAAACCCTTCCAGTCAAGTGCCCCACCTCTCCACTGAAACTGCTTTGATAAGGTGCCTTTTGCTGACAGTGCCCTTTGCTGAACTTGATGATCAGTTCACAGTGCTCATATCACCTACCAGCAGCCTTTGACATAGTTGATTACTCTATTTACTTGGCTTTGCGTGCATGCTAGGTCATATCAGTTGTGTCTGACTCTGTGTGACCCTATGGACTGTAGCCTGCCAGGCTCCTCTGTCCAGGGGATTCTCCAGGCAAGAATACTGGAGGGGGTTGCCATGCCCACCTCCAGGAGATCTCCCTGACCCAAGGATTGAACCTGTGTCTCTTGAATCTCCTGCATTGACAGGCAAGTTCTTTACCACTAGAGGCACCTGGGAAGCCTCTTACTTGGCTTTCGATCAACACATTTTCTTTGTTTTCCTCCTGCATTACTGGGCTGCTGTTTCCTCCTATTTTCTTCCTACTGTTCCATGGTAATAACATCTTCTGATAGTTTTCTCTCCTCTCCCTGACTGCTTAGTACCATTCTACCCTCTGACCTCTTCTCTTTTCTCTTTATATTCATGCAAATGAATGATTTAAAATACCATCTGTAGACTGAGGACTGATTGAGGACTCCCAACCAGTCTTACATGTTCAGCATGGGCATCTACACTGTAACCCAGATTCATGTATGTAACAGCTTACTCGAGGTTTCCACTAGGATGTCTAATTGAGATCTCAGTCTTAACATATCCAAAATCATGTTTTTTCTTCCCCCAAACTGCCTGGGACTGAGGCATGAGAGAACAAAGGAAAAAAAGAAGGATTATGGTGAATTTTCCTATAAGGATCTTTCTAAGATCCTCATCTTGATCCAGAACGTGAGGGATTATTGTGGAACTCTGTTCAAACCCTGGTGCCCAAGGCCAAGTTTCAAACTAGGGATATTCAGGTTTTAGCTTCATCCCCAAATATGCCTGTTATCATTTATTTTCTAGAGTCTTTAAATAGCTATTCCATGTTTTTTGTCCAGGTTTTATAGCGGCATTCAGAGGAAGAAGGGGAGAATGGAGTCTACTTACTCCATATTATCCAGAACTGGAACCTAGAATAAAATTTTTATCTTTATACAGCATTGTGTTTTTCCTAAGTTAATCACCTGAATGTTTTGTTTACATTAATTTCCACAGATCCCTAATTTTTTCAGATGTATTGTCATATGAATCAGGCATTTTTTCTACTTATTTCACTTTTACACTGTAGTCCTCCTTTTGGACTCCTTGGTCCTACTCTGATTTAGATTACTTGCTTTCTAAATTGCCTACAGGGAACGACAGAGGATGAGATGGTTGGATGGCATCACTGCCTTGATGGACATGAGTTTGAGCAAGCTCCAGGAGTTGATGATAGACAGGGAAGCCTGGTGTGCTGCAGTCCATGGGAACGCAAAGAGTTGGACACGACTGAGTGACTGAACTGAACTTCCAACTAGATCTTCTCATCACTAATTTCTTGGATTGGATCCATTGCTTCTTGGATCCCATGTATTCTTTCTTGCTTTACTCTGTAGTTTTTGTTGGAGGATATTCTCCAAAAGCATTCTAAGGAAACATAAGAGATGAACTTTACATCCTTGCATGTCTGAATATGTCTTCATTCTGCCTTTGTTTCAGATTAGTAGTTGATTGATTATAGAATTCCAAGAGCGGGTAAGAAGCAATGAATTTGCCTCTAAGTTGATTTGTAAATAATACCTTTGTTTCTAGTTCAGTTCCTCACTCCTGCACCCTGCCATGTCCTACTCCTGTATCTGAGACCTCAGTCTTTCCCAGTCAGTGTCTTTAAGAAAAAAACTATCCTCTTTTCTCATTTCTAGTGCATAGGTATCTGTTGATGGCTTTCTGCATCTGGTGTGAGTGTAGAGGTGTTCAGTTCAGTTCAGTTCCGTCATGTCCAACTCATTGTGGCATGCAAAGAGTGCAGCATGTCAGGCTTCCCTGTCCATCACCAAACTCCATCCTGGAGCTTGCTCAAACTCATGTCCATCGAGTTGGTGATGCCATCCAGCCATTTCATCTTCTGTCATCCCCTTCTTCTCCTGCCTTCAATCTTTCACAGCATCAGGGTCTTATCCAATGAGTCAGTTCTATACATCAAGTGGCCAAAGTATTGGAGTTTCAGCTTCAGCATCAGTCCTTCCAATGAATATTCAGGACTGATTTCCTTTAGGATTGACAGGTTTGATCTCCTTGCAGTCCAAGGGACTCTCAAGAGTCTTCTCCTACAGCCACTATGGGGAACAGTGTGGAGATTCCTTAAAAAACTAGAAATAGAACTGCCATATGACCCAGCAATCCCACTGCTGGGCATACACACCGAGGAAACCAGAATTGAAAGAGACACATGGGCCCCAGTGTTCATCGCAGCACTGTTTATAGTAGCCAAGACATGGAAGCAACCTAGATGTCCATCAGCAGAAGAATGGATAAGAAAGCTGTGGTACATATACACAGTGGAAAATTACTCAGCCATTAAAAAGAATACATTTGAATCAGTTCTAATGAGGTAGATGAAACTGGAGCCTATTATACAGAGTGAAGTAAGCCAGAAAGAAAAACACCAATATAGTATACTAACGCATATACATGGAACTTAGGAAGATGGTAATAACCCTGTATTTCAGACAGCAAAAGAGACACAGATGCATAGAACAGTCTTTTGGACTCTGTGGGAGAGGGCGAGGATGGGATAATCCGGGAGAATGGCATTGAAATGTGTATTATCATATGTGAAACAGATCGCCAGTCCAGGTTTGATGCATGAGACAGGGTGCTCGGGGCTAGTGCAATGGGATGACCCAAAGGGATGGGATGGGGAGGGAGGAGGGAGGGGAGTTCAGGATGGGGAACCATGTACACCTATGGTGGATTCATGTCAATGTATGGCAAAACCAATTCAATATAAAGTAATTAGCCTCCAATTTAAATAAATAAATTTATATATTTTTTAAAAAAGAGTCTTCTCCAACATCACAGTTCAAAAGCATCAGTTTTTCGGTGCTCATCTTTCTTTATAGTCCAAATCTCACATCTATATGTGACTACTGGAAAAATCATAGCTTTGAATAGAAGGACTTTTGTTGGCAAAGCAATGTTGACATCAGTTCAGTTCAGTTCAGTCGCTCAGTCGTGTCCGACTCTGCGACCCCATGAATCGCAGCACACCAGGCCTCCCTGTTCATTGCCATCTCTCGGAGTTCACTCAGACTCACGTCCATCGAGTCGGTAATGCCATCCAGCCATCTCATCCTCGGTCGTCCCCTTCTCCTCCTGCCCTCAATCCCTCCCAGCATCAGAGTCTTTTCTAATGCATCAACTCTTCGCATGAGGTGGCCAAAGTACTGGAGTTTCAGCTTTAGCATCATTCCTTCCAAAGAAAAATAAATAACTTTTTGTTTTCTCTGCCTCTGCCCAGGCATACTATACCTCTCTTCTTTACCTACTACTTGAAAGCATTCAGTCTTTATGAGAGACTTTTGTGCAAATTTAACATTATATTAAAAGTTAAAATTGGCATTAATATCCAGGTATCAACATTGAAACCTAACAGTGTAACAAATCTGAATCTTTCCATAGGTGAGTATGTTACATGAAAATTATCTTTTAGGCAAGAAATATTTTAAGTTGGAGTAGAATAGTTATAAGAAGTGTCTGGCTTTCATGTAAACAAGGAGATTCAGTAACCTGTTTTTGGAAAATATGTGTTTCCAGAAAACTATGGTACATGATTTTGAAGAGATCATATAATATTTTTTGAACCTAATGTGAAGTTAAATTCTGACCAGTTCTAAAGGGGCCAACCTTGATTAGTTAATCATATTGCCTCTGATGTTACTGTATGCCTGTATGTTATGAAACTTGTGTGTGAAAACAATTCTGAGATGAATACATACTGAATGAAAATGACTGAGTCTTCATGTCAGTAGAAGTAAGTCCTCCGTCTTAATGTTATTGTTCACACAGTTCTGCTATTGGTTCTAATATTGCATTTTACCCACTTTATTTTTTTAGAGACGAGAATTGTTTTTAAAAATGAAGGATTTAAATTTAATATATTTGCAAATATTTTTCTCCTGAGATTTGAATTATGAATGTTCAGAGTCACTGGGGATTTAAAAAGGTGAATGAACCATATATGCTCATTATGAACCATAATAAGCAGCTGCAGTGTTGAGGGACCACGAGGATATGAGAACAAATCCTTGTTGGAGTTCACAGAAATAATGGAAGTGCCAGCAAAGTCTTCAGGAAACTTGGCTATGTACAGTAAGATCTTTAAAACTGAAATCAAGTGGTAAGCAATGTGGAGGACGCTGTGCATGGATACTTTTGGGAGAGTCTTGTGTTTTTGTAGGGGTGATGCTCTTGGAGACATAGATTTGCCTTTCATTTCTGGAATTTCCTAGCTGTGTAACTTGGGGCAAATCTTATATATTCTAGTCTTTAGTTTCTTTACTGATTAAAAAAAAAAAGGAGCGGACCAGAGAATTTTAAATATCCTATCCAGTTATATTATTTCTGCCATTCATTGTCAATGAGGATGTAGTCTGAGGATGGATCTTAAAGGGCTTTTATTACCAATGTTACATGTTTAAACTTATTAAGTAGGTAATGGGGATAGACTCGAATAAGTGAAGAGAACATCATAATTACACTTATTCACTAGACAAGTGGTTTGTTAGCAAAGATGGTTATCAGGGATACCTGTGGAGGTGCTAAGAAATGCAGCTATTTGTATCTTAGCCCTCCTCTAACAGATCCTGTGGTAGGAAAATATTGTGGATGCCTGAAGTTAGGGGGAGACTGGATCTTGAGAGTCCAGTTATGCAGCTGTTACAATAATCCGTCTGAGTTAAATGATAGTATCAATAAAGAAAGTGTCTGTGGCTATTCCTTGAGAAGTTAGTCATGATGCACCTCTTCATCTTTTAGGTTTTCTATAACCATCAGCTTTTCTTACCCTTTCTAGTCATTTGTATTCATACCATCATAGAGTAACAGGTATGTTCACATCATGGGTAATATTCACTGAACGTATACTTTCAGTCAGGCTCTCACAGTACATCGTGTCAAGAAATTTATACAAACCCCCGGGTTTGTGGGGACAAATGGTTATCTATCAGCTGGATATGATTATCACACTCACTGTATAGATTAGGAATCTGTGAGTTGTCCTGAATCACAGTGTTAAAGTAAGCGTTTTAAATGTGAAGTATTTTTGAGTCTAGAAACCAAACCGCTAAGCTGTACTGTCATGGGTTGGAGACCTTGTCATTCTGTCTGCCAGAGCCCTCTGCTCACCTCTTTTCTCTCTTCTTTTTATCATCGTCCCCCAGTGTAAGGTGACATTAAAAGGTGTTTCTAAGAATGCTAATGCATACGTGACTGAGAACAGTGTTATTTCAATGAATGAATGTGTCCACCACACTAGTCTGCATGTAATACACTGTGAAAAGACTCATGCACAAAAGGTGTCTCTGAGATATTCCTAACACAGTAACCAGAGTGTTCCTTTCAACTTAACCATCTCGCTCCTCTTTTAAAGCCCTCCCGTGTAACCCTCCAATGTCTCCTCCTCTCCCCTAGAATAAAGGCAAGTCTGTAATTACCCTCATTATCTCATGTGGTAGTTTTATAAGTCCACTTGGCTGGGTTATATATTCAGCTATTCAGTCAAACTGAAACTGAAATTTGCTCAGTCGTGTCCGACTCTTTGCAACCCCATGAACTATACAGTTCATGGAATTCTCTAGGCCAGAATCCTGGGGTGGGTAGCCTATCCCTTCTCCAGGGGATCTTCCCAACCCAGGAATCAAACCAGAGTCTCCTGCATTGCAGGTGGATTCTTTACCAACTGAGCTATCAGGGAAGCCCACTGATTCAGTCAAACACTAATCAATGCTTTGTCATAAAGGTATTCTGTAGATATGGTTCATACTACCAGTGTACTTCAAGGGGAGAGAAGTGAATATCTTCAATAATGTTAGTGGGCCTCATCCAATCATCCAGTGTTGACAGCCCTGGAAGCAAAAATTCATGTTTCCAGGTGGAAAAGAGATCCTGCCTCAAGACTACAGCATCAGCTACTGTCTGAGCTTCCAACCTGCCACCTGCCCTACAGATTTCCGACTTGCCAGCCCCCACAATCATGGGAGCCATTTCTTAAAATATATCTCTTGACATTCAGAATTACACACACATAGAAAGATAGTACATTCTATTGGGTACAGGTTAGACAGGTAGATAGTTACAAAGATGATAGATCGATCTGTTTGTTAGGCTTTCTATCTTTTATCTATATGTACTATATATTCTCTATATCTCCGTAATCTATCTATCAGGGTTCTCCAGAGAAACCAATGTGTTCTATTGGTTCTGTTTCCTGGAGAACTCTTACTGATACACCTCACCTAGCTTTTCCACATTGTTTCTTTCTCTCAAACCTGCTCCAACCAAGCCAGGCTCTTGACTGGGTCCTCAAACCCGCAGGCATACCCTCGCCCTAGGGCCGCTGCACAGGCTCCTCTATGCGCTAGACCCTTCTTCCCCCAGGTAATTCCATAGCTCCCACCCCACTTCCTTCAAGTTCCACCTTTTCAATGAAGCTTACACTTAACCACTTTATATAGCCCATCCCCTCTGGCCTTTTCCATTCTCCCTGCCCTGCTCTGTTTCCTTTTATCCACAGCACTTTATCACCTCCTAAAATGTGATTTATTTATCTCATATATTATTTATTGTTTGTCTCCACCACTAATATGTAAGTTTCATGAAGGAGACAATTCTTGTCTATTTTTTAAACTGATGTATCCCAGGTGCTTAGCATGGAGTAAAAATCCAATGATAATTGTCGGAGCAACAATGAATGAGAAGTCTGTGGAGATCAATGAATCAGAGGGCCAGGGGGGCTGAGATGGGGTGTTGAGACTGGTCAGTTGAGGACTCTGCTTAATGAGTTGGGTCCGTATGAACAGTGATTGGGAGGACTAGGAGGGTCAGTAGTAGATAAATGGGTCAATAATTGGGGCTTCCCAGGTGGCACTAGTGGTAAAGAACCTGCCTGCCAATGTAGGAGACATAAAAGATGCAGGTTCGATCCCAGGGTTGGGAAGATCCCCTGGAGGAGGAAATGGCAACCCAGTCCAGTATTCTTGCCTGGAGAATCACATGGGCAGAGGAACCTGGCAGGCTATAGTCCATAGAATTGCAAAGAGTCAGACACAACTGAAGTGACTTGGCATGCATGCACATGGAGATCATTAAGGAGACCAGTTATGGCAGAGGCTATCTTGCCCAAGGTCATCCATCTAGCAAGTTGCAGAGCTGGAACTGACCTCAAAATGTCTTAACCTTCAGTTCAGTTTAGTCACTCAGTCATGTCCGACTCTTTGTGACCCCATGAATCACAGCACGCCAGGCCTCCCTATTCATCACCATCTCCCGGAGGTCACTCAGACTCACGTCCATCGAGTCCGTGATGCCATCCAGCCATCTCATCCTCGGTCGTCCCCTTCTCCTCCTGCCCCCAATCCCTCCCAGCATAAGAGTCTTTCCCAATGAGTCAACTCTTCGCATGAGGTGGCCAAAGTACTGGAGTTTCAGCTTTAGCATCATTCCTTCCAAAGAAATCCCAGGGTTGATCTCCTTCAGAATGGACTGGTTGGATCTCCTTGCAGTCCAAGGGACT